>JAZGTH010000061.1:6752500-7325000 GCA_036877525.1 Chromobotia macracanthus | reverse complement strand
TTTAGTTAATGAAATCTTTTTTTCCCATAATGCACCTGAAAGCAAAATAACCCCACTAAACACCAGGCACTGAGAATGAGGCACTTGTGCACCTGACCAGAAGCGTTTGGCATGTGGAGGGTGCTACAGTAATGAGATGTTTCTATGCCGTGGACTCTGATGGCTTCTTCTCTGTCCTCTTCTTCTTCTTGGTCTTGTTGGGGTGACCGGGTTTGTACACGCAGCACAGGATGCAGGGCGACGCAAGCAGCAGCAGCGGTGATGTCACTAGGACGATGATGCCGACGCCCACCAGTATGCCAACCACCTGATGACAACAGCAAGCACAAATGACACAGAGTCAGAGAAGAAACTCAGGCAGGTGAATGGCTTTCATCTCCTCTAATGACTGTAAAAGTCGTGTCTTGTTGATATACATAAGGCAAATACTTAAGCACATTTACATTTATGCATTTGGCAGACACTTAAAGTGACTTACAGTACAACCAAGTTATAAATTTTGTAAGTACATGTTCAATTCCCAGGGAAGCACTCACAACCTATGCACTGCTAACACAATGCTCTACCAACGGAGCTACAGGAAGCACCACAAATAAGACTGTATGACAATGTCAAAATGAATTGGTGAGAAAAGGACCAAGTACTTCCTCCAATGACAAACAGACATCAACTGTTGCAACTGGTAAACATCAGCGATTAAGGGCAGATGTGCCAGCTAACAATTTTAGGTTGGAAGAACGCTTCCAAAATGTTTCCATTAGATAATAAAAAATAGTTAAAAATAAACTTTTTGAAAGTTGTAGTAATGTTCAAAACATCCAGGTTTTCAGATGTATTAACATTGTTAATAAGGACATTATTTAAAGTTATTCAAACGTTTTTACATATATAACAAAAAAAGTTCTACTAATGTTACTGCAGGAACTTTTTGATAACTTTGACAGAACCTTTAGAGAATGTTAGCCAATGTTCTGAGAAAGTTTCCTGTTAGCTGGGGTTTGGATATCAAAATTAGTTGATAGTCCAGCTCACCTGTGTTCTGTTCCACATGACGGAGGCTCTGGAGTGTCCCAGCTTGTTTTGGCATGGTCCTTTATCATAATGTCTCAGGAATATATCGCCCTGTAACCATGGATACGTTTACATTCATTTATTCTGCAGACACTTTTAGCCAAAGCGGTTTACAAATGAATGCTGCTATGAAAATGACAGAGGGTGAAATGTTTCAGATGAAGCTGTATAGGAAGACTTGTTCAAAAACCATGCTATTACCATGGTACATATAGAACCATAGAACTTTAGGTGACACTTACATCCAGGTTCTGTAAGCAGTACCAGCAGAACGTGTGTTTGCAGCTCTTGCACAGCATCTGCGCGCAGCCCTGATTGCGCTCTATGTAGACGCCACAGCTGGGACACTGTTTAATGGCCGCATCAGTGTCAGCGCTTTTCAATCCAGAAACAACAGCAGAAAACAACACGCAAAGTTAGAGGAGATCTGATCACACAGGATGTGTGATGATACATCTCAGCGTTTGTTTGTTCTGACCTGTCTGCTGATGGTGGCATCAGTGGCTGCTGCTGAGAGCAGGAGTGTCCGTCTTGCCAGAGTTTTCTGCAGCCATGGCAGAAGACCGCTTGACACACAGGGCAGGAAACAGGGGCTGGTTTGCCTTCAGTATCCTGTGTCACGCTACACACAGCCTGACAGTCCATCATGGGGCACCAGGCCTTACTGGGGTCTAACTGAACTCCTGAAAAAGAACAAAAGAAAGGGAGAGGAAATAGTGAAGAAAAGAGAAAATATCTCTTTAATATCTCAATTGCTTCTCCTATAGCATTAAGATTAATTGGAGAAAAAGGAGACATGGAGGTCTCCTCATTCTATGGCTATAACAGGCTATAATTATCTTTCTTTAGTGACTAAAGTTGAGACATAAATGAAACATAACTGAACTTTTCCTCTAGGATGCTAAAACAAAAGGAGATTTGACATTGCCATTTTACTTGCTTGCAAAATTTGCTTCCTCTTTGTTGTTTTTGAATGTTTACTGACATCTGTCAAACATGAGAGACTTTCTCACTCTCTCAGGAGGAACTAAAACAACAAAGCATTCTGGGAATGCCAATATTACAGTCTACTTTTACACAGTCTGTCTGTTATAGTGGCAGATATGGTCTGTTGTATTCCATCAGACAGTCTAGATGATACCTACTGCAGAATGTTAAGAGAGGTTTAGATGCAGACTGAGACTAAGAGAAAAGTCCACAACTTCTGTGCTCTGAATAAGCTTCTTGTGTCTCTGGCACTTGTGAAAGGGTGTGACGTAAACGCTGAGCTGGAAACTGACAGACACGAATCCTCAAGGCAAACTGTGACTTCTGCTGTGCTCTCACGTGAACTTTGATATTATTACTCCTATGAAACAGCTACTTTGTCTCTAAAATCTGATTGGATGAGCCATGCTTATAAAATGGACATGGGCAACACACCTATAAAGTCCTGCCAAAGTAGGCAGCTCATAAGTTTTTAGAAACAGCCTATGGCTGAGATAAATACAGTCTAGCATATTAATGAGCTCCAACTTAAAGTGATGGTAACAGTAATAATAGACTTTAGAAAGGGATTATGGGAAGTGTTAAACAAACATACTGAACACGGCATGTACATGTACCTCTTTCAAATCGGAGGCGTTGATACAGCTCGACCTGATTACCCAGGGCAAAAGAGGCAATCTGCACAAACAAGGAAATTAATTTTATATTCAGGTCATGTTGCAACAGCTCACACCTGTTCTTTACATAACTCAAACAAATAATATTTGAGTCATATGACAGACATATGTAGGAAATCAATGAGTCAAAAGTCAATTATACAATTTGGCGGTCATTATACAATCATATTTCATCACAAAATGTTTTGACCAATTACAACCAAATCAGTACTGTACTTTAAAGAAAGTAATTCTGGAATTTATCTGGAACTGTGAGTAATATTCAACAGGCATTACTTATCAGCAAATAACCCTTCCCTATGATATTCTGCTCTCTGGATGTGTCTCTCTGCTTTAGCAAACACCAGCAATTAAAAAGAAGCTAGATGTCTTAGACTGGAAGGATTTCAGTGTTGTGCTGTGTGTCAACAGTGTTTACACAGTCAATATACATAACCTAATCTGTAGAACTGAAAACATCACGTGAGTGCAGAGTGTACAAAAAACAGAGAGATGATAGATGGATAAGAGAGAGAGATGGATGGATAAATGGATGGTTCATTCATAGATGAAGACAAGGATGGATGGATGTGGATGGAGAGAGAGAGAGAGAGAGAGAGATGGATGTACCTCTGAGTCCAGCAGAGTTCCCGTGCTCCTGCAGGCCGGGTCAGGGCAGGTAATGGCACTTCCTGCACCGTTCTGAATAGCCAGCTGGACATACTGTCTTAAACACTGTCAACAGAACACAGCTGTGACTGTCTCTGCCTAATAACCGTTCATTCAACATAAAGTGTGTCAATTCTGCACCACTAGTGTCCCCAAACAGAACTGAGTTTCAGAAGAACTCAAAGGAACAGGCCAGTGTAGCTAATCTTAAACAGCATGTGAAAATAACACATGCCCCGCTCAGAGACTGAACACTAGTGTGCTTTGTTCATTTCTGCCTTTCACTGGAACCTTGTGTTAATAACCCAGAGCACAGCCAGACATAAACACCTGCTTAGGGCACACTGTGCACGTAAACGTTCCCACTACAGCACGAATGCACTTTATGTGAAAGAGGGTCATTCAGGTTTGGAAAGACAATAATGAGAGAATGATCATTTTTAGGTGAAGTATCCTTTTAAAGGGAGAGATATCAACACACACTCACCTGCACGCAGAACACACAGTTGCAGGAGATCAGGGTGCAGGACTCTGGTTCTGGGCAGTCCGTCAGGCAGAGTTTGCAGTGGATCATGGTGCTTTCTACCTCCATGCTGGACCTTTGGTTGCTTAGCCCTTAAACTTTAGAAATGGTGAGGTGGCATCCTCCATAATTCTACAGGAACCAGAGAAGAACAAACAAGCTCTGAAACACACAGATTGCAACACTGTGGTTTCCTCTCAATTCAGGCTAGGCACGACAGTTGGGTAATAACCAAATAAACCCTTTAACACGAACATAAAGCTGTCGTTTTGAACACAATTGCCCTACGGTTATACACAAACACAACAGTTAAAGTGCTAACCAGAGTGTACAAACCTAAACTCACTTCTGTTGTGCACACAAACTCATAACCTGCTCTGATAAACAGCACAGCAGCAGACCAGACGAGATCGTATGGAGAAACAAGAGAAATTACCCCCATTTATTGCTTTTAGGCAACATTCCCTTCCTGCATGACCACCAGACGAGAAGTCAAAAGAACATAATCCAGGATAAAGCTAGATTACACAGCCCCGCCTGCCAGGAATAAAGAGAGCCGGAGGAAAGCATGAGGCAGACAGAATGGAGATGTTGATCGGGCAGATTGTGTCCCACATTTGTGCTCTTTAGGTTTATATGGTTTGGGGGAAAAGTTGCTTAAAAATGCAATGTGCAATACAACAATGCATTACATTTGTGAAATCACTTAAAATTATATTCAGATAAATATATCAATTCATAATAGCATGCATGTTTTACATTATTGAGGAAAGCTTCACTGCCACTTTTGATAGTCTCGGACTAGAACTAGAAGCTGCTGAAGAATTTAATCATTCACTTATTGCAATGTGAATTTGCAACATGCATACAGAGATGTTCACATATGTAATCTTTCCATCATTTGGACATATTGGGCTGATCAATAACACACAGATCTGGATCAGAGCTCTTCACACGACACTGCCACATTATTTACATACACTTTGGTTTGGAGGAAACATCACATGACCGAAACCCAAAACAATCATTAAAACGTAGTCAAATTTTCCCAAATGAAATGAGCAGAAAACACCAAACTTACTTACCAATGTTTCTTCTTTCCGGAACAACAAACTCAGTAATATGTTGTTGTGTTGTTATTATAGACCCGTGTATATAAAGCACATTTTTCATACGTTCACTAAATAAACGCACGAATAACTTCTGTATCCCACAATGCACCGCCCTCGTTTTGTTCTTGATCGTCTTCTGTCACTTTGTGGCTGAATGCTGCTTTTAAAGTAATGCATGCACACTATCAAGTGTACACTGCGCAGTACGCCCTATGCTCAGCCTATACAAGCTGAACGTGCCGCTTCCGCATAAATATAACAAAACTAATCCCAAAACACCCAGATTTATAACACACAGCCCCAAACTCACCTCACCGGTCAGTGATGCCGTTTCTTCATCATGATGATGATGATGATGATGAAGGGCAGTCGGTGTGCTCCAAGCCCCGCCCATCAGGTGCGGTGAAGGATTCAAGGTGCGTCTTCTGGACGTGAAAGGGTTCGAGCGCTTCCTGTTTTCTTCTTCCACTGCAAGGCTTTAACTCTTCACCTCTCAGACTGTGCATTGAGTTTAGCAAATGATAACAAGTGTTAAATGTTACTAGTAATGGTTGTTTTTATTGCTTGTATTTGACTATTTAAGAAACTCCACTATTTGTTCTTGTATTCTTAATAATAGGCTACGTGATATTAAATCTAATGTCTGTGTATTTCTGCTTATCTTCTACAGTGGTGTCCTATATCTTTGCTGTTTTAACATGGATTTTTTTTTCTTTTTTGCTTTGCAGCCTTGCAAAGCAAAAAAAAGTCTCAGATGTGCTATAGGAATAAAATACATTTCATGCATTCATACATCATACATCACATCTTATACATTACATGCTTTCATTATCGTTTTGCATGCGCTGTCAGACATTGTGCATGTATGTTATGTGTTTGTAATAATTGCATAAATACAATTTAAACATTGTGACATTATTTTAATGGCATATAAAATGATCTTGTAGTTAGTTTCGAGTAAAGTTGCAGCGTTTAATGGTTTAAAAAAATCAGTGTTCAACACAATCTCCTTTCCTTACCCAGATTCACAACTGTAAGTTTATGATAATGATTTATAATCTGAGCTGTCGGGTCTGATTTCCGGGGAAATGTTGTTTGGCTTCATTTGACTTCATGTGATAAAGGTACATTAAGTGACCTGTAGTTTAAAATAGTTCAGTGTACAACATCACCCCCTGGTGTCAATAAAAAATAGGGACAGACTACTCTGATAACAAGCCCTCTTAATAATGCCAAACCTGCATATTCTATGATCAACATCATGCATTTTGTCATCATCTAATGTCATATATCCATAAAATTTCATTACAATCCCCTATCTATACCCTTAATGTACACAAACACATGTAATACAGAAGGTGTCCGGTGCAGTTCACTACTCATATCTCAGTGTAACATTATGATGTGTGTGTATCTTTGTGTTTATAGTATATATATAGTGGGTCATTTGGCATAACAGTGCCAAATGACCCATCTTTTAGTTTCTTTTTATGTGCATGTGTACTGTTATTTTTTATTTATGTGTGTGTATATATATATATGTCTCATAATCAGTTAAATGGATGTGGGATTACTCATTCCCCCTGTTAAACTAAACTAATCTGTACACATCTCTGTGGGCATGATGGTGGGGTGTAAAAATAGCAACAAACTTTTATTCAATGAAAAGGAAACACTCAGGGGAGAAGCAGCAGCACATATTAGAGGATCTGACTCATGCTCATCTTATTTATTTTTAATTAAGCATCTATTTTTTGATTTAGTTAGGGTCTCTAACCGGATGACAAGCATTGCCTGAGCAGGTCATATCTGCTGAACTCCTGCAGTGATTTCCAGGAGATGGATGAGATTTCCAGAGAATCATATGAAGCCACCTGACCTGCTGATGAAGACGGGACCAGAATGCAAGTGTTTCTCTTTCCCCTCTGTGATGTATTTGTTGATATTAAACACTTCCTCTATGGGGCACTTTTCAAATCATATTATCCACTCTGGACAAACTGTTCATTTAATACACAAGCTATGAGCTCGAAGTGTTTGGTCAGGATGCAGGTAGAGATGAATGAAACAGGTTCCAAAATTAAATCATTAATAATTTGTTTTCCCTGTAATAAAATATTTGCATGATTAACTACATCATTGTTTTCAGAACTCCTGAAGTCGTGTGTATATTTGTAAAAGTAACCATGCTATGATTATGACAAAACCTGTTTTGTTATCTAGCCTTTCAGCTGACTTCAGTTAACTTTTCACAACCTTACTAACTTTTTACTAACTTTACTAACCAGTTTTTCTCCACAGGATGACATGCTTTGAGAACGACTTGATGAGTTTGGAAACCTAACAGGAGGTGTGAAGATTCTCAAACCAGACGACTCACATAGGCAGAGATGAGGAGCCAACGCAGGAATATCATTTACCGTCTAACATTCTGCCAATACCAACATCTGTGCAGAGGGACGTCACAAAGCCCGACATGACCTGTGAGCTCTCGACCTCTGCTGTGACTGAGACCAGTTTAAGTGGAATTTACCCTCAGAAGAGAAAAGTTTCATCCATCACAGAGCAAAAGCTGATGGTCATACAACTCAGGAGTCCAGACTTCAGAGCATCCAGCGTCATATCTCCACCACGAGAGATGTATCGCCCCGGAGACGAGAATGATGAGCTGGTGGAAGCCGTTCACAACAGCGGATTTAAAATCTTCATTTCATTTATCCCATATGACTGTCCAGGCACTGAGAGTGAATGGTGACCGAGTCTCTCTGTCAGTCTCTCTGTGAGTAACGTTTTGCCTCACATTTCGTGTTGTGTTCCACAGAAGAAACATTCAGGTTTGGAGCATCATAAGTGGTCAGTGGACAGTGGTCAGTAGATGACACTGGAATTTTTACATTCAGGTAAATTGTCCCTTTAAAGTTTACAGAACTGTTTAAAACTCTATGTTAAAATATCTGTTTATTTTTTCTCAGCAGGTTTACAATGTACTGCAAGATTGACATTTCTGATGGACAAAAGAGTTAAACAACAGTCAGTTCCTAAAAACAGATGCTTTAATTCATTTATTGATAATACATCAGTATTAATCTTTGTTTCCTGACTGTGCATTTCACTTGTGTATTTATGTAATAAGGGCCCACAAACAAAACAATGAAAGTCAATTAGAGTCAATTAAAATGTTAAACACCTTTCATAAAGAACATTTTTCTTTATGAAAAATGTTTTCATATTTATTACACATGCCAGGAACATTTTACATCTTTAATAACATGGTACATATTTGTTATGAACCATCTAACATTAAATAATGAATAAATCTATTTACTTAAATTCATCTACAAATGCATCTATAAAACGTTATTGTGTTATTGTGTCTAATATTGTGTGTTAAAGCAGAAACTCAAAACCCCACTCTGACCACTCTGATCCAAACACAAATGGAGAATGAAAAGATAAGATAATCTTTCTGTCTAACAAAATACAAGTGTTTATATTCTGAAATGATTGTCAAGAACAGGCTGAAAGGTGTCACAGAAGGGTTTGGCATCGTAAGTAGTTGGTAATATATCATGGCAATAGTTTAGACAGGCAAAAAAAAGCACTGTGGACTGCAAGATCTGAACTTTCCAGCTGTTGTTTTAAACGTATAGATCTGTGTTTCTCTATCTATGTTTGCTGGGGTTTGGTGGAGCTCCTCTGAGTGTCTCCTCTGCTCTCCTGTGTTTCTGCAGGGTGACCTGCAGCTGCCAGTACCTGAGATACAACCACATCAAATTTCCGTTCTTGCCCCTGTCCACGTTCCACAGATCCGCACAGTGTCTGTCGTTCTTAAAAATGTCCCTGAGATCATCTTCTAAGTTTAGCTCAGCACCCACTGGGTCTTTCGCCACCTTTAGCAGCAGGTTCTTCTCCATCTCGAGACGATGTTGCCGCGGCAACAGAATGCTGCAGAAAGCTTCCTGTCTCTCCACCAGCTGCAGCTCCAGTTCCCGTAGCAGATCCCAAGCCCTGCGCTGCCACTCCTCCTCTCGCTGCAGGGCTTTCCGCAGCACCACCCCCGCCACCCCGGACTCCAGCATCCGCTTCTTCTTCTGCTCCAGGTCTTGACGTTCCTGCTGGAGCTGCTTCCGTTCTTCCATGAGCTGCTGACTCTGAGAGATCAGGGCCTTCCTGTATCCCTGCACACGTTGGCGTTCCTTCTCCAGCTCCAGCTCCAGGTGCGCTGCCGTCCGGCGGTTTTCCGTCAGCGTGTCCTGGTACTTTAGCTCCAGGTGTCTGGTGATGGTTGCCATGTCACTGTCATGCTGGGTTTTCACTTCCTGAATCTGTCTTTTTGATTCTCGAGTCCATATCCAGCCTAGATCAAAGTAAACCACACGCAGTTTCTTTTTAAAAGAACAATTCACTCTGAACATGTAAATGAATATTTCCTCACGTATGTCGTTTTAAGGTGTTTTTTGTACTCGACAGCTCGGGTCTAGGAACTAGGAACTGCTGCAGAGAAAAAATCCTTTTCTGTTCCACATAAAAACAATGTATGCATTCAGAACAACATGGAGGTGAGTAAATGATTACAGATTTTTTTATTTCTGGGTGAACTATTTATATTTAGTGCTTCTCTAATGTTGGCATAGAACTTGCACGCTTATAATCTGTTGACTGTAAAACTAATCTAGAAATGAATTCGTTTCATAAACCTCCACAACCTCACATTAATGATGTTATTGAAATGATCAATATGTGGTATAATATATTTCATAATTCTTGAGGACCTTTGCCTAAATATGTTTGACAGGAATTTAGTTTGTTTTGTTAAAACACTCACGAAATGCTGCCAGGCCGATCATGGGCACCAGCAGGGCATAATTCCATCTGCCCCCCTCATCTCGTCCTGGATCGGGTCTAATATTCCATCTTGGAGGATCATTCAGATTGTTCATGGAGCAACTCTGATCAGATGAAGGTGTAAGAAAATAATACATATACATATATACATATACACATATACATTAATTATTATACATTATATATACATTATATTAATCATAATTATACATCATTTATATACATATTTAAAGGCTTTTTCAGTAGGTGGGTAGCTGTAGGTTTTAATAGGTGCAGGTGTGTTGTACACTTGTGTCTGTTCACTGTTGTTGACATGCATATGCTGGATCTGTCACATATGACACAAACCACCATGCACACGGTCAACATTATTATGGTTATGACGTCAAAGGTCAGATGAATGACATCATAACGTTCATAACGTCACAACTGCCTTACAACGAGCCGCAGCACAGCAATGCTAAAGCTGCAGAGGATGACAAATGCGTTCGTCCGGCAGCAGCATTTCAACTCCAGCGCAATGATTTAACATGCAGATCAGGCGGATCTAGTCGGTCGCTCATGAAAAGTCATTCAAACGTTTTTGTTTGGTTACCTTGAACAACCAAAAGTCTCGCGCACTCGATCCTTTCCAGGCAGGCAGCAATTACGCAATTCCATTAAAAACACCGAACAGTCCATGTAGGGACTTCGGTGTCCCGTAATTGAAATACATCGACAACATTCACAAATGCGCAATTATAAGCATTGGCAAATATACGCAAATATACAACAATTGTGTTTACATGCTCGTCATAAAAACTCGTAGTTTATATTCCTTGAAATTTAAAACATTATACTTGCATTAAGTTTGAACACCCCCGCGAGTGCAGTTGCTTGTTGGTATAGTCCTGACAGCAACCCTATGTGGGATTCAAGAGGTTTCAAGAGGCGCATAAAATGCGCAGGCTGAATCAAGGACGTGGCTGCATCCAGAGATGGTGGAGGACGTGACAGCCACAGCTGATATAAATATAACTTTATATTTATATAAATATAACAAGTGTACACTGTGATGTTTCAGACGCTTCTGAAGATTGCCTAATCATGATTGTTGTGATAAATATGATCACTTTCTATTTGAAATTCAAAATAAAGTAGACAAAGAAATATTAGATGCTTGGCTAAGATATTACTACTTAGAAAACTGCATTGAATTTATAATCAGGAGTTATCTTTCGCCTTTTTAACTAAACATGACCAAAAGAATTCACAAATGTGTTGAACATTTTGATATTTATTAAACAAAATGGTATGTCAACTATATTTATTACATGTTAAACCAATATGGACGTTTCCTGCTGCGTTCTATTATCCTCTTGTTCTTGTCCGCATCAGAAGGAGTTTCGTTTTCATACAAAACCACAGACTCCACAGCAGGAGTGTTGAGAGGTCCTCCTTCCATGATGGAGATCTGCTTTCTTATCATTGCGGTCTCCTTCCTGACCTTCTCATAGCAGAATCCACACAGGACGTGCTTCAGTTTCATGCTGCCACACTCGGGACACGGCTCAATATTGTTCTGAAACAGAGGTCAACAAATAATGAGAAATGAGAGTTGAATGAAGATAGGTTGATCTCCATTTAAACTCTGTTCCTTTAGCCAGATTCATGGGTTCAGTTTCCAGGAAGTACATGGACTGATGAAATGTATATCTCAAATCCACTGTAAGTCACTAAGTGTTAAAAGCTCCTTCAGCTTTTCAAGTTCTAATGGCCTTTTTAATTTGAAGATAAGGAACCACAGAGTTCTTACTTTGACTTCTATCAGTTTGTTTGGGTTTCGTCTTCTGCAGCGATTTACTTCAATGGTTCGTCTCTTTTTAGGAGCTGCCATCCAGAAGATGCTGTCCATGAAGCTGGGCTCAGCGCTTTCTTCATCACTGCTGTGTTGAGCTTGAGGGAGAATGCTGGGACCATTCACTGCCAGAGCTGGACCTGAATACAGGGTTTATATGTTAGATAAATCAAATTATAATGCAAAAGGAAAAATATAATATCTGAAATGATTTGTGGAGGGAAATGTTTGACCTTCTGCAACACTAATTACTACTAATATGTTAAACAAATTCTCAAGTTTCAGAAAATACAGAGGCACCCAGTTTAGCCTCTTAAACATGTACAAACAAACCCAACATACCGCCTTGTGTCTCCTTGAGCACGGTACACATTGACAGATGACATTCAAATGATTGATTAATTAATTATTGATTACTGAAGTAAAAAAACCTAAACTATAACCTTACCATACATTGCAATCTAACATTGAGATAAAATGTGACACGAATGGAGGAGTAACACACGACATTTATTCACTCACCTACACTTCTGTCAAACCCCGCAGCCTGAAGCACACTGAGCTCCAGGCGCTGCAGTGAAGCTCTGACAAACTGAAATAAACCCGATAAAGACATTTTGTTCTGAGTTTTGTTTTTAATACGACATGTTCACACCAGACATGCCCACGGTCAGTGCGTTCAGCGATCCACCGCGCATGCGCATGAGCTTGCACCGGTGCATTGTGGAAATTTGTAGTTCAACTGTTCAAAAAGTTGCCTTTGTTTACTTGAATAAAGATGAAAACCTTACAATATACGTAAATGTAAACATAATTGTAAGTATTCAATGGCTGTAGTTATTGGACGGTTAAAATACAACGCAAATAATTGCTGTATGCAGACTACAAACTTCATTACCCACATTTCCCAAAGTGAAGCTGCCAACCAATCAGATCAATTAGAGCCGTAACGTCATTTCCCTAGCGCAGCACCGCCATGGCAGAAAGAGGGTACAGCTTCTCTCTCACCACGTTCAGGTAATTTACGTTGTTGTAATATTTTATATACGTTGTTCATCGGGGTCGCATGAGTGTGCGTTTTTGCACATCTTAAATCCTGAGATTTGGGAAAGCTTAATTAAATGAAAAGCGTTAATTGAATATCATCCGGGCAATGATGCAGAGTCACTGTGTTTGTAACGCGGCGCGACTTCATCACACAATGTTCATCAGATGTCATCAAATGAGTGAACTAAACAGAAAGTGCATTACACAGTAACCATTTCAACCCTTTATAGGGTGTTAAAAAGTTTTAATCTTTGTGATTGGAACTGTATCGTGTTACTTTCACTTTCATTGTACTAGGGCAATATAGGGTTTATAGGACTTATAAATAGGTGTGAAGTAAACAGAAGATGCTTGCGTTTCAAAATATTAGTGCTTTATTGGTTTTGCTTTTATGTATGTTTTAACATAACTACGGTTTAAATTAAAGGAACAACAAATTACCATGTTATTTAACTTTTAGTACCTCCCCTTGCAAACAAGTACTTGACACATCAAAGATTATGATGCCCAAAGCAAACTTCATATTTGTATACAGGCCATTGATCTATCTGTGTCTTTGGCTTATTTTACCAACAGTTCAGCATAGTGTATCTTCCTGCAGGTCTGTATTAATGTGATGTATGTGTGTTCAGCCCCTCAGGGAAGCTGGTTCAGATTGAATACGCTCTCGCTGCTGTAGCTGCCGGTGCTCCTTCAGTTGGAATTAAAGGTGTGAACAGATAATCATGTTCTCTTATGAATTTCTCAGATATGCCTCAACCTGAATTAAGTTGTTCTTATAAGACGCTGGAGTGTTCATTTGATACTTTTGTCGAAAGTGTTTATTCTGGTTTCTCTTCCACAGCTTCAAATGGTGTCGTTTTGGCTACAGAAAAGAAACAGAAGTCTATACTGTATGATGAGCAAAGTGTTCACAAAGTGGAGCCCATAACCAAACACATTGGTATGGTGTACAGTGGAATGGGTCCAGACTACAGGTACAGATTATAAAGCTACATGTACTAAGACTATATAGTGATGTCAGGTAATGTTGTTATTTAATAGTACAAACTAAAGTGATCAGGTTAGTGTTTTTTTTGTTGTAATTGAATTTGTTATTTGCCAGAGATGATCGGCTCAATAGCTGTTTTGTTGTGTTGCCGTTGTGTCTGCAGGGTTCTGGTGAGAAGAGCAAGAAAACTGGCGCAGCAGTACTTCCTGGTCTATCAAGAGCCGATTCCTACAGGCCAGCTTGTTCAGAGAGTGGCCTCTGTTATGCAGGAGTACACACAGTCAGGGTATGCGTTCTATAACAGTTCAGCACTGTTTCAAGCAACATTCTTCATATTTGTTTTACTGAGAAGATGCATCTCATGAATATTTATTACATTTTGTATTTTATTTTATACAGTGTTGGGTAACTGTGGATGTTACAGCATGCTGCTTATTTAATATTTTAGTATCTAAATGCGTGTTTAATGTCATGTTTCTCTTAATCATTTATTTTAATGAAAAATATGTGGTGCTGTTTTCTCACAGAGGTGTTCGGCCTTTTGGCGTGTCTCTCCTGATAGCGGGCTGGGATGAAGACCGCCCATATCTGTTCCAGTCTGATCCCTCAGTATGTTCCTCTCTTTGTCTTAATGCAATCTGTAATCCTTCACTGAAAATATTATATACCGTGTCAGCAACATAAAATGGATTTTGGTCTGTTAAAGGGAGCGTACTTTGCATGGAAAGCCACAGCAATGGGGAAGAACTATGTGAATGGAAAAACGTTCCTTGAGAAGAGGTATAAAATGCTCTTTATACATCAGTTTGTTCTTCGTAATTTCAAATAATTGGTGCCAAATTACAGACATTCTCCTGTTTTAGGTACAATGAGGATCTTGAGCTGGAAGATGCAATCCACACGGCTATTCTGACTCTTAAGGTGACAATTCACAGCCTGGAAGTGACTCCAGCCACATTTGCTGAATGCTTATAATAGTTGCATTCTTGTATTATACATCAAGATCCTTTAGATATGTTTAAAATTTGTAAGTATTATGTTACAGGAAAGCTTTGAAGGTCAGATGACTGAAGACAACATTGAGGTGGGAATCTGCAATGAAGCCGGATTTAGGCGACTGACCCCAGCAGAGCTGAAAGATTATCTCGCTGCCATCGCTTAAAATCATCTTCCTCATAAATTGCAGATTCAACACTGATTATCTTACTGTCTTCATTTTTACAAGCTGAGTACTTATTCATGACTTTGAGCAGTTAAAAAAAGAAATCCAGTAAAAACTGTATTGTTTATATTTTGTTTTTCTTTCTTACTGAAGGGAAAAATAAACTTTTTTTGAAAATGCTGTTGCACATTTCACATTTGTCCTGCTGTGCAATGTTTCAGGTTTGTTTAAATACTAACCAAATGGGTCGATACAGGGAACAGCATTAAAGGAGCTAAAAGTGACACTTAATTCGTGTATGTGTCAGTTTATGTCCTTTAAATGTAAATTGAAATGAAAATGAATATATTATAGCAGAATTTGCTCCAGTCTGTCTATAAAAACAAGCTCATGAGGGGGGTTTGGCCTGCCTCAGCCAATCAGAATCTAGAGCCTGACGTCACACGCGGCGTGACGCGGTACACTTTTCAAAACAAAATCGTACGCGAAATCCTCTAATTGTACGAAAAGCGTTTATTTCGGTCTCTGACGGGTTCAACAATTTCTCGCATATCATTTCATCGCGACACTTTAAATAAAACAACTAAAACTTCACAACGAGAGACTTAACAATTCGGCTTTAAGGGAACTAGTTTACATCGCGTCGGCGCATTAAGGTTTCGAGTGGCGTGCTGTGGCTGAAAGTGACGTTTGTGGCGCCGGAGATCGAGGAGCGGGACGCGGTTTAAAAACGACGCGCCGTCGCTCAGAATATATTCAGTTGATCAAAACACCGACAGACTCTTTCACAAGCGAGTTTGTCTTGGATTAATCTAAGGGTTTAAAGGCTGTTTCAGGACGGTGATGCAGTAACGGTGACACGGACTCGAGCACGGAGTTTCTGGCCCTGAATCCACCGCGGCGCGGCTGAAAGGCCCGGGCGACAGTCGAGGACGGCCCGGTTAACGAGTCGCTCTCTTCTCCTCACAAGTACGAATGTGCTGGTTGTAAAACTTGTGCTAAACACTCCAAGTAAGTTGAATCACTTCTGCGATGTTTGTTTTTGCAGACAGATAGTAGAAGAAAATCCAGCTCCCACCCCTGATCTTCATCATCACCCCTGATCTTCATCATCACCCCTGATCTTCATCATCACGAAGTAAGTTGAATCACTTCTGCAATGTTTGTTTTTGCAGACAGATAGTAGAAGAAAATCCAGCTCCCACCCCTGATCTTCATCATCACTCCTGATCTTCATCATCACCCCTGATGCTGAGCTCTGCTGAAGGGCCTGAAGAAGAGCACAACCCTTTAACTTTATTACAACAGCTGCTTGTTTCCATCACTCATAAACAGGTTCAGCCATTTAGTTTGTTGATGAGTTCTCTTCAACAAACAAATACAGGCCGGAGGATCTCTGGACCTGCAGCCTCTGCTCTTCATTTGAGCAGGTTAGAAACGTGATTTTAATATTGACGACTTACAGGCACAAACAAGAGACATCATTTGATCCACAAGCCTGGTGTTTCATAGTAGTAATTCATTGTGATCCAATATAGGCGATGAACGTAAGCATGAAGTCTGTCTAGCACACAGTTCTTCTCTGGGCTGAACTGTACAAATAACGGTTCCCTCAGGAGAATGTGTGAAGAATACATGTGATGCTGCAGAATTGAATGTCATTGTAATGTGCGCTTTATTGCTGTTGTCTGTATTACAGGAGCGCTCAGCAGCAGCCCACATCATTCAGACACTGTGTCTGCTGCTCTGTGGCAGCGCGGGCTGCTACACGGGGTCAGCTCGGTCACTGCAGAGGAGGCTTGTGCACAGGGAAAAACACACACGGCTGAATTTATTCTGGAGATCAAGATACTGAGAATGACTCTGGAAGTATCTGGTGTCAGGTTTGCTGTGAGGCGAGGAGAACGGCCCCCAGCATTCTCTGTATTCCTCACATCCAGAGCTGGTGGGACACGGTGATCTCCACTTTGAAGGCCACGTGCATCAGTTCGGCAGGACATCCCTTCATTCTGCCCCACCTCCTGCTCATCACCTGCAGCTTTCCTCATCACACACTTTATTCTTGAGGTACCGCACACCAGTGCTGAGGCTTGTCTTGAAGAGTGGTTTAATAATTGCCCTGCCATAACTTTAAATTATGATTTCACCTGCTGTGTTGGAGTGTCAGCCAGATACTGGCACTGAATTACTTAAATTATCATATGTGTAGTATTAACACTATATCAGTAATCATGATTAATAATATTACAGTTATTGTCAGTGTCTCACTCCTCTCTTCTTTGTGCTCCAGGCTCTGGAGGTGCTGCCCGTCGCCCCTCCACCTCCTCCCTGTCAGCCCTCCCAACAGGAGCTGCAGAAGCTGGAGGAGGACAAAGGTCCTGTGATGAGGACTCCACACAAAGGTGTGTGATGAGGACTTTGAGAAGATCTGTACTGACATCAGGGAGCCGTGCATCAAATGAGGTTTCAGACTGAACTCATGTTTGCTTTGATGCCATATTAGGGATTAAATGTGAGCTTGACCAGCGCTCATATTTCACTTTTTTTTTTAGGACACTTCCTCTCGCTTCACTCCTGCATTTTACCACGTGCTGCAAAAGGTCTCTGCTGCAGCGGAGCAGAAGACGAGCGATCCAGAGTAAAGATGCTGCAGCTGCTGCGACTCCAGCAGCGACGACAACACGCCAAACAGGAAGTAATACAGGTGACTGACAGATGCCTGCAGTCGATGCTGTAAGACCTCTGAACAAATTGCAAATCTAGATCTGAGTCTGATTCTACTGTTAAGACTGTTTTCTTGCGAGCTACAGGTGGTATATTTTGTCTGTTTACAGCTACACAAAAGAAAAAAAAATGGAGAAACGTCTTCGTCAGTAAAAAAAGTGTCTTCCTCACATTCAAACTCCAGAGAGAACCTCACTGCAGCTCAATCAGGATGAGGAGGATGAAGATTGAGGTGTTCATAGCTGAGACTGAGGAGGATGACAGAAGTTTGAGGATTCAGGCTGAACAGCAGAACCTCATCAGTGAGGATACTGCCATGAAGATCCTGGAGCAGAAGAATCAGCTTCTCATTGTGGACAACAACAAACTCAGAGTCAGTCAGCCACTTTTCTCCCTTCACTGTTTTTGTAACCCAAACATTGCATTGTTACCCACAACCCAAACATGGGTTAAACTTTGTTCTTTCTTTTCAGTCTGTCTGGACTCTTAATGCTGTAGAAATCTTGAAGCACTTGAAATATATTAGGTTTATAAACTCGTAGGCAAAGATTGACAAAGCCAGAATTTGTTGTTATTTAAACTGTTTAATTTTCCCATACCAAAAATTTTCTGACCAACTTTGATTCTGTCTAGTTTTAATTGTGTATAGATCTTGAAGTACTCAAAAGTACCTTCACATTGGGCTTTTACAAGTATTAGACAGGTCATTTCTAAACCAGCATTAAAGTTTGTTTCTGTTCTCTCAACCTCCCCATTTTTATTTCAGACTTCTGTGAACCTTGTTGAATGAATTTAACATCTGAAAGCGTTTTCATTTCATTATTTTCTTTCTTTGTTTTTAATCCAGGAACTTCTGCAGAGAGTCGTGGACAGGACGGAGGGGTTCGAGGTCTCTCATCTGGAGAAGCTGTATGTTCTGTTGTGTCAGAACATTTACAGACACAAGAAAGACTGATAAAACTGTGCTTATTCTGGTACGAAGATAATCCTGCTGCCTGAATACCAAACTGTGTTATTGATTGTACAGTTCATTTAAAATACCTGTCTACTTGTCATAACAACAACATTGGCAGTCTAATTTAATATTCTGCAGATTTTATGAAAATAAAACCCTAGTATAGTATTATTTTCATATTCGACATCATTTCTGACACATCATTTGACCCTTGGATATTACATCTACGTAATATTTATTTTCCTTTTTCAGGCGATGTCCTGAAGAAGGTCAAATATTTTTCTTAGTTTACTTTCTCATTACATTAAGCGTAGGCTTTATTCCTGAACAGATTCATAAATCATAAATCAGGGTTTTGATCATTCATGTCTGTGAGCAGTGTGTCTGTTGAGTGCATTAAAAAGCCTTCATTGTTTGCCTTACGTTTTCGTGGCGGTCAGTTTCTGTGTAACTAAAGGCAGTGGCGTTTAGATGATGTCAGAGAACTGATCTGGATGCAGTCGTCTCTGGTAATGACTTGATCTTATTGTGGTCGTCACGGAATATAAATGAAAACACGGGAAATTTCCATCTGAGCACGTCGAGGTATGTAGGGGGGTCACGTGACTCTGCGCGCGCTCTGATTGGACGGCTTCGTGGTTTGAGGCTGTACGTTTCTACGGTCAATGTTTTCATTTCTCGGTCCGTGAACGCTTTCCGGTGTCACGGTGTGACGCGAACGGGCGCGTTGAACTTATAGCAGGTCCTGCAACGGTTTCCTGATCGATTTCGCGTCGATATGTAACGATTTATCATCGATTTTACGTGACCGCGGGGAGTCGCGTGGCGATGACGACAGCACGTCTCACTGACAGCGGTGACGCTGGTCACAAAAACTGCCATTAACGTGAACGCGGATGATTGTTGTTTATTATTGTTTATTGTTGTTTATTGTTGTTTATTATTGTGCGTTTGTGAGCTATAAAAGCAGCCGTGCGGTCCATCCGTCTCAGTATTAGAGGACCAGAGACCTCAGGGACACGATCATCCGATCGGCGTGGCATCTGACCGGTCCGTCCAGCCTTTTTCCGCTCTCGGTCCATCAGCCGAACCGGAGGACTCGCACCCGGAGCTGCGATCTGACCCAAACTGAGTTACAGCACATCACAACAGACTTAACAAAAACTACGAGAAAGTAGCACGGTACTGCTTCTTCATGAAGAACCTCGGGGAGCCTTGTAAATACCACGGTATGTATCAGCACCAGAAACATCTGAAAGGTGTGAAGAGTTAACAAGTTCACTCATGAGGTTTGATACAGATCATTGCATGTTCATAACAGTGTCAGCTGTCTGAGTCTGCAGTACTTCACTGTGATCTTCTTTCACGCTGGCTTTCAGGATGCAGGACTCAAGTTTTCTAATGGAACCGACATTTGGCATGTGAATTCAACATCCTGGAGGTTTTGGATCGGTTTTCACACTCACAAGCACAATGTCCAGCAGAAGGAAGTCCACGACTCCCTGCATGGTGCTTCCATCAGATGTCATCGAGCAAGATCCAGACATGGAGGCCCTGGAGGGGAACGATGGAGCTGAGAGCATGGCAGACGGTCCTACAGAGGGAGCGGTGGTTCCCATGGAAACAGAGACAGGTGATGTTCACTTCAAAACTAGTTTTGTCAGAATAGCACGGTGTTGTAACCAGGTGCAACATGACGGGTGGTTTCTCTGTTCACACTGAAAGCTCTTGCACAGTGAAACGTGTTCACACCCACTCAAAACATTTTCTGTGTTCAATACAGCTGTACAGGATTTTATTGGTTGCATTGCATTTAGTTAAGATGGAAGTTTGGAACTGATGCTCTTCTCATGCTCAAGTCCAGCATAGATGTGAACGCCTTCAACTACTATTAAAAAACATCCCAGGATGAGATATCAAAAAACAAAGGGGGGTAATTCTGAAGATGCTAAAATATAACCGTTTTGATTTATTTTAGATTTCTGATTTTTCACAACATAATTCCTGCAACTACATCTGGGTTATTCCATAGTTCTGGGTGTTTACTATTATTCCAAAATGTGGACAAAATAATAATAAAATCGAGTAAATATTAACTGATAAAGAGTTATTCTTAAGAATGTAATTTCTGTGGAATGCATGAATGAAATTAAAAATGTAAATGTTATTACAAAAGAATGTAATTTGATTTTGCTTCTGGAGGACCATGTCCTGAAAAATTTGCTTATCAGACACCAGAACCAGTTAATTACGATCTTCAGGATGACATGCAGGGATGGAACTAAACTCTGATAGGACATGATTCTTCAGAAACAGAATGAGTAGTCATGGTGTATAGCTGCTTTCTGTTATGTGAGTGGAGGTGGGGTTACACTCACTTTGGAACCTCAAAAAAGAGTCACTGCCTAAAAAGAAATCTTGCATTAGGCACTTGCAGATAGTGATTAAACCGAATTAAACTGTTCTTATATTTGCACTTATACATGCTTTTATCCAAAGTGACTTGCAGTGTGTTCCCTGGGAATCAATCCCAGAGCCTTTGCGCTGCTAACGCAATGCTGTACCAGTTAAGCTACCAGTTTAATCCCTACAACTACTGTCTTTACAGAACACGAGGGGTCTCATTTCTCCAGCGAGGACTGCCGGTCTTCAGGAAAACGCTGTGGTCAGGCGTCACTAGATCAGCCCGTCTCTGATCTGATCGCTGAGGGTGGATTACTGCAGACGGAGATGGAAGACAGCGATGATCCCTCAGTCACTGGAATCTCTCTCAGCAAGACTCCCATAATGAAAATGAAAAGCAAGTCTGAGGCCAAAAGAATAGCCGTGTCTCTTAAAGGCACTGGTGAAAGTGAAACCGTGGCTGAAAATGAGATGGAACTCGAGCCGTTGGAAGCGTCTGTGATGGGTTCCTCCATTCCATCAGATCTGATGAGCCCGTTGCTTGCAGAGACAGTAAAACCCAGCGTTCTTGTTAACATTTCAAACCCTGTGGTAGCAGATCAGAAGAAGCTGGTGATGAACCCCACCACGGTTCTTCCCGCTGGCCTGGCCCAGGTGCTTTCCGCCCTGCAGGCCCAGCAGACGTCCCAGACTCAGCTCCTCATCCCTGTAAGCAGCATTCCCACCTACAACGCTGCCATGGACAGCAATGCTGTCCTGATCAACACTTACAAGAAGTTCCCGTATCCATCAGTGTCAGAAATCATGGGACTTTCTGCCCAGACCAAGTTCAGTGAGGAGCAGATAAAGATCTGGTTTTCTGCTCAGCGTCTGAAGCACGGTGTTAGCTGGACCCCAGAGGAGGTTGAGGAAGCCAGGAGGAAACAGTTTAATGGCACCGTTCACACTGTGCCCCAGACCATCACGGTTATTCCAGCCCATCATCTGTCCACCACCAATGGGCTGCAGTCTATTCTTCAGACCTGCCAGATTGTGGGGCAACCAGGACTGGTTCTGACGCAGGTCGGCACGGCAAACAGCCTTCCAGTCACCGCCCCGATAACCTTGACTGTGGCAGGAATGCCCAATCAGAGCCAGACGCCCAAGATTGCAACCAATCAGACAAGTCCTGCCATCAGTGAAACAAAGAGAGCTACTACAGTTCAGCCACCATCACTGACTCCGCAGGAGAACTCGGCTCTCAGCGTGGACCACTTTGGCCTGCGGCCTAAAAAATCCAAGGAACAGCTGGCTGAATTGAAAGCTAGTTATCTGAAGAATCAGTTTGCCTCTGATGCTGAGATAGCTAGACTGATGAAGTTAACTAACCTCACTAAAGGAGAGATTAAGAAGTGGTTCAGCGACACCAGATACAACCAGCGCAATTCTAAAAACAGCCATGCCTTCATCTCCAGTGAGCATCCCAGGAGTAACAGCAGTGCCACCATCGTTATCGATTCCAGCGACGAAACCCCACAGTCTCCAACGCCATCACCCGTCAAAGAGAAGGAGACACGGGCCAAGACCTGGAACACCTTCCCAGACTTCACTCTGCAGAAGTTTAAAGAAAAGACCCCAGAGCAATTGGTGGTCTTAGAGGAGAGCTTTCAGAAATGTGACACCCCGTCAGATGAAGAGCTCAGCAAACTGAGAGCCGAAACCAAGCTTACCAGGCGAGAGATTGATGCCTGGTTCACAGAAAAGAGAAAAACCCCAGCGGCTGAATCCATAGAGCCAAAAGCTGATGTTGAAATGTCTCAGAAAAAAGGCAGCCAAACTCCACCAGGAGGGAAAAAACTGAGCAAAGAGAAGGTCAGCAAAAAAACTCCAGAGCAGCTCCATGTTCTAAAAACTGCTTTTGTTCGCACTCAGTGGCCCACCGCTGAAGAATACGACCAGCTAGCTGAGGAGAGCGGACTGCCTCGTTCCTACATTGTCAACTGGTTTGGCGACACGCGCTATGCCTGGAAAAATGGCAACTTGAAGTGGTATTTCTACTATCAGAGTGGAAATGTGAATGGCAACAAAAGCAGAAAACGAAGGATTCGGAATCGCGGTTGGGGAAGAACCCGTAGCAGAAAACCCAAGAAGACCACAGAAACTGAGAAGGCATTACCAATGAAGTTCAAGTCGGGAAGAGATATTCTGAAGGAATATTACTTGAAGCACAAATTCCTGAACGAACAGGACTTGGATGAGCTGGTTGCCAAGTCTAACATGAGCTATGAGCAGGTGCGGGAGTGGTTTGCAGAGATTCATCGGAAGGAGGAAATGGGAACCAACCCGTTTGAAGATAAAACAGGACATGAAGAAGCTGGTGAGGATGAAGACGAGTCACCGGGTGAAAACGAGACAGCAGTTGAAGAGCAAGGACCTTCTGCCATGGGAGATGAAGATGGTGATGATGACGACGACACAGATGACAGTGACTCCTGGGAGCCTCCTCAGAGCATTCGAAAAGCATTGTCAGTATCTGAGGAGCAGTAATCAAGATTTTCAGCAGTGGCTTTGAATGGCCCTTGCAAAACGGGCCCTGAAGCCCCGGCTGTGTGAGAGTCATGACCACATGCCCTCTTGCACTGCACCCGTTATATAAGGGATAGTTCACTTAAAATGTTTTTTTTTTCCATCATTTACTCACCCTCATGGCATTCCAAACCTGTATGACTTTTTTGCTTCTGAGGAACACAAAAGAAGATTTTTTGTCTTGGTGTCTCAGTGGTTTTGTGTCCATACAGTGGAAGTCAATGGGTGCCACTGTTGTGTGGTGACCAGCATACTTCAAAATATCTTATTTTGTGTTTCTCAGAAGCAAAAAAGTCATACATTTTTGGAATGACATGAGTGATGATGGAAGAAATGTCATTTGTGTGTGAACTATCGCTTAAGGTTTGATGAGTTTGTTCCATGATAAACGTTGAGGAGGCCTCACCTTGAATTATCTTGATTATCTTGTATGTCTTGCAAACAATTTGAACTTTTGTCTAACAGAATTTTCTGCACCTTAATCTTTGCACATGCAAAGACATTCTATTCAAAATTTTCCTGTTGGATTGGATATGACTTTTTTTTAAGGGGGTCTTCTCATCATTTGGAGTCATATGGAGACTGATTAGTGCCAAAGGTATTATATCAAATGTTTTGGCTCTCTGTGTATTTGGCAGAGTTCAGTTATGGAATTATGCATGAATATGTTGCCTCAGTAAGACAACGTGACGCATGATGCACTTTGTCAGCCACCATGTGCAGGGTGAATAAACGAAACAAGCCACCATATTTGTGTAGCAGTTAAAGTGGTGAGACCAAACATTACCACATTTCCAAATTCAACAACACAAAGTGTTTAAACTCTCATTGCCAGTGTTTTTCTGGTGCAGTGGTTTGTTGTTGAGCTCTAACCTTCAACAAATGCTGATGATAAATAACACGACACATCCAACAGCATGTAGTCTCTCTGACTGCCATCATGTGGGTCATCTTTAAACAATTAGAACTAATAATCATGTGCAGACGATTATTTTGTGGAAATGTCATGCTTGTGTTATAAAGGAAATGTGACTATTTTACAGCAAACATGTTTTTCAAATGGACTGTTTTCAATTTTTTTCTAATATCCAATAGAATCATGCATAACTCTTGTTTTTTGCTGTTTATTAAGCAAGATCTTCGTCTGTCAGATTTCTTCATCAAACTCTGGGCTGTCAAAAACTGTCTTAAGCTTGGAGGCGAAAGAGACTTTGATTTGCTTTTGCATTTTTAATGGTCATGTTAAGAAAACTTTGTATTCCCCTTATCATGAAGTGATACACCTTTTGTCATTACTGCAGAATTTCTTTCTTGAGTTTTTTTTTTATATTATTGAAAACCTGCTTTTATGGGACAAAATGTAACACTATCACAAAATCATTGATGAACACCATGTGGGTACATTTGTTTTTAATTCTAATATTTGTGCATGAATACACAGCACAATTACTGGTACTTTAAGACTGCGCCCCTTCATAAGACATTTAATATCTTTATTATATTTGCATGTATCAGACATTGAGAGAAATGAAAGTGCTTGGTTTGTACATAGACCTTTATACTCGACCATTAGTTTCCAGTGTTTTATAACTTTGTATTTATAGTAATAATGAATTACACCATCACACAAGTGAGTTGCTTGTATTTACATTTATGCGTTTGGCAGACGCTTTTATCCAAAGCGACTTACAGTACATTTAAGTTATACATTTTGTCAGTAGGTGTGTTCCCTGGGACTCAAACCCATGACCTTTTGCACTGCTAATGCAATGCTCAGCTACAATTACTTGTGCTGCAATTGTTCTCTGTGAGTTGTGTGGTTTGAGGGTGACATTTCACAGGTTTTTAAGAGCTCTGCATTGTGTCCTGTTCCCAAATCCCAGATTTTGGACTTTCTGGTGAATGTTTATGTGACTTGCTTGCAAATCTTCTCAAACTCTTCCCTGTGAATACAATGTAGTGTGTTATAGCCAGAGCTCAAAGCAGCCTCTGTAAACATGGTAAGTACTGTTTGAACAAAACTTAGCAAAATGTGTCCTCCACTGTTAACATCGGATTCCTTCAAGTTTTCTAGAACCTTCTGCTGGGATCTTGATTTGATTGAATGTGTAGTGCAGAATTAAACTACAGTTGTATGTTGTGCTTTCTTTCAGATGTCACTAATCACATTAAACCGCAGTGTGTTTGTAAGTGGTTATTACATTAGTCTGGCTGTTTCTAGGCTCTGATTTTTACATGCACAAATAATAATACAGATCATCTGAATCCATCATGAATTGTGATTTGAGCTGTAAAATCTGTAGACGCTGCTGTGGTGGCAGAAGCTTGATGTCTCAGACCCATAGCTCTTGTGCAATGCTGTTAATTAAATGCAACTGTTTTAATAGGCTTTTGCTTGATTTAGACTGAATATATATATTTTCTACTTGTTTGAGGACAACATAATAAATTTGGATTTTAAACAAATGTGTACGCTGTCTGCTTCGTTTTCTACTCAGTAAAGGTTGGTTTTCCCAGTAAAAGTCTTTTCTTAGAACATTAAAATGTCTTTATTGATACTAAAATGACGTCCTCATCATGGCCTTCATCAAGCAAGTGGATTTTGGTGTAATGTGTGAAGTTGTGTAAAAAAACATTGAATGTTTATGAATTCAATTTTTCAGATACTTATTTACATTTATATAATATAATATTTACATTTATTATATTATATAGACTCTATTAATCATATTGATCATGTCAACATGTTAAAAATACATGAACATCTTCACTCGTGCTCCATCACTCGTCATTTCATCATAACCAAACACATTTTTGTTTTGTCACAAAAGCTATTTTTTATAAACATTATAAAAATTAAATACAAATTGTACACGTAATAATAAGTGAACTGAAAATGTAATTTCTTACGATCGTGTGACTTTTATTTTGAAGGGCTGCGCAGTCGGCGGCCATTTACCCAAAGCGCTGGGCGGGGCGACCAATCAGCTCACCCCGTGACACTCACGTGACGTGTAAACAGGAAGCGTCTGATCTGCGCTGCGGTGGTGAGCGATCGGAGTCTAAAATCAACAAACATCATTTTTTCATTTCACAAACGGAGTTTAAGTGCTTGTTTACTTATTATAATTTCATATGTGAGTCCCACACAGCGGTCTGAGCGTTGACTGATCATTTCCAAGCAAACCGAACTGCATAGAAATGAATGATGTGACGTTTGATAGAATCACGTGATCAATTTGTTTTCTTCGTGAATACAATCAGATCTGACTGCATGAATCTCTGATCCCAGAGCAGATCTGCTGTTTGTTTCCTCACGATGGTGGATTTTCTGGCTGAGAATAATCTGTGTGGCCAGGCCGGACTGAGGATCGTGTCCAGAGGAAACGCCATCATAGCGGAGCTGCTGAGACTGTCCGATTTTATTCCTGCAGTGTTCAGACTGAGAGACAAGAGCGACCAGCAGAAATATGGAGACATCATCTGTGACTTCAGCTACTTCAAAGTACCTTCGTGTTTTATTCAGTCTCACGGATGTTCCTCCTCGTATGTGGTTGTTTTCAGTGGTGCGGGTCTGTGTTTTCCAGGGTCCGGAGTATTACGAGAGCAAACTGGAAGCCAAAGCGGAGCTGCAGGACCTGGATGAGGAGTTTCGGGAAAACAACATTGAGATTTTGACACGCTTTTATTTGGCCTTCGAGAGTGTTCATAAGTACGTGGTGGATCTGACCAGGTATAGACTTCATTGCAACTTATTTGCTGTGGTAGAAGACTATAAATGATCAATAACAGTCTTTTTCTGCGCTTTTTCAGCACTTTTGTAAATCAAAATGTGTCAGCATTCAGTTTTCCTGGAGAGAAGGTTTTGAAACTGAATCTGCATATAAATGGACGTGATGTCCCTTTATTGTTTTTTACTGCATGTGATTTGATGATGAAATCACATCATTTCTCGCTAAACCTAAAAGTTGTCGTGTCCTCTGAAGGTACCTGGATGATCTGAATGAAGGGGTTTACATTCAGCAAACGCTGGAGACCGTCTTACTGAATGAAGATGGAAAGCAGCTGCTGGTAATATTTGGGGTTTCTGCTTCACTGATCGCTCTGCGGCTGGTCGAGCGGATGTCTTTGTGATCGTGTGTGTGTGTGTGTGTGTGTTGTGTTAGTGTGAAGCTCTGTACCTGTATGGAGTCATGTTACTGGTCATTGATCAGAAGATGGACGGAGAGGTGAGAGAACGGATGCTGGTCTCCTACTACAGATACAGGTGAGACGAACATGTCCACGTGCTGCTGAACGAATTCTGTTTCTGCCTGAGAATGACCACAGCTAACAATTTCAGGTTGTAAGAATGTTTCCGTAACGTTTACGTTAGGGAACAAAAATGTAATTTTGAGAGTTTTAGGAGCGTTCAAAATATCCAGTTTTTTTAGACGTTGTGTTAATGTTATTACTTGGTTATAAGAATGTTATTCAAAACATTTTAAATCTGTAACAGCTTTAGAAAAACATTGTTGATATGTGATTTATAATGTTAGGAAAATGTTATACTAGCATTACTGCAAGAATGTTTTTGAGAACTTTAAGAGAACTTTAAAAGAACCAATTAGCCAGTTTTCTGAGAATGTTCCCAATTAACTGGGACATTATAAACACATTAAACTGAGTTAGATTTCAATATTTCTCCAGTGCTGCTCGCTCCTCGGCCGACTCGAACCTGGACGACATCTGCAAGCTCCTCCGCAGCACAGGATACTCCAGCCAACCAGGAGCCAAACGGCCACCCAACTACCCCGAGAGCTACTTCCAGAGAGTTCCCATCAGCCCCACCTTCATCAGTATGGTGATCGGCCGCCTGCGCTCTGACGACATTTACAACCAGGCAAGAGCGTAGTTAAATATTATTAAATATATCATGCATAACTGCTATAGAATCAAGATGGATGGTGTGTTAAAGTCAGGGCAATTCTTTCTAGAGACATTTTTATTTTATACTGGTTGAAAGTCTATTCACATCCATTCATTCAGAATGCAATGATTGGATGTCCTTCTTGTCTGTCAAACTATGTATGCGTGGTTTTGGAGAGCGTTCTGAACGAATCGTAGGCTTTCAAATCTAGCTTGCTGTTGCTAGCTTCTCCGAAATTGCCTACCCTACCTTTAAGTTTAATCTGTTGTAGGTTTCTGCATATCCTCTACCAGAACACCGCAGCACAGCTCTGGCCACGCAGGCGGCAATGCTCTGCGTCTGCTTATACTTCAGCCCCTCCATCCTGCACACGCAGCAGGCCAAGATGAGAGAGATCGTGGACAAATACTTCCCCGACAACTGGGTGAGACACACGCTCCAACCTTATATTAATTACATTCAACCCGAACATTTTGATTTGCTTTTATTTTGTTGTGTACAAAATCTGAACCCCAAACAGACAACTTGTTTTGTTAATGTGAATGTTTATATGTTCATTTTGTGACATCAGAAGTTTTCACAACAAAGTTTTCTTTATTTGCAGCTCAATTTATGTATTTGTTTATTTTGAACTGGGAATGTTCTGAGTTTATAAAGTTACAGTATGTCTACATAGCACTGTTTGTATTGAACCGTTTAAAACGTTACTAGTTGTAAGTTGCTTTGGAAATATTTAATAGATTGGAGACGTTATAAAGCGATTAAGTGATTAAGTTATACGTTTTTGTCATAAGCCTGGGTGAACCCACACCTTGGTAGAATGCTCTACCACTGAGCTACAGGAGAACTCCTCCTATTTGTCTCCTAAATGAATAAATGTAAAATAAGGGAATCTGAAACGTCAGTGTGTCAATCCTCAGGTTATAAGCATATACATGGGCATCACTGTGAATCTGGTGGAGGCATGGGAACCATATAAAGCTGCTAAAACGGCCCTCAACTACACCCTGGACACGGCCAACATCAGAGAACAGGTGTCAGTTCATTTTCACACACACTGAATCTAAACCAGAGTCACTCTGGATTGTGACGGATGTGCTGTTATACCTTCATCCAGAACAAATGAGTTCTCAGACACACAATTGTTGTTGTTTTCTCCTCTCAGGCCGGCCGGTATGCCGCCAGCGTGGAGAGTTTGCGGCCGCAGGTGCAGCAGCTGTTGAAGGAGGGTTTCCTGAGAGAGGAAATCATCCTGGACAACATTCCCAAACTGCTCAACTGCCTCCGAGACTGTAACGTCGCCATCCGCTGGCTGATGCTGCACACTGCAGAGTCTGGTGAGTAAAGTAGTTGAAAAA
Source organism: Chromobotia macracanthus (assembly GCA_036877525.1). Taxonomy (NCBI): domain Eukaryota; kingdom Metazoa; phylum Chordata; class Actinopteri; order Cypriniformes; family Botiidae; genus Chromobotia; species Chromobotia macracanthus. The sequence goes on along the minus strand of JAZGTH010000061.1, from coordinate 7,295,186 downwards.
GATGAGAAATTGATCACTTTTAAAAGTTGCCACTGTTGTAGTGCCTCGAAATCAGTCCGATTTGAAGAGCATGTTTTGATAGTAGATGCCAATAAGCTGTTGCTTGTTTACTGACTCATCTAAAAGTCCATTTGTTTTAGCTTACGATCCAAACAACAAGAGACTGCGTCAGATCAAAGATCAAGTCATCAGTGACTCCAAATACAATCCAAAGATTCTGTTTCAGCTGCTTCTGGACACAGCACAGTTTGAGTTCATACTCAAAGAGGTGATAAGAATATATTATGAATCATAACAATAATCCTTTTCCCTGCTTTGTTTGACCTCAGATTGACCCGATATCGTCACAGTCTTCTCACTGGTCTTCATGCTTTGTGTGATTCTCAGATGTTTAAGCAGATGTTGGCAGAGAAGCAGCAGAAATGGGAGAGCTATAGAACAGAAGGTTCAGAGAGGATGTTGGAGCTGGCTGAGGTGTTTTCTGGAGTCAAGCCACTCACCAGGGTGGAGAAAAACGGTAAGCTGCTGTACAGGTCATGAAACATGCAGGAGACACAGAGGAACAGATGTTGTGAAATACTCTGACCCTCAGTCGGTTTAGATGTATTTTCTTCATCCTGAAACACTCAGAGAACCTGCAGGCCTGGTTCAGAGAGATCTCTAAACAGATCCAGTCCCTCAACTATGAGGACTCGACCGCTGCGGGCAGAAAGACTGTACAGCTGATTCAGGCTCTAGTGGAGGTAAAAACCCAACTGAGCATGTGCGGTGATCTTCTTCACTGATAGTCACTGATTTAACATATTTTTAACGCTTGACTTAATTCCCCAAAAATGACAATTCTGTCATCATGTAATTATCTGTTCTAAAGCCTATTATGATGACAGTATATATATACTTTTTATTTAATTGAATTATTTTAAAGCTGCAATCCGTAACTTTTGTTTCTCTGTCACCATCTCTGTTTGAAGCTGTTTGAAATAAAATTGCAGGTTACTTTATGTACTTCTCTTTACATATGTTGAAATCAAATTAAGTCAAACTGACATTTACTGGGAAATCAGCCTGACAACTCTAATTATAAATTATAAATGAATTTTTGTTCATTTTTAACCCAAAGGAAGTTACAGATTGCAGCCTTAAGTGATAACAGTGTTTTTCTGTATTTTTATGCAGCTTTCTATTAAAGAGTTTTGTATTAAGGAAGTAAAATTTAAATAATTTCTGTGTTTAAGGTGCAAGAGTTTCATCAGCTGGAGTCGAACCTGCAGGTGTGTCAGTTCCTGGCGGACACACGCAAATTCCTCCATCAGATGATCCGCACCATCAACATCAAAGAGGAAGTTCTCATCACTATGCAGATAGTGGGAGATCTGTCTTACGCCTGGCAGATCATCGACAGGTGATGACATCACATGGGCATCACATCTGCATTTGTTTTATGTTATTTAACTTTTCTAAATGTGTTGCTCACAGCTTTACTTCAATAATGCAAGAGAGCATCAGAGCAAACCCATCGATGGTCACCAAACTCAGAGCCACTTTTCTCAAGGTGAGGACGGTCAATGACTCGACAGTTCTGACACTGTATCTGCTTCTAATTAGGGTAATTTATTGTGATGTGTGTGAATATGTACAGTTGGCCTCTGCCCTGGATCTGCCACTGCTACGAATTAACCAGGTCAACAGTCCAGATCTGCTCAGTGTCTCTCAGTTTTACTCCGGCGAGCTGGTGGCTTACGTCAGAAAGGTTTGAACATGAGTATTCTTTGATTATTTGTTTCCTGTTGAATCTCCAGTTTAAAATGCATTATTTGGTTTGTCATTAGGGCTGGATGATATATTGAAACATATATTCACAATGTATTTCAAATTATATTGCTGGTCATGTGAAACATGCATATCTACTACAAGTTGTCATCAGGGCCCAGATGCATAAACATAGCTAAGTTAAGACTGACCAACTAAGTCTGACCAACTAGCAGTTAATGAGGGTTAATCAATCTTTATGGATTCAGATGATCTACTTTTTAATGTAACTGACTTAAGTTCTGAACACTCTTGAAGGAAAACACAGATGACTAATTTTTAAGATTAATCTAAGCAGTTGCAACCAGCTGCCGGTGGCTTCAAAGCTAACAGACGTGAACCTATTTTTCCAGGTTCTGCAGATTATTCCAGAGAGTATGTTCACCTCGCTGGCCAAAATCATCAAACTGCAGATCCATGACATTATGGAAGTGCCAACACGTCTGGACAAAGATAAACTGAAGGACTACGCTCAGCTCAGCGCTCGGTATGAGGTACGAGGCTCTTACTTTATTCTGATTTACAACTGTAAAGTGTGTTTGAGTTCATTTGACTTGAACGTAAAGTAAACGTGAAGTAACCTGCAGTTTTATGTTTCAAACAGAGATGGCGATGGTGAGGCAAAAGTTACATATTGCAGCTTTAAACCACTAACATATTTTACAAGCTTACACACAGATACAAAACCTTGACCCACATGTTGCTCCTCTTCTATGTTTGACAGGTAGCTAAACTCACTCATGCCATTTCCGTGTTTACTGAAGGCATTCTGATGATGAAGACCACACTCGTCGGTATCATCAAGGTACATTTTCTGATTTGTGATGCTTTTTGTGTTTTACATTTTAATGCAATGAAAGCTGAGAAGATCTGAACGTGTCTGTCTCAGGTGGATCCAAAGCAGCTTCTGGAGGACGGTATCAGGAAGGAGCTGGTAAAACGTGTTGCCTACGCCCTGCACAAAGGTCTCATCTTTAACCCCAAGGCCAGAGTGAGGAAACCTTTGTGTACCGTCTATACAGTTCTACTGCTGTTTCTTGCATGTGTTTTATGTCATCATATTCTTACTTCTTGGCTGTTTTGTTCTGTGTTGATTCGTGTACGTTCCTCATATCCATCACTCCTGATTCCAGCCCAGTGAGCTGATGCCGAAGCTGAAGGACATGGCAGCCACCATGGACGGATTTTATCGCTCGTTTGAATACATTCAGGATTACGTGAGCATCTACGGACTGAAGATCTGGCAGGAGGAAGTGTCTCGTATCATCAACTACAACGTGGAGCAGGAGTGTAACAGCTTCCTCAGGACGAAGGTTTCGCATTGAGCTTTGAAATGCTTTGACTGTTTTACATTCAGTTGCTGCTGTACTTACAGATGGTTCATTTCAGATCCAGGACTGGCAGAGCGTTTATCAGTCCACTCACATTCCAATTCCTAAATATCCATCCGTTGATGAATCCGCCACGTTTATTGGACGCCTGTGCCGGGAAATCCTGAGGATCACAGATCCAAAGTAAGTCACACTGTGTTACTAGAACTTCCAAAGTTCGGAAGAGTCTGTGGAAATGTCATGTTCCTTGTTCTCATGCCTTTTAGAACGACATGTTACATCGATCAGCTGAACACCTGGTACGATATGAAGACACATCATGAAGTAACCAACAACCGACTCTTCTCTGAGATTCAGGACACGCTGGGAACCTTCGGGCTGAACGGACTCGACCGCCTCTTGTGTTTCATGATCGTGAAGGAGCTGCAGGTAAAGGGCTCCGAATGTAAAAATGCATCGTAACACATTAATTTGACAATAAGTCAATGCATCGATTATGGCCAATCAATCAAATGTTCCTTTCTAACCATAAATAAACAATTTTGAGCAGATTTTCTGTTGTAAAAATCAAACACTAAATACCCTAAAAATCACATCTTCACAGTAAATGCCACTTAAATTTAAATAATGTTATTTAAATTTTGTTATTTAAATAATAAAAAGAGACATTTCATTTCTGCAGAATTTCCTGACAGTTCTTCAGAGGAACATCCTAAAGGACAAAGCTGTGGTTGATGTCTTCAAAGCTCTGCTAACAGCTCTCAATCCTGTCAAGGGCATTGTGGGTATGTGTGTTTGACCACCATTGAAATGCAATTGCCGGTTAGTCTGAGACACAAAGTGACGTATTTATTATCCTTCAATGTCAGCGAATGCAAGCAAAGTCTATGCCAACGCTGTGGCCAAAACTCAGAAGATCTGGCCTGCGTATCTGGAAGCCATCATGAAGGTATTGATCTACCAGACCTGTTACTGAACTTTTGTTTTTTTAAGCCATTATCTCTAATTAAATTTATGCTGAAACATGAATAATCTTTCACAGGTGGGTCAGATGCAGATTTTGAGGCGGCAGATAGCCAACGAACTGAACTACTCCTGCAAATTTGACTCCAAACATCTCGCTGCTGCGCTGGATAACCTAAACAAGTCAGATGGACATGATGTTTCTTTCTCGTTCATTCCTTAAATACTAAACACAGTCACAAATTCTCAACTTACAATGGAAACACATTTCAGGTCTCTGTTGGCGGATATTGAAGCACATTATCAGGATCCATCGCTGCCGTACCCCAGAGAAGACAACACGCTTCTGTACGAGATCACGGCCTACCTGGAAGCAGCTGGAATCCACAACCCACTTAACAAAGTCAGTTCTCCGTCAGGCACACGACAACACATGAATTTCATGTTGTTAATTTTATTGCGTCAACCTGAAACAATGTGTTCTGTTGTCGTAAGCTTTTTGTTTATCTTGTCATGTTGCTGCTTTCAGATTTACATCACGACGAAGCGTCTGCCTTATTTTCCCACTGTGAACTTCCTGTTTCTCATTGCACAACTGCCCAAACTGCAGTACAGTAAGAATCAAGGTGTGAAAGTGATGCTGCATGTGCACACGCCTGGCGTACAGGATTAAATCTCTTGCTTGTGTTTGTGTGATGGAGATGTCTGTTCTCTCGCAGGAATGACGTGCAGGAAGGCTGCAGACCCGGTGGACTGGGCTCCTTTGGTTCTGGGTCTCTTGACGCTGCTGAAACAGTTTCACTCCAGATACACTGAGCAGTTCTTGGCTCTGATTGGACAGTTTATTCGCTCCATAATGGAGCAGTGCACCAGGTATCTCATGACAACAGAAGTGTGTCCAAAAATTTATTTTGCAGGAAGAATTTTTTTGTCCTTGAAGTGCATCTCATAATTAAGCACTTTTTTCATATTTACTGTAATGTGTAAAGACGGTTTCATAATTCCCATGATCCTCCATTGTGATGATCAATACAGTATGTAAAAAATATACGTAATACGTACAATGTACAAATTGTTTTGCATTAAAGTAATAAGGGGGAGATTTTTTTTAACCTTTTTGTTCTAAAAGCTTCACTTTCTTAATTTGAAATATATATAAAAAATTATATCTTTTCCATCTCTTGATTTCAGTATAAAATATGACAGTCATGTTTTGTGAGATTGACCCAGAAATCTTTCAGAAATCAGATCTGTGCACTTCTCAGCATGATAGACGTGTTGATCAGTGTTCCTCTTCTCCTGCAGCCAGAAGATTCCAGACATGCCGTCAGATGTAGTCGGAGCGCTGATGTTTCTGGAGGATTATGTGCGCTATACTAAACTGCCCAGAAAGGTAGGAAATATTACTGGGAGAAATATAACCTTAATTTCTTTAAAAACACAAACATTATGAGAAAAATGGGTTTATTTTTTGAAAATGGTTTTTCTCTTTTTTCAGGTCGCAGAAGCTCATGTGCCAAGTTTTATTTTTGATGAATTCAGGACTGTGCTGTGAATGAACCTGTCAAATCGTATTTGAGACCATTTGTCTTAAGGCACTAACAAAATTATAATTATTAGCATTTTGTAACATTGTAATTTGTAGTCATTTTGTGTCCTTTTGTAATACTGTTATTGTAGCTGTTACTGATCAAACGGGAGTAATAAAATGTCCTGCGTGTATTTTTGATTCAACTGTGAAATTTGGGAAAGTTAAGAATCGTCAAAGAAAAATAAGAATGTTTTCTTACAATGGCAACAAATTATTTTAGTTCATTAACCTCATATGGCAAAAAAAAACTTTTCCACACAACACACAACACGAGGCATCGTTTAAATGAGTTTTACTTAAGTATATTACAATACTGAATGGATATTGTATGAAAAAACAAACTGTTATGTTTTACTTGTCAGTCTACAGTATGTACAGCACATAATAAAAGAAAACGGGCATGGAGAATCTATGAACACAACACTGTGAACAGTCAGATGACAACAGAGAAACAACACAGGTGGAACAGCTGCTGAATTAGCATAAGGCATTTTAAAAGACTCAAAAAATAAAGCTGAATGACTCCAGTTGAGTTGTGACGACAACCGATGAGTGTGAAACTCATTCACGTCCTGTCCTGGATTTAAGTGGTGCGAGTCTCGAATCGGTTCGGTACAGATTGGTGTTCATGATCAGTACAAATATGAATTTTATTAAATACATTCAAACTTGTGGTTGTAACTTTCATCCAGTGGTCAAAGCACCAACAGGGTGAAAACAAACGCAATGTTTGGAAATGGCTGACCGGCGTCAGCATGAGACTCCGTTTCAAGCGTTTATTTTCATGTGAATTGTGTTTGTGTAACATACGGATCAGGGTCACAGTGAGCAGACTATTGCTTCTGATGTTCAGGTTCTTCTGAGTGTCACAAACAAAAAGAAATGTTAATGTATTCATGTTAACTCAACGTTTTAGTGTGAGATGGTCTGTTGGCGAGGAACACATTTCTGCACGTCAACTGCACATGCACTGAAACAGCAACAGTGACTTACATGGTGCATAACGGCAACCTGTTCACAACAAAGTTACAAATCATTTCTGTTAAACCTCAGTTTGCACAAAAACCTATTGCAGTTGTAATAATTCTAAAGCACTTAATTGTCATTGGGGTTAAATATGTACAAGTAATACTGGACAGGGATTTTACAAAGATACCTTAAAAATACTTCATATGCATCATGTTATCTGACGTTGCTTGTGGCTTACAGGCAGAGTGCAAAAATCAGTGCTGACAGCTCAAACACACAGCAGACTATGTACAGATGAAAACTGCCATTACAAATACAATACTGACCGCAAAAGTAGGCAATCTATCAGGACAGAACGGTCACATGACCTGCATTCATGAGGGATACTGCAGTGTCTCCGTGTGACGTGTAATGCTGTAAACGGAAGCAAGTACAAACGTCTCTCCATGACAGAAGGTTGTGATAATGAGTTCATTACAGCAGGTCTACATGAAGTTATTCAGGGACAATGAGACTAAAATGAGCTCAACAATGACATCTGTTCTTAATGTATAAACTCGTCATTAACAATGTATCAGAGGGTTGATGAAATCTCAAGCACATATGCTTACAGTTACAATCACACAGTTCTCTACTGTAATCCTCTCATGTATTTCCTGTGATTCACCAAACTCTAAATTCAAATTCATGTCATTTTCTTGTAAAAAATGATTCTAGTAAGTCAATTATTTTATGCTTATTTCTAAGAATTCATTGTCTTTTCATGTATCACAAAAATCATTCAATGAGCCTGAAATTCACATTTCCTTAGAAAATAAAACACGGTAATGACGATGATCAAATCAATTACATTCCACCTGTGAGAATTAATGGAAAATTAATCTTAATTTGAAACCAATAGAGACAAGATACGTCCTTGTGCATGTTACAAGACAGAAGCTCGTTTCCCTGTATGCAATTTTATTTTCAGTGTTGTTGACCTTATGGTGCACTTATGGTGCTTAATTTTGTCTAGTGATAGATGTTCCTGAGTCAACATACTTACTAACATTATGACCCTGATTTCTGTAGACAAACCCTCTCTCTTTCCCAAACCTCGACCATGACATTCCTAAAATCAGAGGGAAATTATAGGAGAAAAACAATCCTGCAGAAGCACGAATCCCTTGATATAAGTCTAAACTAGTAACTGTAAACTTAGCCCTCAAATCTGATTGGTTGATTGGAATGTTGTCCCAGGGTTAACAATGTTGACCCGGGAACATCCAGAACTTGACAAAACCATAAAGGCCGTTACGATGCCCACTTTACTTTACTGTTTGCCTCAGATAAAAAGCTGACTGTAGCTACAATCCCAACACAAAGCTTGAAACTCAGAGGGCGACAGTAAACAGCTGATTTTTGACAGTGTGGACAACTTTGAGAAAATATTTGCAGTTGTTTGTGTATTAATTCTAACAAAAGGAAAAAAACACAGTGAAACGCAGATGTGGACAGCTGCTACCTGGCACCTTGAAGGGTTTGTTTGGGCTTCTGTCTGCTCTCCTGCACACTCGAATTTCATACAAGTTTAAAAATGACTGTCGCATGTTCAGCTACTCGATCTGAAGCAGATTTCTGTAGCAGCCGTGTGCACACTATCACGTACAATCCGGAGCATTTCCAGCAGAGCACAGGAGATGGTGACGAGCTTTTGTCTTGTAGTGCGCTAGGCTCCTGTGAGGACTTGAGATGAATTTAGGAAATTTAGGAAGACGATCACAAGACAGACTCTCTACAGCAGGAGAAATGTTCTGCCACTCTTTCCACAACCAAACACTACAATCTCACAACTTGCTCGTTGTTTCTTAATTATATATACAAAATTCTCTGAGAAACGCTGATCTTGTGAACAGGACTGGATATGTTCTGGTGTTTGCAGTAGCGAACGTGAATATTACCAGCCTACAGAGCTGACCTCAGACACATGCGGCACCTTGTGTGAAAGACCTCAAACGTTTTACATCGTTACACTACAAGGAATCGATTAACATGTTTCTCATGCATACAGCAGTAGGTTCTACAGTGACAGCGTGCTTTCAAAACGAGTTACTTTCGGCTCTCGGATGAGCTTCTCACACCCGGGCAATAAGGGCACCAATCACAAGATGGCATGTGTGTTTGGAGGTGGGGCAGGCCCTGTGTAGGCTCACAAGGGGCAGGGTTTAATGGGGCACGCGTGGATGTTAATGTTTTTGTATTTGCTCAGCATGGCTGTCATTCTGGTTTCGTCTCATGATGAAATTGTTTTCCTGAGTCCTGTTTAGGAATGACAGCAGGAATGAGAAACAGAAACCATGCTCTTTAACGTCCAGGGTACTACAGCTCCATACCACAGAAGCTGAGCAGACATGGGAGGAGGCCACGTCCAACTTTTCTATTCACTTGTCCTGTATTATCTGTTTCTCCATGTTAATTCCATATTTTCTTGTTTCGTTTTCTCATCCATATAAAAGCAGAAGAAAATCCTTAAGGAGTTTTGCAGACCAGTTTTGTGGAGTTCTTTTATATTGATGTTTCCCACAGCTGAAAAAGATGTAGAAACTATAAACATGTCTTATTAAACATGACTGTGTTATATAACGAAACAGCTCAACTGTATTTGAAGGGATGGTCACACTAGAATCTGATTTGTGAAATTTAGATTATAAATAATACATTCAATATATTTATATTATAAATAAACCTTTACATCCCATAAGTTCTTCCTAAAAAAATTACCATATATCAACCTTCTGCTGAAATTGTCCTGGTTTATTTTCTACATTGTTCTTTTATGAATGACTGTTTAAAGCTGCAATGCATAACTTTTGCCTCTCTGTCAGCAAACAACTAAACAAACTTTACATATGTTGAAGTTAAATTAAGCCAAACAGACATTTATCAGCAAATCTGCTGCTCAAATGATAAATCATTATTATAAGCTTATCATTGTAAATCTAAAAAAAGTTACAGATTGCAGCTTTAAATGTTAAATGACAGTGAAGTGTCTGATGTGAAGTGGTCTTACTCTTGCACTCTGTCTGTTGGCCTTCCTGTCCTCATCTGGAAGGGGGGGCATGGGGTAGGGGTATCTCCGGCTGGAGGCGATGGACCCTGTTGAGGAGGTGGGTGATTTGGCTGGTGACAGCGTCCTGAGAGATCAGAGAGATGTGTTGTTAGAAATGATCCGTCTGATCTGGATCAGATCTAAAGCAAACAGAAATCTGTCACCTTTGACCCCTGTAAAGGTCAGAGGGAGTTTGCACTGCAAGCCATCACCCAAAATCACTGACTTCATCAGTCCTGGCCACAGAAACACCCACTGTCGCTTACTGCCGAACGAGGCTACACAGATACTGAGAGCACAAGCGTGTGCTTTCAGGACGAATGACTGAGAAACATCCTCATCGTTATGTGGGTTACAAACATGGCAGACGTGATGAGGTGATCAAGACAGATGTGCGTGGCCGTAAGCATACACACACACACACTACAGCAGCCGTACAATGATGATATCACAAAGTATGAAAACACGGTAAGCTGCAGCCGGTATGCAGAGAGAGAGAGAGATGTGAGGAAGACACAGCGGTGAAGGTGGAATACAACGTGAAAGAAAATTCAACTACACTTAATGATGGTTGGTTTGATCATCTGATGTACACACACAGCTTACAAAAACACCAGGGTCAATTATTTTCATGACAAACAGTAACATGGAAATCAGCAGAAATAAAAGAATATAAATAAGTAAAATAAAACTTTACCATGATATTTCAATTGAAAAATGTAATTGTTTTGCATTACAGAAACTCAGCTAGCAGAGTAGCTAGCTGTAGAGTTTCTGTAGAGTTTCTCTCAGAAGACTAGCTAACATTCTTTAAGTTATAAAGCATATAAAAAGTTCTTGTGGTAACACTTGTAGAATGTTTCCTTAATGATATATTATATATCAAAAACGTTCTTACAACCTAAAATTGTTAGCTGGGAAATTTAGAATATGCGCTTAGATCACATTGCACAAAATCTTAATTGACTGAAAAACAGGCTTCATTATCTTTGTTCAAAGTATAAATTCTTATTTCTTTCATTTGATTATGGAGGAAGGTTTCGTGAGATTCAGTCACCTATAGTCCAGTATGAGATGATCATGTAAAAGACATTGTAGATGTTTACATCAAATGATCTTATGAGTATCAGACACTGTCTGTCTCTTTAAAAGAGAAGCAGTCAGACACACAACTGTATAATGAAGTATGAATGGAAGTCTTCTAAGTACAAACATTTATAGCTTATGATTACAAAACTGATGTTAACCCTTAAAATTCTATAAATCTCCAATTGATTTCATACACTTATATTACAGTGTATCTATTGATGACACTCAGAAAACATTAAGATGTTTTTAAGATCAAAAGGAGACGAACACAATGAAATGGTTTCCAGTTGTTCTGGAGCTGTTTGTGACAGACAGCACTCTTATCTCTCAGTGCTCATCTCTGAACAATGATGACTGGTCAGAGAAAAGATCATCTGAAGGGGAAACTGATGAATGGGGACAGATATAATGCAGTCTGATGTTGTTATATGATGCAGTCTGATGTTGTTATATGATGCAGTCTGATGTTGTTATATAAGGCAGTCCGATGTACCTAATATAAGGTCCTTCAGTGTTTTTATTCACATCTTCTACCCATTTAGTTACATAATACTCAGATTTGACGCAAGGGGTTAAATACCTGCAGGAGGAACGATGGGGAACAGAGAAAGAGAGAATGAGAGAGAGAGAATGAGAGAGAGAGAGAATGAGAGAGAGATAGGAAAAAGAAGGAAAGGAGTCGGTAAAACAGCAGCACTGACATTGTTTACGCTCCAAGATGCTGGTGAGATCAGACATCAGATCAGACTACAGCATGTACAGTACACACAGATCATGTGTTTTATTTGTTTATATTATATTTATTTATATTGTTTTATTGAGAATAAGATGTCATTGGGTGTCATTGTTGTACGGAAAAGAGAGTGAAAATCCTTTTAGTGTCCCACGAAAGAAAATGTTTTAGCATTTAGCAAAAACTTCCCACATTCAACAAGTTATTTAACATTTCAAGAACACAACAAGTTTGCTAATGTGAAACGTGCTTGAATGCTTCTAATGTGGGCTGTGCAAAAGATGTGCAAATGAACTTGCACATGAAAAGTGCAGTATTGGTGTGTGTCAGCCGCGTGTTGCGTTTGTTTTTCAGTTGCGGTCAGTTTGTCGCATGCGAGAGCTCAGGTGCAAAATCAAGCTGAACTCAGAATCAGAGTGTATGCATTCATACAGATGATGACACACATGCAGGTCAGTATCAGCATGCGCACCCGAAACAAACCGCATTGACCCCACACACACAGATCAACTTCACATATACACCGCTGCACTGATACGTGATGCCTCTGCATCAGCTGTTGCATGGTAATGAATGATGTCATGTTACATCGCTATGGCAACACTACGTGTCTTACTCTGTGGAGTTGGAGCGAGGGCGGAACCTTTTTCCCTTTAGCTTCTTCCGGGTGCCTGTGATGTTTCCTGTGGTGCCAGAGGGGAAGCACATGTGATATCCCAGCTAACAGGGAATGTTCTCAACAGTCTAAAAAACTGGACATTTTGAACACTCCTAGAACACTCGAAACAACATTAAAATTGTAGGTGGGATGGATGTGAAAATAAATCAGACACTGTTATTTAGAGAGGATTTGTTTGTGTTACCTTGCCAGGAGTTGCTCCTGGGTCGTCCGTTTTCGCAGACGTCAGAGATGTGTTTGGCATCAGGGATTCTTTCACTCCAGGAGTGAGACAGACCGTTAGATCTTCAGACCAAACAGAGAAGAACTGACTTTAGATCATATGAGATTCATCCCTTCATAAGTGCTCAGCATGTGGATAATGAATGACTGATAGATGTCACGCGGGTCATTCCTGGTAGGTTTTCATCATATATGATAAATGAATTCATGAATTAAGTCATGAATTAATTCATCCTGCAGGAGTACTGCATAACAGGAATGAATCACGCAATGAGCAGACAAGCACACTGAGAAATGAGCGAGATGAGGATGAGATCATGAAGATGAAAACGTTGAGACAACAGCAAGACACAGACTTACTTACTGCCCCAGTTCTAACGACAGAACAGCCTGACAGGACTTTTATAGTAACCGAGAGAGAAGAAACATACAGTTACACCATTTATTGTGAACAGTACAAACCCGCAGTAGAGAAACCGTGAAGGAACCAGTAAAACTTGACCTAAAAATTTACTTCTTGTAGAACAAACTGAACCTTTAGAAAATACACACTTTGTTTTACCCTGGGGTACTTTCAAACAACCCAGGATTATGTTTAGCCAGGGTTAAGAATGACCCTGGGTTAACAATTCCAAGTGTGAAAAGCCCTAATGAGATCATAAAGCATAAATTATGTGTCAGGCATGTGTGTTAGCAGAGCATGCCGAGCAATGACGATGAAGATGGAGCACACCTGAAGCCGAACAGAGAGATGTTTTGGCTGATGGAGGGGATAGATGGAGTGAAAGAGCAGGTGTTGATCTGCAAGTGAGACAGGTAAGCAGACCTCTTCTTGGAGCTGCTGCCAGAGTTCGAGCTCACGCCTTGCGGTACGTCACTGTAGAGAGAATCAGCATCTCCTGGCTTCTTCACGTAATCTCCTGGTGGCATTTGACTGAAAACAGATAGACTGATCTGAAAGCTGGGCTGAGACAGAGCGGAGGATCTGTGGCATTCTTCATTCATTACACTACAGATACACTGTGTTATGTCTCTAGGTACTTACCCAGCTAACAGGGAGCGCTCTCAGAACATTGGCTAATGTTCTGTAAAGGTTCTCACAAAGTTACTAAACATGGTTCTTGCTCTAACGTTTTTTTTAAGATTATAAAATCATATCAAAATGTTATTTTTAAATTTTAGTGGAATGTTTTAAAAACAAAAGTTTAAATAATGTTCTTATAATCAAGTAACAATGTTAATACATCATTTAAAAACCAAATAAAAAAAAGAAAAGACTAAATAAATAACCCCAACTCTACCTCAACACAAATACATACAACACACAAACATACACTCATAAGACAATAAGTAAAAGTGGACATACCGACAGAATCTTCTGTGTACATCAGATTCAACATACTGCCGCTGTCTGTAGCTCCTGCATGGAGAAAAGAAATAAACCTGATCAATACTAAACACGGAAAGAAAATCATAATAAAAGAATGATTAGCCAGAATCATGTGTTTAATATGTAATTCTTCATGCCAGCTGGTGATCATGTGATCAAGTGTCTATGGTCATGTGACTCACTTGTATCCCCATGCGGAAATGCCTAAAATCAGCGCGAGGACCAGAATAGAGCCGGCAATCGCCCCGATGATGATGTTAGTAGTGATGATGCCTGTCAGAAGAACACTGCTGTCAGTCTGTAGCCATGGTAACACTTAACACTGACCTGCAGCTAGCTGGACAAACCAAAACTCTGGAAAAAGTCTGAATCCCAGATAAAGTTTTCTCAAAGTTCTCTCAAAAATGTTCTTGCAGTAACGTTAGTAGAATGTTTTTTAACGTTAAATATATAATGTGTATCAAAAAGTTATTCTTAAGTTGTTAGTGGAATGTTTTCAAAATGTTAAAGAATTTAAAAAATGTTTGAATTTACTCAAGCAATAATGTTAATGCAACATCTGAAAAACTGGACGTTTTCCTAGAACTTGCAAAACAACATTTTTTATGTTTTTGTTACTCAATGGAAACGTTAGGGAAACATTCTTATGACTAAAACTGTTAGCGGGGATTAAACTGGATTTGCATTTTTAAGCAAAATTTTATAGTTGCATTTGATTCATCCAGCTGATTGCATGTCAGGAGACAGAAAACAGTAAAAGTTTTGATAAGTATTTTTATACGTTTTTCTGTCCAGTGACGCCGTATGTTATTAGCATCAATACAAATCAAATCCAACAACAGGGAGTGACTTTACAGGTTTATAACAGCACAGCACATCAGAAACACACTGTTAGCTTTAATCCAGACAAACAAAGAGGAATGAATGGGACGAGTGAGGACAGAACAACAGACGCAAACATAGAAGAAACAACAATAAAACAACTCAAATCTAAACTCACTGTCACTCATGAGCCTGTCCACAAAGAACGAGTGCGTAAAACCCACAGCCGTGAAACAGACCAATCAAAAGACAAATCAAAAGTGTGTGAAATGAACTGCTGAACATGAGCAACACGAAACCAAAGAGTAACAGACTGATGAGAAACAGAGCTGAGCAATACAGCTAATAAAATCAGCATTCACATCAAACTTAATATTCAGACTATATTTGACTGAAATAGCTTAAAAAGATCAGAAAAAAGCCAGTGTTGTCAATTAGATTCAAAAAGTTTCAGGTATGAACTGAAACACTGTATGAACAGAAATGAATCTGACCAACTCTTACACCATTTTCTTTACTAAATTTTAAATCAGAGATGCATTGATATTTCTGTCCTAATCTGTCCAAGTTGCAAAAAAGAAGAGTGTGAAACTATTCTAATACCCCAAGCTTTAGACATATGGATGACCAGACGTTACAGCATTACATTTATTTTGATGTTTTTAATTTTTCATTGATGTGCATTCATTTTATTTTTCTTCATTACATATTGCCACCAAGACCACTTTTTAAAAAATATTGTGTATTTTTGATTTATTGTCGAGAAAATCTCTTTAGAAATAAAGAAGCATCTCTCTGTACTCTTGTGTGTTGGAAGTGTCGGACTGAGGATCAGTGAGAGTTCATCTCACCTGAGGTTTTGGCTGTGGGTCGCACCAGCAGGTAACTGAGAGGAGAGGTGGAGTTACAGTCCTCACCTGCCCAGCCCAGATCACACACACACCTGAGTTCATTACTACACACCTGCAACACACACACACGTGATGAGTCTCACACCACTCACCTACACAACTACTGAACTACAGACGCAGTGTTTTCATACTAAGATTGAATACTGAGCTGCTATACTAAAGAATGAAACTTACTATAACTTATCCCTTACCATCACACAAACCTGTTGACGCTGATTCATGCAAGTGTTTTAAAAAGTCCTGATAGTATTTGAGAAGATTCATACACGTTTGTTCTTCTGTCATGGTGGGGAGCTTTACACCATACACACAGTCACACACAGCTTATGGTTCTACATTTTTCCAGACATTATTCCGTATGGAATGTTGTCCTCCTTGTTCTCCTTGTGGGGAATGTTGACTGGTCTCCACCATGAGATGATTTCAGGGGCCGGTTGAATAATCATAGATGCTACGTTAAGACTGTGTCTTAAAAACTAGTCTGGCCAACTAGCAATTAGCCTTACTTTTTAGATTCAAATGAAACCAATCTACCTTTTTATGTAACTGATTTTAAAAACGTATGACCGCCTTTGAAGAAAACAACTAACTGATCTATTTATAAGACTAGTTTAGGCAATTTTTGCAACTGACACACTTTTATTATCATTTTGTCCCCACACTGTACACACACATGCTCTCACCCCATGTCCGGAGCAGATCACTCTGCTGTTGGTGCCGGGACATGTGCTGAAGTTGAACTCCTGCACTGGGAGGCATTTGCGGTTGAAGCAGATGTGATCGGTGCCGCAGGTGGTTCCATCCTCCACGTAACCCAGATCAGTGTCTCCATCAATCAGCACATGTCCTCCACTGAAACATTCACACTCGCTTCAGACGTCTGCATGTGTGTGTGTGGGGCTGAACATCAGTCAACAAACCTCAGGTGTGTGTACCTGCAGTCCAGTGAGGCGCTGTGCTGGGCCACAGAGAACGAGGTCAAACCGCCCTCTAACTCTCCCAGTCGGGGTGCTGGAGAAATGTTGGAGCACAGGAGATACCCACAGTGTACATCCCTGAAAACACACACACAACCACGTTGATCTTGTCACAGATTTACATTATCTTACACAAACTTTGCGTGATTTTATGACACCACAAACTCACTGCTTTAGGACCAGTTTTGAGTGTTTGAAATCAGTCTTCTATCACAAAAACAAACATCCATCTCGTAAAGGAAGAAGTTCATTCATAAGTAAAGTGTTGAGTTATGTGATCACTGTACAGAGAACTGTTATGAACAGTAATCAGTAACTGGTTCAATATGAGTGTCAAACTCACTGTTTTTTGCACTGAATCCAGGTGTCTTTGTCTCGCCCACAGTTGCCCTTCTCTGTGCCCTCAATGTTCAGCTTCTCATAGCAGAACTTATCAGCAGATGTTGCTTCTATAGAAACAGACCCACAGGACTGAACAAAATCACACCAGAACTCCCCGCCAATAAAAACCCTTTCAAACAGCAGGAAGTGACATCACTTACTCTCTCCCCACAGGTACTTGCACTGCCTGTCCTTGGTTTTACACCTTCCATTGAAACAGCGTCCCTGATATGAGAAAAAAATGAAGAAACTTAGAGTGGCATACAAAAAACATGATAATAAACATTTAATATTTAATAACTCACCTGGTCTTTCTCACAGGTGTAGCCATCCATCTTGTGCAGGTTTGGAGGACACTGTCAAAAAAAGACATTCAGTGATTTAAAATGATACTTAAAATACAACAGATCATGCTGAGCTCTCAACAACTTCTTATTATTTTATCAGACCGCAAAGAGTTAAGTTAAACGATGTAGACTGAATCATAGGACCGGAGCTGTCCAAAACCATCAATTCCAAAAGTGAGCGGTATCTCCAAAAGGGAGCTGTTAGACATGTCATGTCTATCTGACAATGGGAGGAAGCCACACCCCATTTTGTAGCTCCCACCTTGTTTTGGAGTTTCCCATCTCTTTTTGGAAATCTCTAGGCTACAGTAATAAACTAGATCAAAAATGCAGACATCGCCCTCACCTGGCTGGAGTTCCCCGTGCACATTTCGGGTATGTCACAGTCATTGACAGCCTCGCGACAGACCGCGCCCAGAAACTCCAGCTGCAGAGACAGCGCAGTGATTGTTAAAAATCACACATGTGGACAGTCACATTTTCTTCTGTGGCTAAACAAACATCTACCTGGCAGTTCTTACAGCAGAGGCCATCACTGCATTTAGCTCCCTGAGTCAACATACAACTCTTACAGCAGTTCTCTCCCTCTCTGGCACAATCCTGCATAAAGAGAGAGATAAACAGATTGCATAAGAAGTGTCAGATGACTGTGATGCTGATGTTGATGTAAGATCACTCACGGCTGGGCTTCCGCAGTCACACTCCTCTCCTGCCTCCACAAAACCATTACCACACTCAGGAGGCTCCAAGAGCTGCAGAACAAACACAGAGAGAGAGAGTTCACACCAAAATTTCTTTAAAGAAAGTTTATTCACATGGTGGCCATCTTTGCATTGCCTCTGGGCAGCAATTTCAGTCATACAAGACCATGTCCTATGTATTTGAATGGGGGAAGACAGATATCTCTGAAATCGCTGGCTAAGGTCACAATTAAGCAACATATTTCCAACCACCTAATAAACCAGACATCAACTGTACCATAAATTGTTTCTCAAGATAAAAAAACACTTTTTCCAGGTCTCTACTGCTCTTGTGCATATGCAAAGCCTGTCTAGTCCCTCACAACACTGTACACGCCCTCCTCCAGAGAATCGTTAGTGTTTAGTGATTGACAATTGGCTCTTTTTACTAGAAGGCGGGACTTCCTTCACTAGAGCGATATTAATCCATATTGAGCAATGCAATTTCCCCCATTAACAGTCACGTGAGTGTGGCATCTTCTTAATGTGAATTATCTGTGGTTCAGATTATTTGCACTAAATAATGCAAAATGTTTAGATGTGTTAAAAAGAGTAACAAATGCACAGACAGTTCTGAAATGGCTCACCTTTGATGGTTTGTTGAAGAGACACGCACCGCCCCCACTGTTGAGGAAATCATGATACTCTTCCACATTGCAGTCAGAAAATCTCTTGGGTAAGTAGAAGCTGTCAGAGAAAAGCACAGAGCACTCGAGTCAAGACGTCTGATTTTACCTCCCCCTGATTCACACAACATGTGCTGCTCTGTTCCACAACTGAGGCTTTCTATACAAATGCGTGTTTGTGAACCTATTCATGTGGTTTTGTGCTTCAAACTATAAAGCAACAATTCTTGTTCCTCGCTGTTGTTAAAATGTTGTTTCAACCCCAAAACCCAGCTTTCTGACTCTGATCTCTATTAAACATTGTACTGATGAAAAATTACTGCACAACTGGATAGTGCCAGCATATTCATGGTAAAACCTTAGACTGGACTGTGTTCAGATGTTATTGCGTTTGATATTCTGCACCTTGAAGTATTCTTAACAAGCCACCTACAGCAGTGTGTGTTTGTGGAAAGCTTTTGTTAAAAACATGTTTAGAATAGGCTTAAACCCGTCATGCTGACTGTAAACATCCGTCTGACTGCTTGGAGCACTGGTTTCTGTTGCCATGGCTACTGCCTCGGTTTCACTCAGACCAGCAGAGGGAGGGACTCAGACACAGAGAACAACAAAAACAGCATACAAAACACCAGCCACAGACGGCAGCAGATATTTGTGTTTAGTCATTAAATAAAGGATTCTGCACAGTTAGCAAATATAAACCAGACGGACAGTCAGAACTAAACTCTAAAGGTTATTTTGTAATATTCTCTTAATATCCCAGCTAACAATTTTAGGTTGTAAGAATGTTTCCCTAACATTCCCAATAATTAATAAAAACATTTTTAAAGTTCTTGGAACGTTTAAAACGTCCAGTTTTTAGATGTCGTATTAACGTTACTGTTTGGTTACAAGAACATTATTCAAACTTTTTTAAATTGTGTAACATTTTTAAAAATAAAGTTTAACGTTAAAAAACATTAAAATAATAACGTTTTTGATATATGATATAAAACATTAAAAAATGTTCTACTAATGTTACTGCAAGAATGTTTTTGATAAGAGAACTTTTAGGAACATTATCCAGTGTTCTAAGAACGTTCCCTGTTAGCTGGAATATTTATCCCGCTTGTAGGTGTGGCAGCACAGTGAAATCAGTTCAGGAAAATGCTACTCAGCTGCAGAGGTCTGCTGCAGAGGTCATTTTTTAATAAGCATTGTTCCAGTCTGGCGCAGTCTGCAACCCTGCAGTTTCAAGAACATGCTGAGAATCAATATGTGCATATTTCACATTATACCATGTCTGTTTGATAGCGTGCGTGTTTACTCTTCGTTTACCAGCGTGTGTTTCTGGAATATCAGGGCACCTTGTCTTACCTGCTCGAGCACGAGTAATTACTTTAATAATGCTGCAGGCATTTTCACAGGAGGAAACAGACAACAAAACATCCTGCTACAGTAACACTACAGTTAGAGGATCAGATCCAACATGCAAGCTGCACGGAAAACAAAACTCCTCATAAAATCAAAACAACCATCAATGGAAAGACAGATCAACACGTGTCTGTCTGTAAGACCATTGACACGGGTGTTAATAAGCTGTGAGAGTGTGCTGCAGCTTTCAGGAAATGACGGCTAAATATGCAACACATCTGTCTGAAGTGTGTGTGGAACCTTCTTGAAGTCTGGACTTTCATCCTCCCAAGAGTCCCACATTCTCCTGACAGTGAGAAAACTCTTAGCTCTGTGTAGTGATTAGAACAACACAGATTCTCTCAGTTTATAAACTCTGACACATGATTGTTAAAGGAACAGATCAACCAAAAATGAAAGTTCTATCATGACGTACCCTCATGTTGTTTCAAACCTTTATGCTGTTATTTTTTCAGTGGAAGGACAATTTTGAAGATGTTGTTGAAGATGCAGTTTTTTCCCATATAAGGACATCTTAAACAGCTTAGTCTTTAGACTAGACCTTAGTCTTTAGACCTTAACTAAAGTCTAAACTCAACTAAACTAAAGAGACTACGAGCTGCCATTGCACAGAAGAGAAGAGCACAAAATGTCTCCTTTTCTGCTCCACAGAAAACATAACAGCATACGTGGTTGGAATGACATGATGATGAGTGATTTTGGGGTAAAATACTCCTTTAGGCTTGAGAATCCAAAGAAGTTATAAAAACACATGGATTGATAAGAAATATGAGAAATTGCTCAGAAACATGACTTGTGAAAAGTCTTATGTGAGAAGCTAAGCACACACAGAGTGCTGGTGTAAATTTCAGCTGTCGGTCTGTCACTAAGTCATTATACACCAGATGACAGGTTACTATAATTCTGATTATCTGATTGTTTAATATAAAAACAGAGAGCTGTATTTCGTGAGGCAGACTGTGTGTCACACAGGCTTTATGACATTCAGCATTCGCTTGAAATGATTGTTCTGTTATTCTGGGCATGAATGACTGCTGACAGTTTGAAACTTTAAAGTTTAGAAACTGTTTAAAGGGGTGAAATCATAAGTAAATGTTATCTGTGGTCTTTTGAGAAAAAGAGTTTAATGTACTGTGTTTACAACGCAAATCTTCCACCGTGTTCCTAACAGTGTTTACAAACAGCATATTCTAAAGTCTTCATGGTTGTGACATCACAAGTACAGTATGAACACATGAACCCCACATTAACATGTCCGTGATGCTTATGGGTGATTAGAATACAAACCTGATTGTTTTGTGAACCTGCCACAATGTTATGTGCCTGTCATGTGGGCTGTTATTGAAGGCTGGAGAAGTGTTTTTGTGTTATAAAAAAGTGACTAAAATGAAACAAATGTATGATCTTACCCCTTTAAACTGAGAGGGTCAAAAACTGCCCTCTTAACAAAACATTTCCCACCGTGAGTTGCCAGCCGAATTAAATACAGTAAATACTAAAGGGAGCACGGCGGAAAATGCAGAGGTTTCAAACACAGCAGCTTCCACCATGATTCTGACAACTGAATAAAGTGAAACACTGAGGTCATAATGCTATTGGATGGAGTGTGGGGCGGGGCTGAAGTGACTCAGCAGCTGATTGGCCGACAGGACACGAGCGAGTAACATGACACAGCCAAGCTTCTGCTCACCTGCTGTCCCATTCGGGATTGAAGGGAAACGCAAAAGGTATCAAAACACACGGATAAAGACAGACAAATACACAGTCGCACACTCTCACATGAACACACACCAATCACATCAGCTCACATCACAGCGGCTCTTACACCACCTCTGGAGAAACCACTGTGAATATTTCTGACTGTGTTTTAATGACAAACACAGTGAGATTCTTACAAAGACACACTAACAAACACTGTTTAGTATTTAGCTTTTGTTTAAAAAGATCCAGAAGCATGAATAGTGAAGCTAAGGTGTAAAACTGAGCTTTCATTTGTGTTTTTCCTTTACTATGGAAATATTATCATGACATTACTCATTACTGTAATTACATATCTATCCAAATGTTATTTTGACTGAAATCACATTTTTCTGAATATCGGTTCTCTTTTGGTTCTCATAATACAATGATGTAACCAGTACAGCATAATATCATTATATAGAAGTTACGATTTAAATATGGAATTGTTTCACAAAAAGGTAATTAGAATGAAATATTTCCCTATTACTGTAATGAGAATTTATTATATGGTGACAGCTGTTCTGAAAGTCACCTTAACAGACAGTGAGATTGCCATTAAAATGAGAACAGCCAACAGACACCATTAAACACTGGGACAAGTTTAGATTAAAAATGATTTACTGCCACCTAGTGGACAGGAGATCGTCATGAAAATTTGAGTGTTTTAAGGTTTTTACAGGCTGCAAGTTCTGCTGCAAGTTAACAAAAAATGTGATATTATGAAGAAAGTGTTATGGATGAATGCAGAGCTCAAATTCCCAATGCTGTTACTTATAAATCATTTAATATGAATTAAGTAACAACACAACACATGGGCAAACAGACTCAGCACAAGCATGGCAGGCTGTTTGAGTAAGATTAATATGCATTTTAATAGGGTGTCAAGTCTGTGAATTTGTGTGTGTGTATTTGAGATTTCTGGGAAATCTGCTTTATTTGAAACTTACCCAACATCATCCATTATGCAGCCAGACCACTTATCTTCACACTTGCACTCCCCTGTGTGGAGAAGATGGATTACACTGACAAACGGTGTATGTCTGAGCATTAATGTTTACCACCTCTGAAAATCAGTCCTTAAAAATAACGCACAATATGAAGAAAAACAACCCTCACCATTTAAAATACGCTTCTTGTCAGAAAAGATCCCAATGTTTTGTCCCAGGGACTGAGCGAGAGTTATGGCCATTTCCTCTGTCTTTCCATACTAACAGTGAGGGCAAGCCACAGACAAAACTCACAAACAAAGGCCAAATAAAGACTGAAAACTTCCAACAGTTAAAAGCCAACAGATTCATAAACAAACCTCATTGACTCCACCTCCTTTAGTGAGGGAGCAAACTCCACCCATATAAGATGCTCCTCCCCAGTTGCTATGGAAACGATTGCCCCTAAAGGCAATGGGAGAAAACACATTAGAAATGCCCTTTCACTCCATCATAAAACAAATGTCTGCTTTGTTTGCATTTTTCTTGATAACTTACGAGAACAGATGGACGGAGTCGCTCTTTTCTTTGATAAAGTCTCTTCGGTACTTCATGAACTCTCGTAACGTCACCATTGGGTCATCATTGATGTTAAATCTGTTGTCTGCGGCCCATGTTTCCATAGCAACCAACACAATTCTAGTGTTGAGTTGCTCTTTGAAGTACTGCAGACACAACAAAAGAGATTTAGTCCCCAAACATGTGAATCTGAATGGCTGTTACTGTTATTGCCTCAATGAGCAGCATTTTTGCTCTTCATGTGCAAAGACGAATGATTTGATTCAAAATTTTAGTCAAGATTGAAGTCTAAAATAGCAATAAATGATGAATCTGTTTTGCAGTTTATTTTGGAGCTGTTTTGTTGTTTATTCTAGAGCTCCTGAGCAGGGGCAGACAGATTGACAGACAGACAGGTAAATCAGATCAGGACGTGACTGAAAAAGGTCTGTTTGTTTGAGAAACTGATGACGACAAAACTGATCAGCCTTCTGCAGTTATATAATACTAGCTGTGTTTAATACATTTCCAGTGTAACATTAATCTGAAAAACATATATTACTTACAAAATAAAGGAAAAGCAGACATGAGCATGTGTCAGACTTACCAGATCAGCCATATTTACAACAGACTTGGCATAGTTATTGGTTTGGCCAACAGAAAGGCGATGCTTCTTGTACTGTATAAAAATAAACACAACGTGCTGATGAAATGTTTTTTCTTACATGAATGCGTTTAATCATAACAAACTACAATTGTACCAATAAAGTACCAAGCAATGAAAAAGGGAATGATGGAATGCTAATTGTCTTGGCTTATAAGTCAATAATTAATCATTTTACAATAACTCACCATCAAATGATCATTTATAACCATCAGCTCAATGTATTTGGTCTCATCGGCAACACTTCTTGGATAGCGTGATATCTGTGTGAGAAATTTAAATGGCATCATTTCCTGCTGTTTAAGGCAGTACATACAGTATTACAACACTGACTTACTGTACTGTACTGTACTGTACTGTACAACACTGACCACACTCAAAAGCTGATTCATGCTTGCACACAGGCAACAGAAATGAGACGCACGCTTTCATAACAATGGCAAAACATCCATACCTAGTTCAAGAATTCTGAGATTCCATAACCACTAACAAAACTAGAAATCATGAAAAGCATGAAAATTAGAAAAACTCGTTCTCGATTACCAAACTATAGCGACAACAACGTTTCATATCATCATCATGCTGCCTGTTTAACATGCCTACTGCAGAGAAAGAGCTGATACGCTATACATCAGTGCCGTAAAGAGATTACAGCCCTGCTCTAGCTATCTAAATGTTTAATGAGAGAGAGAGAGAAAAAGAGAGAGAGCATCAGATACAACAGCACTGAGATCACAGCAGATATTTAAAGCTGAACAGACACACACACAGCCTACACACATACAAATGCATCAGAATGAGTCGTGTGTTTTGAGACTGTTTACACACCTGTCTCTTTTTCCTCCTGTGGGCTGCGCTGAACGCTGAAGGCTTCTGGAATGGCGATTCTGCCAGAGGAACTGAAACAAACAATAATTGTCAGTATAGACAGCTGAACATAAACAGTCAGTGTGAATGTGTTATGTCCCACAGACCCTAATTAACACCATATACATAATGTATACACTGGACCTAAGGGTCCATACCTGCAGATATGAAGTCCTCTGGCGGGTCCAAACCAGGAGACTGATAAATCATGTGCACATAGACCTCCTCCTACAAGGAGAGGAGCAGAAATGATATGATTCATATCTGTGTCAAATCTCCTCCTACATAACACTAAGTGTGTTTGGTGAGACACATACTGCTTGAATTGTACAAGAAAGTGGGAGGGAGACAGGGAGAGAGAGAGAGAATAAGACAAAACTAAAGGTGTGGTGGGGACAGATTTTGAAGGATATGGTTATGGTTATGTTTGTTATACAACACCCCATATCACAATACAACTTATTATTTCTGCACACCATGCACAGTATACAAAAGTTTTGCTTTGTACGGAATACTCAACACGAGAACACCGCTGTGCAGCACGCTTCGTCTAATTTCATGAATAAACAATTGTAAAAAAAATAAATAAATATATATATATATATATATATATATATAAGAATAGAAGTACACAGTAAGCTATCCCCAACAGTGAGCGGCGCCCACGTGACCGCGCGCGTGACGTCATCGTCACGATTGAGTTCCCGAGCGGCGGAGAAGACGAGCGAAGCGTAGCAGATCCGGACACAACATCACGAAAACATGAGAAAATGACCATTACATCGCCACAAGAGCCTCGTCCAGCCCGCTGTTAATCAGGTATGTGTGTGATGTATTGTTTCTGGTCCCTCATCTGAAACGGAAGCGCAACAGGTCGCGTTTTATCGTTAGCTTAGCCGAGATTAGCCTGTTAGCGCTAGTAAACAATCTCACATTTATCAGATTCAAAGCGATTTACAAAAGTAAAGGAAAACAATAATGTAGGCAGTAATGGAAGAACGGCTACCTTATACAAATCATAACTAAGATTAAGTTTCTGTGAAGGTGTTGTGTAATGTCCTTAACTCAGATTCATGTTTTAATGTGTTTGACTACTAATGTTTTAAATGCTCGTTTTATACAATGTTGTATTTTCTTGAATTTGGGTTGTGGTGGAGACTGTAAACTCACAACAGAGATGCGATTGTCTGTCATCTGTTGTATGGCTGACAGTACAGACTTGCATGTACTCACACACACTCACTGTACAGGGTTGAGGTCCTTTTGCTAAGTAAGATAGATGTGTTGATGGAGCAACATCTTTTGTTGGTACCAGAACAACTTTCAAGACATAATCTTATCCCTAACTTCCCCAAAAATCAGAGGGAACTGAAATGTTCATAAGAGTTGTATTTAAGTTCCTAAACCTAACATTGACTGCAAACCCAATCCTACAATCTGACTGGTTGATATAAAAGTTGTTCCAGGACCAACAATCACACTGATCCAAGAATATATCCTACTTAGTGTAGAATTACACTAAAAGCCAATTCTACACACATTCCACATACACACTCTTATCATGACAGGCAAACTAAATCAAGGATGCAAAGTGAATTTCTCTTATTTTTTTCCACTTCCAGAATTTCAGTTCTTTCTGACGCAGTTGTGACTCCAGCAATGTCTTGTCGAGACATTCATGCCACTAATGCGTTTGCCTTTATCATTGCGCTGTTGTCGGTGGGCAGTTTGACCGTGGCCACGCTCATCCCTCAGTGGAGAACAACACGTCTGCTCACCTTCAACCGCAATGCCAAAAACGTAACAGTGTTTGACGGCCTGTGGACCAAGTGCGTGCAGCGAGATGGTTCTTCGGGCTGTTATTACTTTGATGCAGACTGGTATGCTAAAGTAGACCAGCTGGACTTGAGACTGCTGCAGTTCTGTTTACCCACTGGTAGGTGTTGTTTAAGGCCATGGTGACATGTAAGGGGACCTCACACTTGTCACCTTTAATATGTGTAATTCACTGTGTTTTGTTTTTGCTTCCACAGGTCTGTTCTTTTCTAGCTTGGCTCTTCTGCTTTGTCTTACTGGCATGTGTAAAACGGCTTGCTGCTCCAAGACACCAGAAGACATCAAGAACAGTCGCTGCTTGGTCAACAGTTCAGGCTGCCATCTAGTGGCTGCGATGTTTCTGTTGCTAGGCGGGTCCATCGCGATGCCACCCTCCGTCTGGTTCCTGTTCCACACACAAGATCTTAACAAGCGTTATGATAATCTGTTTGCGGTGGAGTTTGGGGTCTACGTGGCCATCGCTGGTGCTGGTGGGCTGATGTTAGCTGCTCTTCTGATGTTTATGTGGTATTGCATGTGTAAAAAACTGCCTTCGCCTTTCTGGCTGCCTCTACCTGAGGTGCCCGCAATGGCCAACAGTCTCTCAGCCCAGCCTCTCCTGACCAACGGCTTGCCCTCACCAGTGACTTACGTACCACAGAGCTTCCCCCCTGCTGTCCTGGATGCCCCCTCTTTTGTCCCACAGGTATACCCTCAGCCCGCACCCCCACACCCTCTGCCACCCCATGTGTACATGCCACAGATGTCAGTGCCTGATGGCTACGGATCAGAAGTTGGAGCTTCACAAGCATATAGTTATGCCCCCTCTCAAAGCTATGCCCCTTCTCAGGGATACGCCCCCTCTCAGAGCCATGCCCCTTCTCAAAGCTACGCCCCCTCTCAAAGTTACGCCCCTTCACAGAGATACGCCGGGAACCGCTACTCCACACGTTCGCGTATGTCGGGCATTGAAATTGACATCCCCATCCTTACAGAGTGACAGTGGATACAGACACAGTTGGGGTGTCAGTCGACAAGGTCAAATTGGCATTGTGTGTAATTCTACAAATTAGGAATTACAAACTATCTGTGATGTTTTGATATGAAGTGAACAAAATTGTGAAATTGAAAGTAATGTCTTTATTCGGCTGATGTAGCACGTCTGTGATAACACTGATCTTAGCTGTTTATGTTAAGCACTGTTTTAACCTGTGTCTGTCTACTGATCTAAATCTGATTACTTACAAATACTACAAAAAGACAATTTATACTTACACTGACTGCTTACACATGCCACTTTTACTGCAGTGCCGTGAAGGTCCATATTTGCTTTTTGACTTTTTTTTAGGGAATTCATATGTTGCTTTATTGTAATATCTAATATTGTTTCAGAATAGCTTCAACTGAGAAATCTTTTTGTAACATTATTTTTTTTATATACAAAAATGTGTATACTTTGTTTTATGTTTTGCTGTTGGTCTTCAGTTAATGTTTTGATGGATGTTCTTCAGATGAAAGTTTACCATTACCTGTTTAATTTTTATTATGTGTATATTCCTAACCCTAAGATTTTACGTATTTTAACAGTAATAGAACACTTAGTTTAAAGAAAATTACCTTGTAGTTACTCATTTTTCTAGTGAAGTTATTCAGCAGTTAAACCACTCTGTGAGTTATCAGAAAGAAAAACTAGGTTGAGCCATTTTACACTAAGATTTAGCCTTAATAATGAACTTTATTGAGTCACAAACCATCAATGAAAGAATGCACTGCATTCCACTCTTGTGTGTCTCAGTGCAAATCTTTTGGTTGTTGCCTTGTAAAGGTGCCATAGAGAGGTCACTATAATGTAACTGAGAGTGTTTGAAGATTGAATGTTTTATTGATGTGTGTTAATATTTCTGGTTGTTACAGTCAATCATTCCATTGTTGAAATGAAGAATCATATCAGAGGAAACACAAATGTCTTAAAAATGAGACTCTTAGACTGCCAATGAAATATTCATTTTCAAATTATGTTTGCCTGTTTCTGTGAAGGTGTTGTATAATGTCCTTAATTCAAATTCATGTTTTAATGTGTTTGACTACTAATGTTTTAAATGCTCTTTTTAATAACAGTACACTTTATACAATGTTGTATTTTCTTGCAGTGATTTGCTTACACAAATGGCACAGTCATTTGACAGTAAATCACGCTTTTGGAACAGTAAATAAAATGAAATCTACTCAAGCATGCAAATCTCAGTTTGTATAATTGATATGAACACACATACCCTGCATGCAGATACACTCCTGAATGCCAGAGGAGAATAACAGAGCACAAGATAAGGATGACTAGGGAGACACAGACCCCCTTTTTATCAATGTTGTTCCACTCCACACCCCCACACCTCTGTCATATACACACGTATGGGACTGTGTGAGGGATTAGGCGTATAACGCAGATGGTCTCTCAGATGTATTGGCTTAAAATAAGATGGGGTTTTCTGTATTAGGGCGGAGGAAAGTGTGTGTGTGTGTGTGTGTGTGTGGGGGTTCTCTTGAGGACCAGATCATGAATAGAAAGCAGGTTGGGGGGTGGCACACTTTTAGTGGAAACTGTGTTAAGGAGGCTGGGGGGGGGGACTTCTGCTCTACCATTCTAGAGATGATCACCCACCCCCAACACAGACCGTCCGCTGTCCTCAAAGAAAATGAGATATATAGAGAAACAATGTCTTCTCTCACCCAAACGCCATGTAAAATCAGAACGAACCCTGTAAAAACAGTGTACGTGTCCCTGCCAGCTTAAATAGCTTGATTTTAAACTAAATTTAGGACAGGGTAGGAATTTATTTTTTGGAAGTTTGAATTTGATGGAGAGAAATGTGGCCTTAATACATAGTCTAAATGTATTTTAGTCTAAAACAATATAAACAGCTATTTGCCTACTGTAAACATTATTTCCAAACTAGGGCAACAGAAAAGAAGTGAGAGGCGAACACCAAGGCAGAGTTATTACATTCTGCAGAAATTAAAGGTGCAGTGAGCAGTTTCTGAAAAACGCTGTTAAAAACTGACAACAACATCCAAACAAACAATTTTGTAAATGTTTGCTAGATGTCTGTTCAGTGTGTGTGTGCTGAAAATAAAAATGTTGTGTTTGCACAGCTCTGCCTGTGAAAATAGGAGAAAAAATGACGATTGCCTTAACACCAAAACACTTTTAAAGCCAATGAGCAATTAAGGGGCGTGTCCAACAGCTGTCATTGCCTGTGCTGCATAAAAGTGTGTTTGTTATTTTGAGGGTGGAGCAAAATAACAAGGGAGGGGTGTGTTTGTTTGGGTTTCAATTTAAATATCAACAGCGTTTCTCATAAATCGCTTACTGCACCTTTAAGATGAATATTTTTTCTTTAGAATAATGTGAGCTCATGAATTATGCATAATGCTTCCAGAAACATGGTCTCATTCAGACAGTAAATTGATTCAGTTGATTTCATATTGACTAGCACACATGGGTGGAGGGGTGGGGATTGAGAGGCAGAGACCCTGAATGAGCCGGGAAGAAGCTACTGAGGCCAGAGAGGGACATGTTTTCATGTCCCCTGCTGCAATGCAGGGCGGATAACAGATGCATGTGCCATATGGTAAACAGGATGATACTGTCCCTCTAGTTTGAGTTTGTCTCAATGAATCAGATCAGAGTACTGCCCTGTCACTGAGGTCACCTACACACACACACAAGGTCACGGGGTTGATATGAAACAGTTATGGCAAAACCTCACCCTAACCCTAAATCAACATAAACAGAGTTAGACACATCAGACAACCAGAGATTAAAAAGCCAAGAAAAATTACTTGACATTTGACCCAGAAGCAGCGAGGGAAGAGTGACAGTGTTACACAAACACGGGCAGTATTACAAGCCCATCACACTGGTGATGGCAGAGCTAAGAGTGGAGAGTTAAAAGTGCCGTGAGCAGTACTGGATGTCAACCGATACAGTATCCCTTACTGTGAAGATAAAGATAGCATTGACTGTAAACCTGGTGTCTATATTTCAGTCAAGACAACCCTGTTTCCACAAATTAGCATGTTATCAGCAAAGAAACGGTGGATCTGGGCGAGAACATTCAGCTCAGCACTGGCCCTTTAAACTTGCTGGTCTTGAACAAGAAACCAGCAATGTCAAAGGACAATACCCTCATTACATAAAGTTTTCAGAACAACAGCTGAAAACTCAAAACAAAACTAGATTGTACAAAACTGTCATGCCCATTATAATTGAATGGATCTGTCTACACCTCAAATCTCCAATGCGGTTCATGGACAAGTTTTTATTTTTTGTGAGCTCCACAGCACCTTAAAATACATTCTCAGAACTAGAAATAAAACTGATAAACAAAGATGATGACAGACAAAACAGAGATCTGATGGTTAAACAGAGATTAAAGCTCTGAAGGGATGATAAACTCTTATAAACGCCACTGAAGGGGTTTCATTCTCTGATTAAGATCAAAAGTTCAACTCCGTCTCTGTCTCAGCATATGATCATGAAACCATAGAGCCACACGGTTCACCATTAATGCTGCTCTCAATGACACGAGTCACTTCAGTTCTTCATTAGCACTTTCCTCTGTGAATTACTTAATGAATCTCATCACCATTCAGCTGCTAAGAAATTACATAGCTTTCCCTTTCTCAAACCTCAGAGAGAGACACAACTTTAGCTCGTCTTTCATAGACAGTATACACATATACACTCTCCTGCCATTAGCAGATAATAGCTGAGCTTCTGCAGAGTCAGGTATCTCTATTGACTGTGTAATAAGCTTTATTGGTCAACATACATTATGACCCGCCTACCCAGAACTAAATCCCATTAAACTCCACTAGGTCATTTCCTCTGCCTCAAACAATCACTCTTAGGAAGTTTACACTGTCATCTTCAGATACTTTATGACCAAACTAGTCATGCACCGATATAGAAACCTTGGCTGATACCATAATTACTTCAATGTTTGGGCAATAACCAGCATACAACAGCTGACAATATGAATTTTTACTGTTTTGTTTGATCCAATCTGGTATTTAATATGCTGACAGCTGGCATCATAGATTATAATATACAGTACAAACAACAGATAATGTGTTTAGTGAATAATCTACTGTACTTACACTCTTCTCTCCTCCCGGTTCAATCATGTATGTATGATTCCCATCAAAGAACATTCCACTAGACAGAGACACAGAGAGAGAGAAATGAGTTTCTACCTAATAAAACACATTATTAAGAAATAATATACTGTCAGTCAGTCATATAAACACACCCACAGGTATTACAACGGCTACTAATTATGGAGTAAAAGCCATACATTCAACAATATTGGGAATACAGGAAAACAGCTAATAATAACAATGAAACAAGAAATTTCCAAATAAAAGACATGACTTTAGCTTTAAAAATGTGATTAAAAGGACTATACCCTTAAACACAAACACACACAGTTATAGACAGCAATAGTCCCCACAAAACACTTTGCTTTCCAGATTTCCAGAAATCTAAAGCAAAGTCAATAGCAGAAACTGTCTAGATGTTTTACTGCTGGCTGGCTTCTCTCACACTACATAACACATTAACACTTGAGGTATAATTAGCATAGAGACTGTGAGAGAGTGTGTGTGTGTACAGACATCTCCTTCAACCCTGAGACGTTCAGGGTGGAGATCATTCTCTGCTCTGATGGAGTTTATCTGTTAGATCAATCGGTCTGTGAGTCTCAGACCAGCAGACGGCACAGAGACACTCAAGGTGACTTCTGAAAGCATTACGTCAATTAAAAGGATGATACACACGCACGTTTCATTATTTTCTAAAAAAAACTGAATGTAAATGAAAACTGCACATTAAAATGAATGAACGGATCTTTGAAAACAGGTTATTTAGGCTGTATATGTTTGAAAGTTATGTGTGTAAAAGTGAATAGATCTGTGCTCTAATTCTAAACTACATCTGACCTGACTATCAGTGTGTTCACATACAGAGAGAGAGAGAGAGAGAGAGAGAGAGGGACACACAGAGAGATGGGTCTGACCTGACTCTTTCTTACACTAAAAATAAAGAGAAAGGAAGTTAGCAATCCCAGAGGGCCATGCACAGAGGCTGTGTAAGACTATAGAGACTAACTGATTTCTGCTCAGGCAGGCGGTCAGTCATTTTCCCACTTGTTTTTCTGTGCTGACAGTGAATAGTCAGTGAACAGGCAAAAACATAATACTACATCTGTAGTGGTATTCTGGACCAATAGGATTGTAAAAGTGGACGGAGCCACTCAGTGTGATGCCAACAAAACCTTACATGGACACACTGTGCTGAAGTCTAAATCAGAAAAATCACTAAAGAACACAACAAACACACACACACACACACAGGCCTGTGAGCATCAGTGTGTGATATGAGGGGGGATGTAATTATACATCTCTAATTGTTGAATGGGATAATCTCTACTTTGGACTGTCACAGTAGCATGCTAACATGTGTTTATGAGTGTCTTAATGGGTGTGTCAGAGGGGTGTGTGTGTGTTTCACGTTTCTGTGGGCATTGCTAAATAAACAGTGTGCAAACTAAAGCCCGTTACACAGGTACTGTAAAACAGTACTGTTCTGTTTATTAAGACAAACAGCACACAGGCACCTACTGTAATCCATGGCATGTTGAAAGGGCCACATATGACTTTGGAATATCACGTACATTGCCATGGTAATAACAATGTTCTCCACCCTGTAATCAAGAAAACAAAAAACAGATATATTTTATTATATATAAATATATATTATATATAAAGGTGCAGGTGTGAGTCCCTTGTCTGTAGTCGAGTAAACAGAAAACTTTTTGAACAGAAAACACAAGAGCTTTTTTGAGAGACTATTTTACTAAATGTTTTCTAGTGTAAGTGCTTGGCTGCCATTAGGCCTGCAGCTTTCTCTTCCTGCGTTCTCTCAGAGGACTAAAGCTGCAGCATTTACCAGAGCAGATCAATTTCATTTCATCTTTCTCTCTCTCTCTCTCTTCTCTCTCTGTCTCTGTCTCTCTTTCTCTCTCCACTGGAAAAAGCCTCATTTGTTGTGTTTCATCCATTCCTCTGCTGTTCTCTTTTCTCCAGCTTGTTGTTCTCTTATTTCACATGTAGCTCTTTCTGCTCTCAGTTGTCAGCTAATCAAGAGGTGAGGCCAGTCACCACACACACACACATTCCTGTACAGTTCTGTTGCTGTAGTGACAGACAAATTTCCCAGCATGAATCAAGTGCTCAAAATGTCTAATGCCTTTGTTTATTAAATCTAATATAGTTAAACTAAAATCATTCTCCAGTGTGGTGAAGAGATGGGTCTAAATATAGCTGTGCTTCTGCTCCAGAATTTATTCAGCACTTCTCTTTCTTCTCTGCCTCTGTCCCTCTATCATTCCCTCGTTCCTAACAGAACCCTCTGCTCTATTTTTCAAACAGCCTTAAACAAGTCCTCGTACCCATATAGACATCACACACACACTTTCCTCAGGCTCTACAGCTGGGATGTGTGTGAGGTATCTGTGGATCTGAGGAATAATGTTACAGGAGTCATATCATGAAAAACAGGAATTTCTAAGCTCCAAATGTCTTCTCCAGTCCATCCAGAGCATCTATTGACACTAGGCTGCACAAATGGCAGCTTGACAATTTGAAAATTGTTGGTTTTGTGTCACACAGATAAATATGTTAGCATATCCTTTTACAGAATCACAACATCAAAAACAAGTGGCTGAAATTTATTTTGAATGAATTCACAAATTCCATCTGATCATTTCGTCTGGTTTAATCGGATCTGACACTGTTTTATAGCACATTTCAGAGTGGATTGTTTGGTGAATTTTTCACAATGAAAGACAAGCTATAGATGAAGAACGGGGCAGTACAAACTATACTGGACTATCAAAGCACTGTTATTCATTTCACATGCAAAGAGGACATTTACAAGCACCGAAAAGTTGAATTCTAAAGGTCAGAGAGAAAGCAGGAAATGGCAATGAAAACAAACAATGTCACATGTTATTGTTGCCAGAAATGTTGACCAATATTATTAGTGGACCTTATTAATAGAGAAAAATAAAAAGACCAAAAATGAATCTGACCCCTTTAAAATTATGAACCCCTATAAATAATTTATGTAATCTATCTCAAACACACACACCTTGTGACTGTGATGGTATCCAGCATATGGTGTAAAAATAGGACACTGTATTCCTGCCTCTGTGTGAGTGTGTGACAGGAACAATCTGCCACTGGGCTAAAACCAGCAAACACCTTCTGCTCTGTGTCCCATCTGAACACACACGTGTCTCTGTGCTCTGACATAATGAAGCTGACACGATTCTGACTCCCGGTGAAGCACAGAGAAACACATCTGATCCTTAACATTCATTATCCCGGAGAAACACACACAGTAAAAACATTCCCTGCCTCTTTTATAAACGCTCACAGAGACTAAACACAATGGTAACACACTTACGATGGAAGCTAAGCAGGCCAGAGGAGAGCCTAGAAAAAATGTGATGTTTATATTTGCCTAGGATCAGTAACAGACACCTGTACAGGTGAACACAGAGCCCCTTTTTATACAGGCTTATTCATGCACTTATGTAGTGTTTATTTTTATAACAAACAATTTGAAGCAGAATAAGAGCTAAGAGAGAGAGATAACTTCCAGGAACAAGCACAGACTGATGTGATTTTAAAAAAGCAGCTCAATGTTTATACTCACTTTGATGGTGACGGATTTACCCTCCTCTGATATTTGCCTCTCAATGTAATTTGTTGACAGAAGATCACTGCAAAAACACACAAAAATACACAGCTGGTAAAGAACTGCTCACTGAACTGTGCCTCCCTCCTGATGCAGGTTATGTTAAATATTATTCTTGAAAAACATTTCAAAAGAGAGGTGACAGGCAAACTCTAATTATCAAACATCTCACACATAACTTCACCAAAAGACAGAGAAGACAAAATAAATAGCAGCTTCTATAACACGTGTTTGGAAGGCAGCTTAAAAACAGTGTTAGTACAGAAAGAAAATTTTGTTTTGTTCTGATTAAATTAACAGTTTAGGCTTTGATTCTGTTTTTGGTCGATCTAATGCTGCCTTTCAAGCACAAGAAATGATTTATCATCCTTCTAAATGCATTACTTCATACATCCTGACGTCCCACATATAATGAGCACATTACATCAAGATTACTGGATTTGTCTCTGTTCTGCTGTCTGTCAGCATATGACAGAAATAGGACAGGACAGAAAGAACAGAAATCATTGTTTGTTATTTTGGTCATTGGAAATCCTGAAACCATTGTTCCACTTTACTAACAATCAAATAAAGAAATAACTTCTTCCTAACTTGCATCACTACGCTCTGATGTCTTGGGTGGAAGTCCAGTTAAATGTATTAGTGCATCTCTATTTTGCAACACAGCACTAAGAAAGGTTGTCACAGTGCAGGTGAAGTGCTGGTTTTGAACTGTTTCGTGTCTGAAAGCCAGAACTGTGACTGTGAGATCAGTTATCTTGAGCTTTAAACTAAGAGCGTGATCACAGCATGATATCACAGCAGCATTAAACAGTCATCAGTGAGACATGCACGTTCAGCAGCACACACTGTGTTTTGTTTACAGAGCTGCAGAGTAAGATGTACTTTCATCTGGACATGATATTATCGTACCACTATAAGTTACTCATATGCATACAACACATCAGTTGTCTAACTTGATCTAACGTTTAAAAAATTCTTTCATTGGTGTACTTTAATATAGCCAGGTTGATTCAGTCACAGGTAACAATACATTTCAATAAGGTCATTTGAATGGTGTTACATTTTAAGGTTATCTGATGAAACATTTTTACAGTTTCCCTTGTGCTGTATGTCTAACCAAGTCAAATATTCGCACATGTAATCGTACATAAAAAAATAAACATGGCTGTGAATCTGAGAGCAGGGCAGAGGGAGATGCATAAAGAAACAGAGAATGTGGCTGGAAATCAGGGAGAGAGACAAAAATCAACAGATGGAATCAAGGACTAATAAAGGACAAAAGCAAAGCATAAAGAAAGAGAAACCCTGAGCGAGAACTAGTACAGGAGGAAAAGAAGAGCGAGACAAAGAAAGAGTGCAAACGTAGGCCAATAACAACTGCATACACGGCATGCCTCATTACATGTGTCATAAAAACGCGTGATTGATGATATGAGCTGCTGTCTCATAAACACAGGCATCATATCAACCCCTAGCTTCCACAAGAGTATCTGCTATTAAAGCAGAGTTAAAGCCCAGGAGTTATATAAAGACATGAGTTACAGCAAAGCCTTTTTAAGGTGAGACTGTTTACTCCATGTTTCCAGTGATACATGTACAGTTTTTCACCAGTCAGTCTAATGATGTTATGTCTGAACGCAGTCACAGTCTAAGCAGGAAGAGGCACAAAGCTGCAGTACATTGTGCTCTGTGTGATGCAGAGGTAAAGGCTGATAACAGATTTCTGCTTTAATTGCTTTGAGATTTAAATAATTTAAAAGGAAAGCCCCACAATCCCCCATCCCATACCAACCCATTGCTCCTCCTCCTCTCTCTCGCTCTTGTATACTCTCTCTCTCTCTTTCACACACACACCCTACAAATGTTTTAAAATAGGTGCTGTCACGTGGCTAGAAAACGGCTCGCAGTTCTAATGTAAAGCGTAATGGACTGTTCCATTGTATGAGACAGACAGCAGGAGCGAGACATGCTAATTAAAGAAGAGAGGAAAAACCAAAAGCATAGAAATGAAAGGTTTATAAAAGAGAGTGCACAGATTGCGTGTCAAGTAGCTCTTTCATTGTGTGTGTGTGTTCAAGGTGAAAACGTTCTGATGGTGACACAGATTAGCACAAAGATTAGATAGATCACAGAAACTCACAGTCCTCATAATTTTAAAAAACAATTAACATAAAATCACATACAAACAAAAATATACGGTGTTGAAAATGTGCTGTACACAAATTAAAAAGGGCAGAAAGACTTTATCCCTCTATTATCTATCCCTCTATATTCTCTTTCATCTGTCTCACATACAGACTGACAGACAGTCAGACATTCTTTAGAGATTATCAAGTCGGTAAGTCTGATTCTAGACTCTGGAGAGCAGCAGAACATCTCCAGAAAGAAACGCCAGCTAGCAGAGCAAGAACCCAGTCTCTGATCTAATAAACACACACAAGACATCTAACATGGTACATAAAACTATTGTAAGTGTAAACTATTGTTTTTAAGTACACAACAGGGGTTATTGTAAATAAATTAATAATAACAATCTCTAATAAATAAATACATGTGAACTGAATTGAATAGTGTTTCCAGCATTCAGACTTGGATGCTAACAGACGAGATCCAGACTTTGAAACATTAAGACATCAACACTGTTATTGATATTTGTGTGTGGGATTGTTTGTGAAAACAGAAGAAGCTGAAGTCAGTTTTGTGTAGTGTGTGCTGAGCGCTTCAGCTCTGTTGCTGTCCGTATTTTTTAAACCTGCAGCTCTGCTCGCGTTCTCAGAGAGACAAAACTGCAGCCTCAGCAACACTGAAGACCTGAGAGAAATTTCACAAACACACACATTCACAGTGCTTACAAATAATAACTACAATTAAAACAACATCCTCACAATAATGGGCAGCAAAATCAGCTAAATGTAACGCTAATACACAGTATTATTATAGAGAGTAAAGAGCTTTGCCATGTCAAACAGATCTCGTGAAGACCCCCCCTCCCCCATAACACTCATTCGGAGGGGAGCAGGTGCAGCCTTTCCTATTGTGAGGTGTGTGTGTATTTCACCAGCCCCTCCCACTGAGCATTAACATCACATATCCTCGTTATCAAATCACCCCAATAATAAGAGATCTCAGACAACTTCAGAAACTTGCTGCTGAACACGTCTTACTTGTCTATGAATGTGTGTGAAGTGTATGAGTAAGAGCTCATGTGAGACACTGACTCCAGCTGTTTCTCCAGACTTCATCTTTCTCTGATCTTCCTCAGTCTTCATCACACACCCACACACACACTCAAGGGTGCATGAAGGATATTGTTTGGTCAGACTTTCACACTCTCTCTATCCACCAACTCATTCTCTCTCTTTCTCTCTCTCACACAAACACACACATTTATATAGTTATCTAAATGAGGACATACAGTACCTTAGGCTTGTTCTTCTATGCTTCATCTACTGTAAAGTACTGTAAATTCATCTACTGTAATGCTTTACAAACAGTAAAGTGATTTTAAGTCAAATACTGTATTATATTACTAATATATAGGATATTATTAAACCATTATACTATTATATTAATGACATTAAATGTAAAGAAGCATATGAAAAATATTAATATGACTAAATCAACATGATTCTGGATCTAACCAATAAAGGTAACCCTAACCAAACCCTAAACCTTGAATTGGACATTTTTCATATTTCCATATTCCATAAAAGTTTCATATTTATTTTAAAAACTAAAATTTAATTCAAGTTTTCAATCCAATTCAATAAATACCAAAACTACAATATATAAAGAGAAACATATGAGAACATATATGAAACATATCAGAAAGAAAGCCATAAAACTTCACAAAGACAATATGTGGGGATTAGGGGTCCTCACACACACACTTAACAAATCAGGTACCTCAGGTGTTAAGTGTCAAGTGAAATGAAACCCTTGTGTGTGGACTGGAGGTGTGTATTTCATGCATGTTAAACACAGATGACAATGATGAATGTAAGTGATGATGCATGAAGCTTATCAGTGAAGTCACATGACTTTACTCTGACAGCGCAACGAATATCGAATATCATGTCATCTCTAGAGCTTCTGCTTGTAATAAATACATCACAATTAACAAATAATAATAATTCAAAATACCAAAATACACCATCTACTCTACATCCCCACAACTCTGTAAAACAGCTGAAATCCAATCCACTTCGAGGTCTCTCAGAGGCCGATACAGGAAAACTGTGACCCACACCGTGTCTCTGCAGACGGTCACAGACTTCGGTCACAGGTCTGATCTGATGAGACGTCACACATGAACATTTTTATGGGATATGATTTTTATTACGTTTTACTTCTTGCATAAAACATTTTGGATCCACTTAGTTGAAATTACAGTTCCCCTAATTAAAACATAAAAAACATTATTTCAGACAAAATACATAAAATGCGATGTATCAAATATTGTCATAAGTCTGAAAAACAGATATGTAATTGTCTATATCACGCAGCCCTAATCTCATCTGCACATCATAACTAACTACTGTAACTAACCACCATTAATCTTTCTCTTTGCCCTGTTGACATAATGACAGCTGCAGCCTAGATCATCTCAATGTCTGTATAAACAGCCATAAAAATGTCAGAAAATTTGATACATACGTCAACATAATGGTATCTTCCATGAAATGACATGAATAGTTTTTTTAAGCAGAGAAAGGAAGATTTTAACAAAGTAAAGTGGATATAAAATGTTTTATGCAACGTAAAACATACATATCATATTAAGATATTTAGATGACTCTGGAAAACAACACATTAAGAACAGATTTTTTTGTAGCGTATACTCATGTTTACAGTGCTTTGTGTAGCTGGGGAGTGTGTATTTTTTAAAGATTTTATATAATTTGCACAATCTTTAAGCTTTAGTGATTTGTGTCTGCTTTAAGGGAAGAATGTGATTATTTTTCTCTTTAGGGTTACAGCTGTCTGTTTCCACCCCCAGCATCAGCGATATCGGACTGATTTTAATGCTTCCTTTCTGCCACATGGTCCGTCATCACAACGACACAGCAAGACTGAAAAGCAGAAAACCCATTTGCTCCAACCGCTTTAATGAAACACGCTTATTCATTATTCAGAGAGAGAGAAAGAGAGGGGGAGCAGGGGGCAGACCAGTGTGTGTGTGTGTGTGTGTGATACTGGAGAGTTTAAATCAGTTCACATGAATATATCACAAAATAATACACAATATTATTTATCTGTATCAATGCAACAATGACAAGCATTTATCCAGCAGCCAACAAATAAACTAAGAAAACAGATTCACAGGAAGTCCTTTCAATTGTCCGTGAAGTGTTGTTGATATGATTATGCTTTACTGTTGTTAGCTATATATGATTGTATAGATTAGATGTAATTCTGCCTCTCTGAATAATGTAATTTTAAGGGAATGACATGGTGAAGTACAAGAGAAACTTTAGAGGAAAGTAGGTCTCAGGCCAGAGAAAAGCCAACTCTCCCCACACACACATTACAAAAATCCTTTAGAGAGAGAGTGAGAGAATGAATCAGTATCCTTGGTGGAAACTGAGAAAGTAATCTGGACGCAGGTCAGACAGAACCGACTCAACTGCCAGCTCCCCATGGGCACAGAACAACCAACTGAACAAAACAGCACACACTTCTGTGTTTCTTGCTGCTCTACACATACACAATTCTCAGAGGGACTGAGGCAGTAAAAACCATCCAGTCTGAACCCATTAAAGCAGAACCATATACTGAACACAAGGAACCACACACAGACAGTCCGAGACAGAAAGTAAAGGCTGAGGAGCAAGGGAACCTGTATCATCTCGACTGCCTACACAGGCAACACATTAAGGCATCATAGACATGCTAATGATACATCAGTGGCTTAGCCCAACTGTACAGAAATTGATTTTGAATAGAGTCTACCGTGTGTTATTTTTATGACACATAGAGTTGTGGTCACTTATGAGGCTCCATTTCAGTTAGGATGCTGCCTATGTAAGCAGCAGTCAGCAAGACGGCTCACTAGGCTGTAGCAGTGTAAAGATAGCGTAACATTTACGCATATGCATAATGAACAGTAGCGTTAGATTTGGATAATGGTTTTAATTGTGGGTGTCTCCAAAACAAGCTGCATATGATATAAATGTAAAAGACTGTCCTAGAGGCATAACCTTTAATAATAACAGCAGTTTTTACATAACACACTTATATAAAGTGGCTCTATGAACTCACAGGACACAATTACTGAGCCTCAAACCTTTCACAACACACACACCAACACACACACACTCCATTCACAAGAGGCTGACAAAGACTCAGAGTGAGTTGCATGTTAAAAGCCAAATTTTCTCCTCACAAAGATGTTGCTATAGGAAACTCATACAAACACATACACACACACTGAGAATGGACACTGAAATATTCATGACACATTATTATAATGACATAAATCTGCTGACTCTGACTGTCGGTGCTGGGTTAAAATACAGGGGCAGTGGTCATAAAGGTAAGAGTTAATGGATTATAATTTCATGATGAATATGAGTCGAGGTTATTACTGCAAGTACTGGAGCAGACCCCAGTGGATTATTCACACACACTGAGCATCTATAGTGAAAACAACATGAACAACGCATCATTTTGTTTTCATTTCACAATCTTTTGATTTTGCAAAAGCTTGTAATATAGGGAATCCTGACAGAAAGACAGAGACAGAGGCAGATGTGTTGATCAATAGAGTGGTCAGGTCTTTCCCAATCTTTCAGCATAAATCTTCAGCCATTATCATCCTGCAGTCCATCAGCAGCAACATAAAACCCTTAGGCATTAGTCATACCTCACACACCTCCGGTAACAGAGACATGCTGCGTTTCGTTAGTGCTACAGCTAAATTATAACATTGAAACAACACAATATAACCAACAATCTGGATTTAAACCAAATCGGCTGTGTGAACACATGCAAGCAGAGCAGATACTCACTGGTTCAGTTCCACGTCTAAAACGAAGGCCTTCCCAAAAGCCTGCACCTGAAAGCTAGCCTGGGCCATGTGGTTCTGAAAGAGACAAAAGAAGACAAAAGCTCTGTGATGCCACGTGTGAGCTGAGACAATAAAACTGTAAAATTAGAATGTGTTTGGTGTTTTGGGAGACAGCAGTAATAGACAGCAGTAATATCAGACGTGCTAATTGGTTTTAATTCATCACGGGTACACTGTGCTGTACAGGACTGGTGGCAATGTGTGTGTGTGTAGCTGTGTGTGTGTGTGTGTTAGCTGATGGTTAATTCACTGCCTGCTTGGGGCCCATATGGCCAGGGCTGTATAACACCCCCTCAGGGGAGAGGGAATCTTTTGGCTTGCGACGCATTGTTCTCATAGCTTGTGAGTAAGTATGTGTTTGCATGGGAGGGGAGCAAAAATAGAAGCATGTGAGGGAGTTGAGGGGAGTCTAACAGCCCCAGGGGAGCACACCTCTCCCTCAACCAGCAATGCAGTTATCAATAAAAAAGAGAGGGAGGGAGAATGAAGGGCTGGAGGAAATAGGGAGGGGGGTTCTTCAAACTTCACCCATGAATGACCCCCTGACTGGAGATACACATCCATCCATTCCCATTAGATGAGTGTGTGTGTGTGCTTGTGTGTTGTTGT
Source organism: Chromobotia macracanthus (assembly GCA_036877525.1). NCBI lineage: Eukaryota > Metazoa > Chordata > Actinopteri > Cypriniformes > Botiidae > Chromobotia > Chromobotia macracanthus. The sequence goes on along the minus strand of JAZGTH010000061.1, from coordinate 7,252,030 downwards.
TGTGTGCTTGTGTGAATGTTGTGTGAACACAACATTCAACCCGTTTCATAAACACACAATCACAACACATCTAATAAAGAGACTGAAAGTGTTTTCTCAGAAAAAGCGTTAGATAAGAGATGCTTTCTGCCCATTCTGTCTTATTTACAGTTCATATTATTACTATTGTCCTTAAACTGTTCCACTGCAAGTTTTTACCTGCATTTTGTGTAAAGATCTAAAATTAGCAAGCTAAGAGACGCTCTTTGTTTTTTGTTTTTCTTTCTCACATCAATTAATTTCCATAAATAAAACTGCCTTCGACCTGCTTTGAGATGATTTACAGGAAACTTTAGCCAAATGCTGAGCCAAAAACAGACCCGAACGTAGTTAGGTTTGCTTTCTAAAACAAAAGTGGTACATATGAATAAATACATATTATATAAAAAAATATATATTTCATTAACTCATGCCTCTAATCCAATCTCTAATGTAGCAACATATATCAACATATTTAACACAGTGATGATTTAATCAATACTACACACTGGCATGATGAATGTGCTTTCATATGAATCATACAGAGCTGCATTCAGCTGCATTCGTCAGACAAAGGGTTAAGCCCCACACGTGCCCACACAGCCTGAAGCACGAAACAGCAACGTTGAGACGAGTACAGACATTCTAAACAGCCAAAGAGGCTCATTACAGTAACAAGGCCATGAGCGGTGGCCAGTCTGTGACTTCTGAAAAATATTTAATCAAAGTATCAAAGATGAGCCCCATGTGCAAAGAACCTTATCAGTTAGGATATGAAGATGCATATAATAAATAAATATTATAAATGCATACATAAATGTATACATTTGGGAAATTTCCAATATTTCTAAATAAGTGTGCAGTGTAACATACAAATACAACATATAACAAAGAAAGGGTATGTGGTGATTATATCCCTAAACCTTACACACACCAGCGGAGAACCAAATGGATTGCTTTCCTTTTCGCATCATGACCCTGAGTTCTTGATCCAGTGTTTTGCTGAATAATGACTGGAGAGAGGAATCCGCAAGATCTTGCCCCCGGGTACAATTTCTATGCAATCGCTGGTATACAGTAACGCAAAAAGAAAATGTTGCTATTTCTTTTGGCTGATAATAACCCATTATGAGCTGATCATTTGTTCTTTCGGTGTCCTTTGTGTTTCCAAAGCACCGATGCCATGAGACGCCTCAGAAGGCCTGCGGCATGCATCAGCTATTCTGGTTTTGTTATATCGCCTTCAAATGATACGAATTGACTTTACAGATCTTTCCAAACAGCTAGAGTCTGACTGAAAAGACAGAGAGGGTGAATATAGGAGAAAAACATAAACATGATGTGAGCGCCCGTCTCCAATGGCAACGGGAGGATGGGACACACGGATGACATCCGGATATTAAGTGAAAAACGCACCTGTTTACTGTCAGGGCTCATTCGGACCCGTGTGTTCAGCACATCGTGAGCGGTCTGACTGTCTCCGTCCAGTCGGTACACTAACCGGACCGGTACCGTGTCCTCCCTCCCCAGGAACCTGCCGTCATCCCGCCGAGCCCTCGTCTTTCCCAAGGCGTCTCCTAGAATAATAAATAAACACGGTGTGTGTGTTTGTGTCTGAACGACTACACATTGTACTCACATATGTTTTTTTAGATACGATCAATAATAAATCACTAATCATTGTATCATTTTTAACATTTTAACGTGTTAAAGCACCAGAATGTTGTTGCGATAAGACACGTAACAACAGACCCTCACCATCACGGGGCAGGGAGATGCTGCCGTGTATCTCGGAGCTCATCACCGCTACGCAGAGGCACAGAAAGGAAATCCCGAAACGGAGAGCCATCATAACCGCATCCAGAAAGCTCCGTGAATCACATCTATCCCGATTTATACGCGTTATATCCCGATTTATACGCGTTATATCCCGATTTATACGCGTTATATCCCGATTTATACGCGTTATATCCCGATTTATACGCGTTATATCCCGAATTTTCGCTCTCCCTCAGGCGGGCGCACGCATCCTCTCTCGCGCTGGTTGCCATTAGTGACGGGGCGCGCGCAGCCTCTGCATCGCGACGCGCGGGATGCGCGAGCAGCGGGTGGAGGACCGGACGAGGGCGGGTGCGCGAGGTGAATCAGCCCCTTTTCCAGCAGCACAGAGGAAGCCTCCACCTCTCCCGAAAGCAGCACAGAGGAAGCCTCCACCTCTCCCGAAAGCAGCACAGAGGAAGCCTCCACCTCTCCCGAAAGCAGCACAGAGGAAGCCTCCACCTCTCTCGAAAGCAGCACAGAGGAAGCCTCCACCCCCCCCCCCCCCCCCCCCCCTCTCCCGAAAAAAGCAGCACAGAGGAAGCCTCCACCTCTCGAAAGCAAAAGAAGCCTCCACCTCCCCGAAACACAAGAGGAAGCCTCCACCTCTCTCGAAAGCAGCACAGAGGAAGCCTCCACCTCTCCCGAAAGCAGCAACAAACTCACCTCTCCCAGAAAGCACCACAGAGGAAGCCTCCACCTCAGCACCACAAAAAACAAAACCCACTCAAAAAGAGGAAGCCCCACCTCTCCCGAAAGCAGCACAGAGGAAGCCTCACAAAAGAAGCCTCCACCTCTCCGAAAGCACCACAGAGGAAGCCTCCACCTCTCCGGAAAGCAGCACAGAGGAAGCCTCCACCTCTCCCGAAAGCAGCACAGAGGAAGCCTCCACCTCTCCCGAAAGCAGCACAGAGGAAGCCTCCACCTCTCCCGAAAGCAGCACAGAGGAAGCCTCCACCTCTCCCGAAAACACCACCCCCACCTCTCCCGAAAACACCACAGAGGAAGCCTCCACCTCTCCCGAAAACACCACAGAGGAAGCCTCCACCTCTCCCGAAAACACCTCCCCCACCTCTCCCGAAAACACCACAGAGGAAGCCTCCACCTCTCCCGAAAGCAGCACAGAGGAAGCCTCCACCTCTCCCGAAAACACCACAGAGGAAGCCTCCACCTCTCCCGAAAACACCACAGAGGAAGCCTCCACCTCTCCCGAAAGCAGCACAGAGGAAGCCTCCACCTTTCCCGAAAGCATCAATATGAGCGAGCCGCCCGGGGGATGATGGGTAGTGTAGTGCCGTCACCTTCTGGCTTACGGTTCGACGCTGTTGTTAAAATAAACAACGCACTGCTCGCGCTCACCAATGCGATGATGGTTGTGTTGCATGTGGACAAGAAGCGGACATCTCGTTTACTAAAAAGGGAATCGTGAAAATACGGATAAATGTTACATACGATTTTCATAACGTGTCGGCTGTGCTAGCAACACAAAGGTTGTGGGTTTAATGCCCAGAGAACGTGTGATAAAAATGTATAACTTCAACGCACTGTGAGTGGCTTTGGATAAAAGAGTCTGCAAATGCATAACTGCAAATATATATAAATAAATATAAATAAAAAAACAGCAGTGAAAGTTAGAGATTGGTTTTGTCATTACTACTTGTACTTGTCATTATTTTTTAAACATACCTCAAGCAAGAGTCAAGTCAATTTCAGGAACATGAATAATAAATCTACAGCTGCTGTCTTACTGTTAGACTAAATGACGATGGTTTAAACTAGACAATTAAGCCTGTCTAAGCCACTTAAATCAGAGCCTAAATTGTGTAGCAGCAGCATTTCCATTCAGATAATGGATTATATATATATTAAATTAGTTCATTAGAGCAAAGTCTGAAATACTGAGGTTGGAAAAACGTATCTGCTCAGTGTGGAGAAAGCAGAAAAGTGTTTCATGAATAGAAGCTTCTCGGGTTAATCCTGCATATAACACAGATGCATGTGAGAATGTGCTCGTATCTTACAAACCCATATCAGGCATCATTTCTAAACAGCTTTTGTTTTGTGCTAGACTCTGGTGCTGGTTACATGAAACATCCAGAAATGTATTCTAAAAAAATATTTAGCAGTTTATTACAGGAATCAGGAAATTCTTTGAAGACAAGCGCCATGTTGTTATATTATCCAGTTACATACACAATATAAATGTACATATTCCAAACAATGTGTTTCCTTTTCAATCAGCAGATATTAAACATTGTTACACTAAGTGTGTAACACTTTATCCTACTGATTAAAGAAAACACAGATCTATGAATACATTACATAACTTCAGAACACACACTTGTGCGTTTTCTCCAGTCTCTGTGCTCTTTGCTACACTGATTTTCCTCAAACATGCTTTATTAATCTGAAAAACCTTTAAAGTCTTCGTCCATGTTGTCGCTGGACTGGAAAAGCTGCCTCAGGGTGCACACAGAAGCGTCCTCACACTGCTGTAGATCTTTAACAGGGGAAAGAGAGCTCAAAGACTCTCTCTCTTTACTGGACTGGATGTGTACAGCTGGTCCTTCCACTCTTCTTCTCGGTCTGACATTTCGAACCTTTCTCTGCAATGAACCTGAGCAGCTGTCTGGGTCTGGATCAGGTTCTGTACCAGTAAAAGGCCAAAAAGCTGAAGTTTCAGCTCGATTTTCCTGCATGCTGTTGGTGTACATTCCACTGCAGTTAGTCCTAAAGCATTCCCTTCCTGGTACAGATTCAACATTTCCTTCACTGAATTGTTGTTCTAGGTCATGGTTTGTCCTGTATTCACGTGTATAGGAGGCAGAGTTCTCTCTGCAGAGGAAAGATCTACCTTCCTCCTTCTGTACATTAGACTGTGAGCAAAATTCCCACTCATAGGAGCCACGCTTGGATCTAGATTTCTCTGGAACATCAGATGGGTCTAATAAGATGTTCCTATTGCTCCAGGAAAACTCAGATTGAACCCTGCTGCGTTTACGGATAAGTGCAGATTTTTCTCTGGTCTGTTCTGACAGAGGTTGCTTCGCTGTACAGCCTGAAAGTAAAAATCCCTCATTTCTCTGCTTCCCATCACCCTCCACAGCTTCAGTTTCTTTCTTCACCATAGGGATGGTGGCTGCATGCAGGAGAGGGGTGGATACACTGCATTTCACCCTACAGGAGAGATAAATTGACAGAACACTGTTTAAATAACCAATATTGTTTAACTAAAGCTGCAATCCGTAACATTTGCTTCTCTACCACCATCTCTGTTCAAAACATAAAATTGCAAGTTACCTGTCTTAATGTGGATGACTAGCGTAAATTCTAAACAACTGCTATAAGAACAAGCTACAAGCGCTGCACCATTCCAGCAGCCACACACATGGTTTAGTAGCTGGATCTTCTGTCTGTTTACAGACGTGACATAACTACAAATCAAACTTTTCACAAGAAATTGGACCTGACAGCTCAAATTATCAACTTACTGTTGCAAATTGTGGCAAGATAAGGAGATTGTGTTGAACACTGATCTGTCGTGTACTTGCTCAAAAACTGATTCTTGTTTATTCTTAACCAATATAGTTATGTATTGCATCTTTAAAGAAAACTTCCTCTAGCACAACTGCTACAGTGTGGCGCTAGCCACACCAAGGTCATAAGATCAGTTCCCACTGAACATTGAAAACAGTGAATCACCTGTCAGACGCTTCAAAATAACTTGCATTTGTACCTCTTAGTGTTTGTGCTGAAGTTCATGAGGTCGCAGGTGAGTCCCGCAGTGACTCGATCCACAACGCTGTACTCCTCACTCTTAGAGAAAGCCTGATGCTGAGCGCCATCTAGGTGCTGGAGGTCAGAAGGTCACACAGGTGAATACAGATGTCATGCGTTTTGCTGACATCCTGCTTCAACTCAAAACATAACATCAATTATCTGTTGTGCATGCGCAGTAAAAAAAAAAAACATACTGCCTTTACGTTGTCGAATTTGACCTCGCAGCACTCACAGTATCCTCCTTTCCTCTTCTCTCTCCCCTCATGTCCTCTTCGTCTGTCTTTCTTTCCTCTAGTTCTTCGTTCACCCCCAGACCTCCAGAGAAAAAAAAACTTCAATTCATACAAAAAACTAGAAATGACAGAAGTTACAAGGGCTCAGCAGTATGACCTCATGATTCAATTTCCAGATTATAACACTATATAAGATTACCCTTGAATAAAGTGTTCTGAAAAGTTTGTACTTAGTCTTATTCTACCTTTCCTCTCTCTTTTTCTTTCCATCATCTTTTCCATGCTCCTCTATCAGGAAGGGACTGCAGGGAGGAAGAGACCGCAGGTTGCATGCAGGCATGTTGGACACAGGAAGGTAGATGGGTCGATAATGCCTAAGAAACCATCACAGACTGTTATGAACCTGTAACACTCCCCTGGTTTATGATACTTTATTTCATCAACACAAACATAAAAAAACACCTGCTTGAGTCTTCCACTTTCACAAACGGTCTTTTAATTCTTCCAGCTGGAAATAAAGACAGATTTTTATCTACTGCAGTTTATTACATTTTACATCAGGAAAGCGACATGAACTACATAATAATACAGATAATATCTGTACTTACCACCATGTCTCTGAAATGCATTTTTCTCTGTGGGCTTGATTTTGGCCTACAAATAAAAAGTGATACATAACTGAATACATATTGTAATAACTAACATCTATGAAGCCCTGCCTGGCATCTGTATGCACAGAATTCCACAAAAGGCTATTCAGATTTCTACACAATTTGAACACTAATTATTTAAAATCCTACACCCCCACCCCTCTGAATATTTATTTTTAATAAATACTTAATTGTTTTCAGCGAACAATAAGAATGTACCATGATATGCCAACATTCACTTTACATCAGAAGATAAAATAAAAAACAGATTAAGAACAAAAACTAAAAAACTACTTACAGGTCCTTTAACTGCTGGATCGGCTGCATTTACTGGAATGACTTTTGCTTTCCTCTTGTCAACGAATGAAATAACATCTATATGGAATCAAGTATATTAACCTCATAAAGCTTTCTGAGCAAGCAGAAGTCACTTAAGTAACAACTCAAACAAGTGAAATACATATTAATCTGCCTTTTACTCGCATATGTAATTAGCCAAAAACATCTCATTTTAATAACAATGCAAGTGTTAATTATACCAGAAAATGAAAAAGGTTAATGAAAAAGGTGTTGATGATACCGTCAACATGAAGGACTTTGACCCCCCATTCAACAGCATTGGCCAGGATTCCATTCATCTGAACACGTTCCTGATACACAAACAAAAACCCTCAATTCCTTCATTCAGAGTTAATTCACAAACAAACGACTTTAAAAACAAAGATGGACTCACTTGTTCCTTAACTACTTTCCCTACAAGTGATTTTCCCCGACTTACAGCAGCCTGTGAAATTCCAACACAAAACACACATTTCAGTTGGACAAAATGTGAAACACAGAAATTATCAATAAAAAAGGACACATTAACTCTGTAGAGTTAACTATTCTAAACATTGAGAAAACAAAACAATACATAAAAGTTAAATAACAATACAAAACATAACCATAAGTTAACCTTAAGGCTCTTAAACCCTTTATGTTCCTCCTCTATTGTCATAAAAACAGACAATTTAGAAGGGTAGAATTTACTTAATAAACGTAAAATGAAGAAAGCACTATCATTTCTGATGTTCACTGTTTTTTTTTTTGGCCTGATAGTCATCATTTTGAAATTTGCTATTTCCAATTGTCCTGAATCATCATTTATGCAGCAAGACGTGGCAAAAACGCATCATGGCTGACCGTGTCTGTGGCCCCCTGCGAGCTGCCCCTGTGTCCGTGGCTGTCCCTCCTGCTGCTGGGACGAGGGGAGCTGACACCTGAATCCGGGCTGGGTGCTGGAGAGTCCGGCAGCAGACGCTGGACATAACGGGCCTCTGGCTTACTGGACACCAGATACTTGATCTCCTTACTGAAGAACTTCTCCACTGTCTGATCAGCACAACAGATAAGAAGAGTTAAATGGGATTACAATAGACACAGAATATAAATATATAGAGGCCGTCACATGGAATACAGTGATGAAGTGTGTGTGGCATTTGATTGACGGAGTAACGCAGAGCTGACTGTGTAAGCATGTATGGTGAACGACACATGTATGATCTATAGCATAATTTCATTAAAGTGAGTAAAAAATACATAAAGTTTCATTCTCACCCATCAGAAATGAACAAATCAAGCAAATACAGAGAAATGCAACATTACTTTACCTCTCTACATTTCTTTATTTTCCCAATAGTTTTTATAAAATGCTCAATTAAATGAAAATAAAACAACTAAAACATTCTTTGCAGCCTGGTTTAAACAGACATGAATGGCCGTAACTCCATTGCATACATTCTGAAGCTTTTTAAACTAATAGTTTTGTTGTTTTTCTCAACACCCTCTGTGCCTGTAAACATTTACATCTCATTATTAGTGATTTTTATTAGTGAAAGACATTCTTTTACTCAATGGATTCTTGTTGCCCCTGTAATGGTGATATATCTACTCCAAAGTAACCTTCACTTACCCCACCAAGATTCTTGATGTCATTTTCTAAGATTTGTGTTCTCCTATTCCATGGCAAATCCAGATAAAATATTCTCCCTCTGAAGGGCTTGTTTTGGAGACCGACACTGGCTATTTTACTTTTGCTTTTAGATGCTGCGCAATTCGGGTCCAGTTTTGACTCTGGTAGGATCAACACAACAGTTTAATAACAACAAACTGTTAAAACATATGCATTTAGATACATACCCGACAGACACACCGAACAACACAAGCATGCGTATGTATTAATGCACTAGTATAGATGTTACTATGGCAACCCTATGGCACATATGCAAAGGTATTTAAATGGTAGGGCGAAGTCCTTTAAAGAATACCCAAAAGCGGGGTATTACCATAGTATCTTTTGATACGGTTAACAAACACAATTTAATAAAGAAGTTATACATCACCTCGACTCTTACATCTGGAGAAAGATTCGTGCTTCATAATGGAAATGTTATCGTAACGGGTACAGCCCTAAACCCGGCCAAACCAGCGAGTTACACCTTCAGCACCATTCCTCGAAAGTGTTCGTTGAGGTGAACGATGTAAAACAAATGCAAAAACAAAACAAAAGCGGCGTTAAATTCTTCAATTTCTTATACTTGTTTATAAATGCGTTCAAAACGAGCACTAGACGCGACGCCTTTCCATTTTCCCGCTCGCCTGACGTCAGCCGGCAGTTCACGCAGGCAGATTCGACGTGAGGGTTTTAATATTGGTTAAAAACTGTGCCCTGTATAAAGTCATAAAACAATCCAAACAAATCGAGATCATATGGAAAAATGTCGCTGAGTGTATAATCGAATATACGCATAATGTTATTCAGAAAAATATACCTTGATACGACGTCACGGACGTGAGCTTTCGGTTGTGACCAATGACAAAAATTTAAATATCCAGAAGCAGCGAAAGTGCTGATGCGAAATACACGCGTGACACATACGTCATGTGTTGCGTAAGCGCAATGGCGCCCACCAGCGGAACAGTGTGAAACTTTCTAACATGCTTCTGGATCGCACCAGTGACATTTAATGATACGAGCTGGTTTTGCGGGGCTTTGGGACTGTTTGATGCTGATGTGATTGAGAAGTTCATCGGTTGTAGATGATCGCTAATGAAGGTCAAGGTAACCGGAGGCAGTGCTCATATGCAGACGCTTGAGACACGTGAGTTTGTTGACACGGAGTTAAAGGTAAAGAAGTTTTCACTTAAGATGTTCCTTAAGTCGTGAAACATGGGAAGTTCTCATCTTCACTTTTTTTCAACATCACAGGTTTTGAGATGGTCTCTTCAGTGCCCTCCGAGGGCATTACACCCCTCCAGGGGATGGTGGCGTCCTGCTCTGGGGCAATTATTACATCACTGTTCGGTACGAGGCTGTGGGGTTTGAATGGCACAAGCTGGTCGTGCGGAAACACTTTGTGTTTAAGCTTTAAACAAATGGTGAAGGCAAGGTGGCCATGATGCTGTTAATAGAGTCTACATGAATACAGTACAACAGTCTCTGACAGATGTTTAATTACAGATCAGAAAGGCATAAATGTACCATTGCCTGATTTAAATGTACATTTATGCATTTGGCAGACGCTTGGGACTTACAGTACATTCAAGTTATACATTTTATCAGTACATGTGCTCTCTGAGAATCAAACCCACAACCTTTGCACTGCAAACGCAAGGCTCTACCAACTTTCCTCATATATATTTGTATTCATATATATGGCACACAAAGTGAAAGTGACACTTTCAATGTCAGATGTCAGTAACCCATACCAGAAATGTGACCTCTGCATTTAACCCATCAATGGTGAGGAGTAAACACACACTTCAAGTCGTGAACCCAGAGCAGTGGCCAGCACACTGCACTACTATCTGTCAGTGCTGGAATCAAACCAGCAACAATCCACAAAGCAAAGTGCATTGAATGTTTACTGTATAACTGTCTGCTTGTTTGCTGGGAATAAAACCCATGACCTACAGCATAAACTGAAACATGATAAGAAAATGTGGGCTGTTTTGTTCACACTCGCAGTAACTCCACTGGATGTTGTGAAAATCAGACTGCAGACACAGAAGAATCCTTTCCTCAAAGGTAAACATGAGCCATTGCTCGTGTTATCAGATGTTTCTGTATACACAGACTTGATGTGATTGAAACTGACACACTCATTTGTTTGGTGGTTGACAGGAAAGTGTTTTTTGTACTGTAATGGCCTGATGGATCATATATGTGTCTGTGAGAATGGAAATAGTAAAGCGTGGTACAAAGCACCGGGTTATTTCAACGGCACTGTGGTAAGTTACATTTACAACTAAAAATGTCATATTGAGGATCACTAGTGACAACCTGATATAGTCATGTCATGTGATACATTTAAAAATGAAACGAAATAAACAAGAAAAATGTCAGTCTTGATTGTATCAGTCAGGAATTGATTGTATTGTAAAGTGTTAGAAAAACGTTAACGTTAAAGAAAAACGTTATATAACAGAATAGTTGTTTGCGGGGTTAAATAACATCAGTTTTTTGTTCCAGCACTGTCATTGTTTTTGTAGGTGTGTTTGGTGCCACTAATGGCACAGAAATGACTACTCTGAGTTTGTTTAAATGATGTATGGTTAAACAGTAATCGTCACTGTTTGCTTATGTATATTTAGATCCAGTGTTTGGACTGTACCACATTTTTGAGAAGTGTTGATCTGTTATGCACTGTTGCCTTTTCTGTGGCAGGATGCATTTATTAAGATCATACGCAGGGAGGGAATCAGGTCTCTGTGGAGTGGTCTTCCTCCAACACTGTAAGTGTTAAACTGCACTTTTGCATCCCAGTCCCTTTTAATCTTTGCTGCTGTCTGAACACAGCTGGAAAAATGATAAAACATTTCTCTTTACAGAATAATGGCTGTGCCTGCGACTGTGATCTATTTTACCAGTTACGATCATCTGTGCGCTGCTCTCAGGGCCAGGATGGGAGAGAGATCTGACACAGCTCCACTATTTGCTGGCTCTGTCGCAAGAGGTAACGGTTAACCCAGCTGATTAACTGTTTGATCTTTCCTCCAGTTTCCTACTGTATCACAGTGTGTTTGGCTTCACATGCGTTTCCTCTGTGTGTGTGTCAGTGGGCTCGGTCACAGTCATCAGCCCCCTGGAGCTGATCCGAACGAAGCTTCAGTCAAAGAAACAGTCGTACCGGCAGCTGATCGCTGTGATCCGGTCATCAGTGCACAGCGAGGGCTGGAGGTCTCTGTGGAGGGGCTGGGGTCCCACGCTGCTCCGAGACGTCCCCTTCTCAGGTGATTCACACAGACACACACACATCTGAACTAGTGCTGCTTACAGTGAGACTTTACATCAAGCACGAGTTCCACCAAAAACATGGGGCAATGATGTTTATCTACAGTAATATAAACACCTAAATGTAGACAACTGATAGAGCATGGCAATTGCAATGGCACAATAATGGGTTTAATTCAAAGGGAATGCATGGACTGATAAAGTGTATATTTTAAATGCACTGTAGGTCCCTTGGATTAGTCTGCCAAATGAGTCAATGTAAATCTGAGTACAAATGATCTATTGGCTGTATGTATCGCATGTCAGTTCATTTCACAATTTAAGAAAAATAACAGGGTAAAACATCTCATGTTTGTTCATGCAGCATAATCTGCTGTTCTCTACATGAATTCATGTGTGTAGGAGTCATGAGATCTACAGGAGTCAGTAATGCTGTTTACATATTTTAAATCTGTCATTTCAGGTTCTGCACATTTTGTACACGTTTTGCTGTTGGCAAGATCATTTGCTGCTGTTTCCTTTTGACTAATTTGCTCTTTTGTGTTTGGTCTCTCCTCAGCTATGTACTGGTATAACTATGAGAAGGGGAAGTCCTGGCTGTGTGATTATTACAAATCAGGTCCAACCTTCACCATCACATTCATAGCTGGAGCTCTGTCTGGATCGGTGAGTCTGCGTGATGTATAGCTGTATCATCAGAGAACCTCTGACTGGATCAAGTGTAAACAGGGCTGAGGAATTACGGGACATAATTTACTCCAAATCATTTATTTGAAACCTGAAGATTGACCTGATTGAACTGTCTATTGTTTTTCTTTCTACTCAGTTAGATGAGCTGATGAATCAGCAGAATCAGAATCACATCATTGTTGTTGTTTTAGTTTGCAGCCATCGTCACTCTGCCGTTTGACGTGGTGAAGACCAGGCGACAGGTGGAACTCGGTGAACTGCAGGCAATGAATTGTGGGTATCATTTATATTCTGGTGATATAAATGTTGTTAACAATTCTAAATTTGTGTATATTGAAATGTTTTCAGCTGTGAAATATTTGATTGATAGAAATAATTTTTCACTCAAATCTCTGTAACAATTATTAAAAAAATTCCCTATCCAGTAATTCTGAGTGACTGAACGTCAGTAATTAATATTCAGTGGTCAAAGCAGTGGAACCCTGTATTGTTTCATCATCATGCTGGTTTAACACAGCAAATCCCATCAGAATATGGTATTAACATGCATATCTCTCTCTGTAGTGTCCACAAATGTCTCATCCAGCACATATAAGGTGATGAAGCGGATTATAGCAGAGAACGGTCTGTCTGGGCTGTTCGCAGGTAAATTTTATTTATTGATTTTAATATATATTTATTTCATACATATTTATTGTCTGATTATACAGATTATGCCACCAACTGCCCCTAGATGTCTCAGTGGTACTGATTTCTCTCCATGTCTCTGTCTCTCAGGTTTTATGCCCAGGCTGATTAAAGTGGCACCTGCATGTGCCATAATGATCAGCACATATGAGTTTGGAAAAGCTTTGTTCCGCAAACGTAACCGGGAGAAAGAGATTGTGACTGGACTGCAGTCCAACACCTGATGCATCACACTCACACCTAAAATACATGAGCTCTGCTGAAAACCACTGACCGCTGGATCATATAGCTTTGTTTCAATGCAGCAGAAATTAATTACGGATTACCACACATTTTTCCCATCATGCATCAGTTCTAGATGTCATAAGCAGACATTAGTTAGAACTGCTGTTCTCTTGTATTCGCTTTAAAGAGAAAAGGAGGTGCATGTTGGATGTTTTCGATTTAAGTGACCTAAATTATGCTTCTTCCTTTTATAGCGCTTTTTCAAAATCAGATTTTTAAATATTTTTTTATATTTATTGATGAACAGAGGTAAAATAGAGCATGAAAACATATGATGAAAGAGAAATATAAATGATACATATAGCTCATGTGAAGAAGCTCAGTATTTGGATATTTATTGAGACACTGATATGTAAGTCGTGTTTATAAATGTTATTGATTTTATTCTGTTTAGTGGTCTGGACTTGTGTTGTTTCATTGATTCAGTAGTCTTCTGTTTAGGTATCTTATTGTTTCTTTGTCTATGTTAATAAATGAACACAATGTGTGTAAATGGTGCCAAAAGCCCTGAAACCAGGTAACCTTGACATATGTACACCTTATTAACTGATGGGATGTATGTATTTTGTATGTATTTTGTATGTATTTTGTATGTATTTTGTATGTATGTAATGTTTTTTGTTGATTAGTATCGTTTGTAGCTTAAGCTTAAGCTTACAAAGTATGGGTGGATGTTTCAAATAAAAGCACATTAAAGAAATACTTTGTCTTGATTTTTTTGTAAGAATATTGCCTGTAGTTCTTTAATTAGATTTCAAATCATGAAATATTTCTAGCTGTGCTCTCAGCTCTGGCTAAAAACAGCTTTTTCTGAGTGCAATATCTACAAAATGATTTTAAAAATCTCGTGTGATCACAAAGAGCTGGAAATGTCTTGGAAACAGAAGTCTAATGGTGGAAACCTTGTTTTAAAAAATGAGACAAAATCAGCATTTAGTCAAGATGCAATTAACATTGTAATTTATTGAAAAAAATATCGTAAATGACACCAAATTAAATAGAATAACAATTAAACAGAATAATAATTAAGGCTAAATTATACTGAATATATGATATTCGTCTCAGTGTGCCCTCACTGTGCTCAAAGCATTTATTTCTGTCACACTGCAACAGAACAGAAAGTTTGACAAAATAAGGACTTAATCACAAAATCTGATTTAAAAAGCCATGAGGGAAAATACATTCAAAAATGTCAGTAAAGACGTTACAATTTTACAGTATGATTCAAACAAGTGTTAACATTTACAATATGTAAAAAGCTTAAACACTGACTGTAGTGTCTGCAATTTAACCTGAAGATAAAATGTACATACAATTATTTCTTCAGTTACGTTCTCAACTGCATTCCTTCATTCCACTGTACATGTTCAATTAGTTCAATTGCACATTTTCTATCAGACACTGTGAAAAAATTGATTTAAAGCACATTGAGACGTTCTGGTTTCTGAACACGTTTCACATCGAGCTCTGAACAGTGTACAACATGCGCTGACATGTATTTATGAGGTACAAAAGAAAATCACAGGCAGGCAGACGAGACATTCGTAAATGCTAAGAACACAGATGCTCAGCAAGACAACAAACAAGCCACCACGACTGTTTCTAACAGAAATTCTGCTTCTCGCTTGGATCTGAACTCTATTCTGTAGTGTTGATAAGTAACCATACACATTACTGAATGTTAAATGATGAATTACATTGATCATGGCCTAGCATGCCTCATAATCTGATTTCATAAACCAGTCTGTTTATAATGGTTAATACACTTCACTAGTAACACTTTTGGTACCCGTCTGCAGCAAATATTAGCAGTAACCTTCTACATCCATATAAAAACCCGAATTGATGACATTTATAAACCAAGCAAACAAAGAACAAATTTTCTTTCAGTTCTGTCTAATGTACAGTATATTTTTTTATTGTATACACATTTGCCACTGTCTAAATCGTGATGGAAAATATGCATAACTAATACCCCGTGTTTGATGAGTATGTGATGTAAGAATATGTAAATCAAAATTCATGAATATGTATGAGCACTCCATAGAAGAGGGCACTTTCAGTGATTGAAGAGTTCTGAATACAGAGTGAATCTGAATCACTCCATTTAAAATGTTTTAACATCTACATGCAGCACACCAGAGAAATGTGTGAGAATGAAGACAAAACATGGAGGGGGAATAAAGTGATGTTTGTTGTTAAACACACCCCCTTATCCTTCAAATCGCTTGAAAAAATTGTTTTTTATAAACTTTGTGTACTTTAATACTGTGTGTTGTGAGATTCATTTACTCTTGTTACAAACACTAAGTTAAATTGGAAATAATCAGAAGAGCTTTTAATGGATGTATGATGTTGGATGTTGGTCTCTGTAATACATGATTCTGATTGGTCAATAACAGCATTCTGCGGTCCAATATTGTTATATAATGCCCACTAAACTGTTTAATTGACCACTATTCCGCTGTGCTGAGTCCTTTATGGCTGTGCTATATTTATGTCTTTCGCATGTCTCCACCTCCTCTTTCTTCATCTCAAATCAATACGTCATTTTTATTTATTTATTTATTTATCTGGTAAGTAGACATGTATTGAGCTGGATAATGTAAAGCCAGTGGTCATTATTGCAACATAAACCTCTATAGGATACAAGACTCCTCTGTTTGTGGGTGTTCTTTGTATTGCAATAATGACCGTCTTCCTGTATATTATCCTATACATAAAGTCTAGACCTCCATGAGTTGGAGTTATCTTTCAGTCTGAAACATGTTCTAGTATAATTCTCTAGGGTCGTGCTTTTAAAAATTCCCAGACATGACTATACTTTAACAGTTTTCTGTTTATCCTACATTTAATGTTTACAAGCAGGGAAGGTGACTTTTTACCACATTTTGTGTTGCTGGTTGAAAGTCTCTCTGGTTGAAAATTACTAAGTAAAGTGACCTTAAAATACATCTGTGTACTTATATATCTTCTGTGGAAGGCGCAGAAGATATATAAGTATATTCAGTCCGAATGCAATGATAGGATGTTCTTCTTGTGTGTCAGATTATGTATTTGCATACCTCCGTGCACTGTTGGAGGAGGCATGGCTTTGAAGAGCATTTTAAAGGGAGGGCGGGATTTTATGCTTTCAAAGCTAGCTTTCTATTGCTAGCCTCTCTTTCCTACTCTACCTTTGAGGTGACAAATCTCAACTGTCTAAATATTATAACTTTAAATCATTTCAGATTTTATGCATTGAATAGTGAAAAGAAGGAGACCTTCAAGGGGCCAGTCAAAATTTAACTGGGGCCAAAGGGGGTCCACTTTTCTTTAAAACCACACAAAACAGATTTTAGTCCAAGCACACAACAAAACAACATATAAACGGAACAAAAAAATAATCAGTCATTTGACATTGGTTGTTCAGTCGGGGTTGTTACACAAAAGTCCAGAGCCCAGATTGTCACTCTGTCACTGTCACTGCGAGTCATTAAATGTATGGGTGTGTAATGAAGCAGATAAACAAACGAACAAATAAACTACCTATGAACTTGTGTGAAGATTAAACCAACCAAGTTTCACTTCAGATTGGACTAAAACCAGTCAGGACAGAACTGAGGCGTTCTGACCAGCAAAGAAGTCTCTAAAAAGCTCTGATGATGGTAGTGTGGATTTTCTTTTCAATCATTTGACCTCTCTGTTTTCCAGTTTCCTCCTCCCCAGCATTGTTTCTCAAGCAGGCTGTTGTGTTTGTGTATGTGTGACTTGTGTCTGCACAGACACATGCCTGTTTGCGTGAGTACCATCCATACTTATCTGCGTGCTCAGGATGGAGTGAGACCTGGGCTGGTCATGTCTGTCGTAGGACTGGCCAGATACTCGCTAGACTTTAGACTGGCCAGAGATTTGTAACTGGCCATCGAGGTCAAAGAACCACACAAACCCCTGAGAGATGGAGTATCTTCCTTCCCTGTGAAAACAAAACCACACACACACACACACAGACACACACACACACACTGTGAAACGTTCTAATGATATTAGTGATTCTATTAAAGGGAAAGAAAGCAGAGCTGCAGACACAACATCTGAACAGCAGAGGAACCGAGAGAAACATTCGCAGAGAACTCAAGTGTTCCTGTAGCGCAGCTGCTAGAACATGGTGCTAGCAACACCAAGGTCATGGGTTTGATTCGCTAGAAATGCATCTCACGAAACATGTCAAGAACAAATCTGTGTCACCTGAAAATCAATTATTTAACAATTACAAATTCTAATTAAAAATAATTAAGAATCCAAAGAGGAAAAAACAAATCAGACAATTTTATGGGGATACAATGTGTGACATTACAAAAAAATCTTCATAGTTCAAAAATAGTTTCCCAGTAAATAGTTGGTTTGGGGAGGTAAAATATGACATTTTTCCATGAGTTTCACTGCTGAGATCTTCCCTCAGCTGGTGTAAACATAATGACATCATCTCTAACTGAGTTAGTTATCAGAGAATGATGTCACCATAACTGACTCTTAACACACACACATCACAAACCTTCTCTGTGCCAGTGTGTAAGTCCTGCTTTGCTGTCTAAACTGTGTGTGTTCAGCTGTGCAGGTTCGAGAGACGTCTGAGAGAGACTCATATCTGCAGAGAGCTGCTCCAAGCTCTGGAAGCTCTTTCTGTGAACACACACACACATGATAAGTTTTCATGTTTTGAGGGGACATTCGACAGACATAATGATTTTAATACTGTACAAACTGTATATTCGATGCCACTATACCAACCCTACCCCTAAAACCTCACAGAAAACTTTCTGCTGTTTATGATTTTCAAAATAAATAATTCTGTATGATTTATAGGCTTATAGGCCATTATAGGCCATGTTTCCTCATGGGGACCTAAAGAATGTCCCCACAAGGTAAAAATTTACTGGTATTACTATACTTGTGGTGACATTTGGTCCCTATAACAGTGAATACCAGGACCACACACATACACACACTTGCATATGTGGTTTACAGGGATTCTCCATATGCGTAATGTTTTTTACACTGAGCTAATCAAATTTTCTGTCTCTTGGTGGGGGTGTTTAAACGTCATTATAACAGTTTCACAATGCTACATTCCTATTGATCACAAATATTTTGCAGTGAAAAGAGACCTGGACAGGTTTTCATGAGATTCACTCAAACAGCACCAAAGTTTGGGTTAGAACTCAATCAAACCTTTACATAACCACCTGAAAGTTGCCTGTAAATGACAGTGGGGCTGTATGAAGTGTGCTGATACTGTAATGTGATTTCAGAGCTCCAGACATGAGCAGCTGCACACATCTGATTCACTTTAACTTCTGGATCATTTGCTGGAATCCAGTACTGAACAGACTGAGGTTGAAGCTGCCTGTATTTCATTGTAGATCAGTACTCTAGAAGATACGTTTATAGACTACAAAAACAAGAAGCACATACTCCTCCCACGGTCCCGTGCGCTTCCTGTACAGCAGTGTTTCCAAGGCAACAGCGTCAGTGTCCAAGGCAGCAGGTGAGGGCCACTGATTGGTCAGGTGGGAGGTAAGCTCCTGTCTGGAGCGCAGGTCATGGTTCTTCAGCACCGTTCTGGATGAGCAAAAATGTAACAGAACACAGTCATCAGATACAGTCATCAAGACACAAACGTACATATATGAAATGGACAGATAGAGAGAAACAGAAGCTGACTGCCCAGCTAACAAGTTTAGGTTGTAAGAACAGTTCCCTAATGTTTCCATTAGGTAACAAGATGTAAATATTATTATTTTGGTAGTTCTAGGAATGTTCAAAATGTCCAGTTTTATTACCAAGGTTGTATTAACCATATTGCTTGGTTATAGGAACATCATTCAAACGTTAAAGAAGTTCCACTAATATTACTGCAGGAATGTTTTTTAAATCTTTGGCTAACATTATCTAAAAATATTTCAATGTTCTGAGAATGTTCCATGCTAAGCTGGGTGTAAAATGATGATCTACAAACTAAAGGGCAATGAGTGATCTTTAAAAACACAGAGATGCACATGAAGTGATTTTTTTTGTTCCTGCATGGCGGAGAAGTATGAAGCTCACAAAATTGAACATCATATCTAAACAGCAAAAACAGTTCAGACGAGGATCTGAAAATAACCTGCCAATATTCTCACACAAAACAAATTGCCTTCAACCTCACCAATCAGGTTTCAGAACTGGCCGCTCAGCTGAAAATCACTCACTATAAATCACTGCTGGCAGTCGGAGAGCACACGCGCTTCTTCGCATTGATTCACCACTGATGTTGCAGCTGATTCAGAGACTCACAAACAGAGAGCGGCTTGTATCTGCTCAGATTACACCTCTAATCAAGTCTGCTCAGAAAGTTTCTTTCTCAACTGGGTTCAAAGTACTACTGCCTTAAAGGTTCTTAGGGCAGAATGTTACTTGCTCTCTCTCTTGGTAAGTTGCTTTGGATAAAAGCGTCTGCTAACAGGATAAATGTACAGGTAGTTCTGCGTCTACCATGGAGAGAACACTTTATAAGAAAATGTGCTACATGATGTCATAGAAGAACTATTTTTGGCTGTATGGTTCCATAAAGAACCTTTAACAGAACCGTTCTGATTCACAAAAGGTTCTTTGTAGTGGAAAAGGTTCTTTAAACTATAAAAAGGTAATAAAAATGTTTCTTTTAAAAAACCTTTGGCTGAATGGTTCTTTTGGGGAACTCAAAATGGTTCTTCAATGGCATGGCTGTGAAGAACCTTTTAAAAACTTTTTTAAGAAAGAAGAACCACCATAAGTTTTAAAAGCATAATGTTTGAAACGCTACCAGCACTCAGCGTACCACACTGTTTACACTCAACACTTCCTGTTTTAATAGTATTTGGAACGACATTTTTAACAGCAATATGCAACACTGATGTCACATGACCTCATTATGCAAGGCTAAATTTAGAAGGGAACACCTGACACGTATTTTTTAAATATTATACACGGCAAAATGTATCATGCACAATAACTGCCACATTATAAAGAATAACCTTAAATATTATACAAGGCCCAAGTGTAGTTAAAACAGACGTATCCCAGACATAATGAAGTCCATCTACTGGCTAAACAAACATTTTCCAGACCTCTCACTTTTGTTCTATTCTAGGTTCTTCAAACCTGCCGCTGCAGTAATATGAAGCTGTTCTAACATGTCAGGAAGAAAAAGCATTTTTTTTTAATCAAACACAAAAGTCCTTTCTCTTTCCATCAAATCCTCTCTCATTTTATATGCTGTAATAATCTATTAACTTCTGTGCGTCTGTCTCCATAGCAACCCTGCTCTGGTCTAGATGCTGACGTCTCTATGAGCAGATGGCTCTCCAGTGCTCAGATGAACCGTGAACTCCTGTCGTCTGACAGAATGAGAGGAGAAAACCAGCTGACATCATCACACATCAGCTTCATTGAGATTCAGCAGCCTCAGAAAATGCTTCTTCTACTCTTGCCCAAAGTTTCTCTCTCATCTATGTATTTCACACCTGCTCTAATTGGTGTTTGAAACTTGCTCTTTCTCTAAACTTTGCATCATACAATATGAATACTGTTGGCTCTTACGACAAACCGCTTGTGATGTTTCTCATTTGCAAGTTTCTTTGAATAAATGCATCTGCTAAATGAATGAATGTAAAATACATTTAAACAAGATAACATGCATACAAAATAAGAAAACAAATCAATAAACTGCACAGATCTCCTCTCAGTGGAGCAAACATTTCCCATCATGCAACCGCACATTTTCATTACCATAAATTGATTACTTACACAGGGCGAATTCACCAAACACTGTGCTGCTTTTGCAAAGAATTTTGATATTTGTATAATACAGTGAACTGGATGCTACAACACCTTGTGCAAGTAAACAACAACATGAATGGGCAAGGTTCATTCTTAGTTAACCCCGCCCACAGAGCAGAGTCTTACAGCTGATCCTGGAGCTCCAGTATGATGATCTCCAGCTGCTCCTTCTCCAGTTTGTGGCTGATTTCAGTGTCTGTGAGCCGCTGCATCAGAGCTTTATTCTGAGACACAGACTCAGACAGCTGAGCTTCCCTCAGACGTACCAGCTCCTCCAGATAACCCTAAACACACACAACTGTCAACAGGGCTGACGGTTCGACTACACACCATACAAAAACAGAAATGTGTCACCCAGCAAAGCTATTCTGCTGTGCATTTTATACTCTGATATATCCACAGCAAGCAGAAAACTATGGTGTGTTTGCGAGCATGTTGCAGATGAGCGAATCCAGAGTAGATGTCTTTGGTGGTTATAATGGGAGCAATTTAGTTTTTCCCACGTCCACTTGCACCTGGAGTGGTTTTTTTACGGTTGCCAAGCAACATCGGAAGATAGCGTATAAATATAGAATTTATCTGATGTGTGGTGGAACAGGTATGTTATATCAGCTATTTTACAATGTGACTCATCCCATCATAATTATAATGTCTTACTGGCTCTTTTGAGTCTTTCATAATGTGAAGCAGCTTTTCCAGCACCGACTCCAAAATGATCATTCATTTACTGCAATTTTACTTTTTTAATTTGTGTGTATCAAGTTCTACAACAAAAAATAACATCATTATTCACTTCAATTATTAGTCATTCAGTGCACACAGAAAAGTCACTACGCAAAATAAGCTGCAGAAACAGAGCTGGCAGTGGGACTCAGTGTACCTTCTGTTCCAGCACAACTCTGTATTTCTGCTCCAGTCGTTTGCTCTTGCTGTACCAGCTGCTCTGATCAGCCATGAGACTGGCGGCCATGAAGGTTTCAGGAGTTCCAGCCTCACTGCCGCTGCTGCCCAGCGTCCTCATCTCCTCTTCATCACTGCTGATGCTGTCAGAACTGACACACAAACACATTAACATTAAACCTGTGCCAGTGTGTTTAGATGAACGACAGGTGTGTGTGTGTGTGTGTGTGTGCACTCACGTTTGTGTGAATTTAAGGTACGGTGTGTAGTCAATGACTGCAGGACAGCTCTCATCAAGCCCCTCCCCCTTCAGACAGAAACTGTCAAATCAAAATCGAGAATTTAGCATAACTCAATGCATGCACTTCTATCTGTTTAGTTATGTTACTGCGTGAGAGTATTAATGGGATGTGATGACCCTGCAGCACAGCATCTCACTAAGTGTGTGTGTTTGTGTGGGTTTAACCATAGAGTGAGAACATATTTGTACCCAAAAGTCAGCAAAACCTGACAAATCTGAGCAAAACCTCCTTTTGGGGATGTCCTCATTTGTACCATAACTCTATGAAATACGATACAGTTTTTTGTTAGGTTTAGGTTATATTGTTCATAACTAGATGTGTATAAAAACAACAGAAGTCTGAAATGTTCCCATTTAGACAGATAAGTAAACGTGTGTGTGTAAGTACAGGAGCGCGGGCGGCTCATGTCAGCAGGTGTTTGTGGAGTGCCACCCATCAGCACCGATCAACATTCTGCCCTGCTGTGGCTCTGCTGAATGTCACTGCCGCCCCAAAGACAGGAAACGATCAAACAGGTACCTGAAGTCGATGGCATTTAGACCAATCAGAGTATCTGCCAGAAGCCCCGCCTCCTCCCCCAGAACTACGGCCCCCTCCTCATAGAACCTCCTGATGGACAAACACAACACAAAATGGATCTTTTTTGAAATTGATGAAATTTTTTTCCCCACACGTCAATGAATTTCCATGATTTTCCATTGTTTGTAAATGCTGCATTACGTCGTTATAGAATTTTATAGAGACGCACTCACAAAGAGCCATCAAAATAAAGTGTTATCAGATATTAAGCAGACAGTCTACTAACACTCTGATGACTATTAGTTGACCAGTATTTGCAAAGTAACTTAGAGTTAGTAAAATGTCAAACATGGACTATCAAAATAAAGTGTTACCGTCTGTTAACAATCTTCAGGTAGTTAACCTCACTGACATGGTGGTAGTTTATCTTTACACACTAAACTGGTAAGGGAGCGTGTATTTAAACAAGTGAACATACCTGGTAGTTTTGAAATCTCTCAGAGCAGTAGAAATGTATTCAGACAAACGCTTCTCCATTAACACTACTCTGATCCAGGCTCGACCCTGAGAAACAGAGAGAGAGAGAGAATCCTCTTACCTGTCAACCACAAAAGCCTTTGAAACTAAAGTCTTTCAGCACAGAGAGATATTAACATCCATCTTGAACGGCATTAAGCAGCACAAAACCTTTGTGATCAGATCAGTCAAACCATGTTAGCAGATGCTCAGAAACACATTTGACCGCATCGCATTTGTAGACGCTAATGCAGCCTGATGCATTCCCGACAGCATTCTGCCTCCTCAACAAACATGCTAAAACAAGGTTTAACTTTGGCAGCTGTTACTTTGGCATTCGTTAAAACAAAATGAATCGAAGAATTTGGAAACAGCCATGCGTGCACAAAACTTCATGGAATGCATAACTGTCCAAAATTCAGTTCATATGAGAACCCAACAAAAAAAACCAACAATGAATGTTCCACTGAAAACATTACAGTTGTGTTGAGATTAAATTTCTACAGTGTGCAGTGAAGTTTCTGTGCTTTATGACCAATCAGTGACAGTCTGACATTGTAAATGATGCATGTCTTCATGAAATAAACACTGCAGATGTTCACAGGAGACATATGTTAACATCAGCTGAAATCTGTAATCATGTGAGACAGGCGGCAACTGCATACACACACCTGTGTGTGTGTGTGTGTGTATGATCTGACCTGTATGTGTGTGTTCTGACCTGTGTGTGTGTGTGTTCTTACCTGTGTGTGTGTGTGTTCTTACCTGTGTGTTTGTGTGTTCTTACCTGTGTGTGTGTGTGTTCTTACCTGTGTGTGTGTGTGTGTGTTCTTACCTGTGTGTGTGTGTGTTCTTACCTGTGTGTGTGTGTGTGTGTTCTTACCTGTGTGTGTGTGTGTGTTCTGACCTGTGTGTGTGTGTGTTCTTACCTGTGTGTGTGTGTGTTCTTACCTGTGTGTGTGTTCTTACCTGTGTGTGTGTGTGTTCTGACCTGTGTGTGTGTTCTTACCTGTGTGTGTGTGTTCTTACCTGTGTGTGTGTGTGTGTTCTTACCTGTGTGTGTGTGTTCTGACCTTTGTGTGTGTGTGTTCTTACCTGTGTGTGTGTGTTCTTACCTGTGTGTGTGTGTGTGTTCTTACCTGTGTGTGTGTGTGTGTGTGTGTTCTGACCTTTGTGTGTGTGTGTTCTTACCTGTGTGTGTGTGTGTGTGTGTGTGTGTGTGTGTGTTCTTACCTGTGTGTGTGTGTGTTCTTACCTGTGTGTGTGTGTTCTTACCTGTGTGTGTGTGTGTGTGTGTGTTCTTACCTGTGTGTGTGTGTGTGTGTGTGTTCTGACCTTTGCTCTGGAGCTGCGGACGTTCTCCATGTTTTCAATGCTGTGGATGCAGTTGTGTGGAACTTTGCTACACGCTACACGTATGTAATCCCAGAAACTGCGTGGACTCTCATATCCAAACCAGCTGACCTGACCTGAGAGAAAACACACACACACAGTGATTCATAAATCCTATCATTTCTGTAAATCAATCAAACCGTATGTTTTTTAATCAATTTAAAAGTCTTCTACATTTGCATCATCACTCTAAAATGTTCATGAGTGTCTGTGTGGCAATTTTCATGAATTACAATTCACAGAAAATGTGTGTATAAGTAAATAACTGATTGAATAACTGAATTGATGCATGTAGGTTAATATTGTAAAAATATATACATATAATTTTATCTGTAATCCCCAGCACTAGTACTGATACAGAGCCAGAGTCTATAAAAGAGAGAGAGAGAGAAAGAGAGAGAAAGAGAGAGAGAGAGAGAGAGAGATTGAGATGTTGTTTCAGGCTGTGAGTGTGAGTCTGATCTCTTTTAACCCAGAATGAGACACTCACTGCTGTTTTTATACCTCATTAACTCATATGCCGGAGAGTGTGTGTGTGCATATTTTCTAGCAGTGTACATCATACTGTAGCATCATTATATAATGCTGTATTTGTGTGAGACGACAGGCTTTTGGGATAATTCACTTTCACAGACACTGTGTGTGTGTCAGGATATTAATCTCTGTATTTCACATGTGAGGAAAGATGCACCAGCTCCAGTTTCAGGCCTGGTACAACAATTCTGTTGTGACCTGAATATTCCTGCAGAACAACCAGAACAACCAGGAATATTTTGCATCATCTTTTCTGTTTTTATACTCTCCTGCACTTACACCTGATCAAATTAAGGGCTCCTATCGCATTTTTTTAATCATTTATACCACCAAAGACATAATTTAGTTTTGACATTTAAGCTTCTGAAAATACACACTGTTTTTCTTTGGAATAACCTGCAGCAATGAAACAATGTTTCTGTCTCACCTTTCAGTCTGTGACTCAGTATATGTTCCAGAATAGAGACAAAGTTGATGAACTCTGCAGACGCGTCATCTATTGTTTCAAAACATGAGCGATCGATAAGGGTCTTCACCGAGAACCTGTGAACTCACACACACAAACATGAGCGTGCTGACAGCTTATCCAATCCAGATTACAAAAACACGTTTAAAGAAACCTTAAATGAGCTTTTAAGAGATCCTCATATGGAGACGTCTTGCTGCGTGGAGCTGCGTTTGTCATGATCTTATCAGATTAATTATGGCATAAATGACTGTTCACCAGCTTCATGCTTTCATAAGACACCCCGTGACTTCCAGCTAAATATCCAACAGTACTCAGGCAAATGTCATTTCCTTTTAAAAATACACAGAGAACAACACGGGTGGAAATGTTCTCTTCTAGCAGTATGTGAGAACTAAACATTCATTTCATTTTAAACACCTCCTTGACTCATTCTTTGATCTGACTGCTCAAAGCCAAGATGTTTTTACATCAAATTGGATTAAAAATGCAAAGCAACCATTTTTATTTTTGAGAGCATGATGGGTGACATACTCGCTGAATTAAACATGTCACAGATGTTTCATGCTACTGTTTAAAATGTTTACAGATTTATAGAATACACAGCTTCACAAAGAACACAGGCAGTATGCACTGCACAGTCTTTCCTAACAAAACCAGAAAGAAATCACGACACTAAATGTCACAAAACTAAAAAATCACACTGGGAAGGTCAAACTGAAAACTCATAATGTGATTTGCAGACTACATATCAAATGGAAAGAAATGGTGGTAACAGGGTTGATACACAACCTGTGGAACTTCAGTAGTTTAAAACACACCGTCAACGTAAAAAAATACTATTGGGAGAAAATAAAAGACAAAATAAGAGCTTTAATTCACGTGTTGTGCTTTTGTTATGTAGCATATGGGTGGAGAAAGGCATAAATAAAGAAAAAGACAAAACCAGAGAAAAATAAAATTACTGAATTGTATCTACATTAACACACAGTTAAAGCTGACTGCTGCTCATTGTTTATTTCTTACTCGTATATTAAAGCGAAGTTTATTTATAATATGAGCGTGTTATCACTAAAACACCTGATTTATTTCAGCTCTGAATAAACTCTGGATCTGAAACCACAGGATAAACCAGAGGAAATGGATTTCTGCTTATCTGTGCCTCTGTTCTCTCACACACAAACAGTAAGATGACTTTGATCGTCAGAGATGTGCACTTCGGTTCGCACACGTACACGTCACGCTCGAAGCCTTCTGATTGGCTGATTCCTGCTGTGCCCCCTTATTACACATGACATTTATCTGTGATCAGAGATAGTTGCTTTTTCTGCTTTAAACATTCTCTGTGTCACTGCCTAGTCACATTGACTGTGTCATATTTAAGTCATAATCAGCTAAATACTGTGTTGATATTCTGAAATATACATTTTGTATGTCAGGCCCCTCCAAGAAAGTCCAACAGGAAGTTCCCACTGACATCACTTCCTCTAACAGGCAATTTCACAAAAATACAATAAATAATAATTCAGACATTCAGAATACAAGAATACTACACGCTTTACAGTACACACTGTATATGTGTTGTAATGTATATTTGTGTATGTGTAAAGCAGCACGTAGTATGCAACAACAAACTATATTGTTGTCATGTGACCTCAATACATTGATCTTTTAATCCAGTTTTGGTAAAGAGAGCTTAAACTTTGGAAGTCTGATCAAATGAAGTCAATACGGCGAACCTGCACATCAAAACAGAAAATCAGACTGAACCCTCTATGAACCTAAAGAAAAAACATTTCATTGTACTATTACAATGAAATGTAATATTACTATTACAACAGTACTATTACATTTGAACAGAATTAGTGATGGCTTTCATACAAATAACCAATCTGTTCAACTGTATCCACAAAGTAATGACACATTTACCATTGTTCACTACAAGAAAACAGTCAAATAAAGGAAGGCACCACAGTATCTTCATAGGAAAGATATTCTAGCATGCTGGACAGTATGCAAACAGTACGATATTATGATAATGTGACACTAAGTATCATGTCAGATGTAAAGCGCTGCAGTATTACACAGTAACATTGGTAAGGGCTCCGTCAATCATGACGTGATGCTCCCCGACGACAGATCTCAGATCAGCGCTGCTTCATCACATCATCACCATCATCAGCACCATCAGCATCTTTCCCATCAGCAACTTATTCTCAATGACGTCACCGCGCACGTCCACCGCTGCAGTATCAGACGGCTGGCGTGTGATCGGACTTTACCTGCACACGGTGATCAGATTTCTCCTCTCCACGGCTCTGATCCGCGCCGCCGCTTTCTTGCGAGCCCCATTGAAGCCGAGGTTTAACGATGCCATCTTTCACACGGCGGTCCGTTTCCCCGTCTGATGCCCCGCATCAGTCTCCGGCACACGGGCTCCAGAAATACTATAAAGGGCTGGAGCGGCCAATAGCGGGCGACGGGGAGTCGCAGTGGGCGGGGCTTAGCAATGCGGAAGTGACGTATACACGGTCAGGTACGGTGGGCGTGGTTACATATTTTGCTTCATTTTGGTTTTTTTTGTTTTTTTAAATATATATAAAGATGTCAGATATTGAACAGATGTCCATATTTAAAGTCACATTTCTTTTAAAAAACTATACCAACTATTACCAAAGTATACCAATTCGTATTCCGCTCTCGAATATGTTCATTATTGTATGGAAACGTTGTATTCGTAAACAAAAATGATTCCGCTATTTATTCTCGACTTCAGTTTCACCCCTTCAGATTGATACGCAGCAGTAATGACAACGCGATTTGTGTTGCTTTATGTAAAGATGTGATTTAAATGCAACACTATGCGTATGTCTATGTGCTTGTTTTTCTTTGTATTTACGTAATTGCTATTGTAGCGCATTGAAGACGTGAATGTTTTCCCTTTTCATATTCATTCTGCAAATTGTCAATTGCGGCCTGTTTTCTCTTCAACTCGGTAGGAAAGTTGTGGTGTTATTATCACGTGATACGTGTTACTTTCCTCAACGCTGCGGAGTGTAAACCATTCACCGATAACATGAGACGGATTATTAAACGATTGTCCCAAGGATTTCTGCGGATTAATAATCCATTTAAATGGCAGGAATAAATGCTAAGATTAACACACAAGTGTCTCCAACAAGAGATAAATCATCGTGAATAATGCACGCAGGCGAATGGAGGATTTGCGTTGTGGGCCTCCGAGCGCCCCCTGCAGGAATAAATCTGACAACAGACTCATTATACAGCGACTATATTATTACGACAACGCATTTATGCATTTATGCATTACGTTGTCGTAATAATTACCTTGTTTTCCATACATTTATTTAGGGGTAAAATCATAAGTGAGAATTTAGTCATTTAGATTTATGATAGATGTACCACATGTATATATATATATATATATATGCCACAATCAACAGGTGGCGCCAAAGGGCTTGTTCAGTTTCTGCACAGCCACAAAATATACTGTACACATAAATATAAAAACTTCATTTGTAAAACAGTGCCTTGCTGTTTTACAAATAAAAACAACACAAATAAATAGTAGTAGATACTTTTGTTTTCGGCAGACGCAGGATGCATGAAATAATATGCCAGCATTGTGTGTGTTGAATTGGGTCTGAATGTTACATGTTTGGACTCCAGGGAAGAAAAGACTGAGCCAGGATGCACTTTATAAAACCCAATTCGTGAGCACTGCCAACATGCATAACATAATTTAACAGGAACAGTCAACGGTCAATAGTTGCAAAGTTTTGTTCAAGAGAAACCTGACCACGAGCAGTGGCAGATCCTTGTTTTCAGTCTTACTTTCATGGACTTTAGAGACAGTCATGTTGTCATGAATCAGTAGGTATGAATTTTAATCAGTGAGAGTGATCAAGTGAAGCCGTCTGAGATGTGACGGCTCCTGAAGCAGAATATTACAATTCCTGCAGATGAGGAAAAATCATTACGTTCTCTTCAGGTTTCTCCTTGTGTGCACGTGTGAGTGTTTTAGATCACACTTGTTATGGGTAGATGGGGGGTAAGGGGAAAGTTTACCCCAAAATGATTTACTCACCTTCATAGTTGTGTGCTGCTTTCTTCCACTGTTCAGCACAAGGAAAATCTTCCTAGAAAAATGGAAAGGGAGAGAGTAATGCCTGTGTGTTTAAACTGTGTGCAATCTCAGTTGTCAGACAGTTGTCCCAAACACTCTACTGTAGGTCAGACAAACAGATTGATCCTCTCACCATTCATTGAGCCTATAAAAAACGTTCTTAAAAGGTTCTTCACAGCGATGAGCACTGTATTGTGAGCACTTATTGTGTCTAGTTGCCTCTTCAGGTTGACTCGCTTGTTATATTCCGCACTTGTAAGTCGCTTTGGATAAAAGCGTTTGCTAAATGAATAAATGTAAATGTAAATGATGCCATAGAGGAACCATTATTGGTTTCACCAAAGAACTGTTGACTGTATGCGTGTACTGTTTGTCATAATGCATTACTTAGATTCTTCAACTTGTAATAGAAATTTATCTTGAGTAACACAATGACTAAAAGTAGCTTTCTGGTCTTTCTCATAATGTGTATGTGCTAGCCCCCATCTTATTACCACATCATGCCCACCGCTCTCTGTTTAACCTACTAAGCGTCCTCACTAGACACCATTTTAAGACCCCATAGACATTTGACATGCTCCAAATGCAAAATCTGTTTTAAAGCTACTTAACTTTCTGTGTATACCCACACTCGGTGTATACCCACACTCTGTGTATACCCACACTTGTGTATACCCACACTCGGTGTATACTTTCCTATAATCAAGCAATAATGTTAACATAACATCTAAAAACCTGGACTTTTTGAATGATCATAAAACGTTCAAAATCATATTTTAAACATTTTTGTTACACAATGGAAACATTATAGAAATGTTCTTACAACCTAAAATTGTTAGCTGAGTATGTGGAAAATAGAATCCCACAATTCACTGTGATGAGCTCAGAGAAATACTGATTTATAGTTATAAAACTGTAAATGCAGAAAAGTATTCATTAAAAATGTTCAGTCATACTTTAAAAGTTATCTAAAACTTAAAAACATGAATTTGTCAGCTTCTTCCAGAGAGGTTCAGGTAATTCCATTCAAAGATTTAGAAAACAAAAAAAAAAGAATATCTGCACTCGCTGAATATATAAAGATAAAATCATGGTAATTTAATTGTGCATGTAGTTCATTTGGCGCCACTGTCAGACAATGTGCCATTAACAGGAAGTGTGTTGTGTGTCGTGGATGCTGGGTAAGAGAGAACTGAACATAATGTGGTTTGAGGTTGTAATCTTCTTTTCTTCTGCTCTCAGGAGGTCTGATCAGTGGAAGTGGCCAGACAATAGTTTTAGGAACGGATCACAGCGGGTTCTGTCCTGAAAGCTCTTCTGAGGATGGCAGGATTGTTCAGGATCTGTAACTTTATGCTCTTTATTCTGGGATTGGTGGATTCGTATGAGGTGTCGCTGCACCCCCGTGTGTCATTTCCTCGAGGTAAGTCAAGAACGAGGCACATGTCCTAATTTAAAATCAAGTGCAGGTTGCACAAAAACACCAGAGTACAGTTAATGGTTTACAATTACAAAATCAAACAGACAGAAGCTACACAACAGTGACATAAATTGTTGTTGTTCAATTGAGAATTTGTTGGAGTGTTTTGGTCCAGATCATCACATTGTCCAGGCAGCAACAAATCAGGCTTTTAAACTGATGTTTGTGTCTGATGTTTGTGTATGGTGTCACTCATAGAAACAAAATCATTTACTCTCTTGAATTATTTGTAAAGATCTACAATCAGAGCTTGTGATTTTGTTTGGAGATACACATAACTGTCATTCTATGAATGCTTGATCTCCATGCAGCATGTCAATGCATTGATGGTAAAACCCATCACTTACTAATGATCTCCAGCATGCTCTCAAAACCCTGTATGCTGCTCTCCAACCTGCTACCCATTCTGATTCTGTATATGTGGATTATATTTTTAAATTCTCTTAATCAAAGCACTAGCCTATATTGAACCTAAACAATGTCTGAATGACTCTCTGAAGTTATAGTTTGGTGCAACATTGTTTAAACAGACAACAGAAAAACTGAACTTGAGCTGAATTAGCCAGAGGAAAACAAACCTTAAGCCATTATAACATGAAGTAAGTGTGCTAGTCTCAGATGAATGAGGAAATGGCACTAAAGTGCCTCTTCAGTTGCTGTTAAGGGAATGTTGCTGTGAAAAATTAATGACAAAAGGGTTTGATGTGCAGGGTAAATAGAAGTGATATTGTTAACAACAGATTGTGTAGGAAACAGTTTGGGCAACTACCCAGCTAACAGGGAACGTTGGCTAATGTTCTCTAAAAGTTTTCTAAAAGTTATTGCAGTAACATTATATACCATATATCAAAAACATTATTTTTAAGTTGTTAGTGGAACCTACAGAATAAAAAAATGTTTAAATAATGTTCTTATAACGAAGCAATAATGTTAATATAATGTCTAGAAAACTAGAAGCTTTGAATAGTCCTAGAACTTTTCAAATAACATTTTGCTACTTAATGGAAACTTTAGGGAAACATTCTTATAACCTAAGATTGTTAGCTGGGTAACTGCAGCCACACAAACAAATGAAATGGATACACTTCTGTGTGTGACTTCTGTATTGCTAAACTTCAGTGGCTTTACTCATTTCCTCAGATTGAAAAGAGGAACAGTCTTAGCTCTGCTGATTCATTTTTAAACCTTAACCATTATCACTGTATAAGGGTGAGAGGCAAATAAAGACGTCCAAGTCGATTAAATAACCTGTAATAATCTGTAAATGTGTCAAATTGTAAGACTGTAATCTTCATATTCATGAACTTTTGACACTATTTTTACAACAAAATTCTGTTTAATGAATGTAATGATAAATGACAAATAGAAACATCATTTCCAGTCACTTTAAAGACACGAGTGTACTTTTATATATAATATTCATATTATATATTAAAGAATAATTTTTGAATCATATGTATTTCTTGAGATTTAGCTGTTTGGTAACTACTTAACTTAGCAATGCAGTGTCATGTTACAATGACTAAGGCAACACAATATATTAAATAATATCATAAATAAAACATATCACAATGCTCTGCAATAACTGAATTTTCATACTTTAAAAAGTTACATATAGTTTTAGCCTGATACAGAGAGACAGCAAACAAAATCTGCAGTGAAGCTTTCTGGTCTTTTAACAGATTTTAAAGACCTTTAATGCATTATCTTATTACAAACCACAGTGCTTAGCTGTTGTAATAATGACTTTTAAACACAATGACAGTCTGTGGTAATAGCTGGTGGTTTCTCTTTGACAGGAAGTGTAGCTCGCACTCTGAGCGTCTTCCACAGCTCAGATGTGAAGAACCACAGCATGCTGCTGCTCACCTCTGATACTAATACACTGTTTGTTGGCGCTCGAGATGCTGTGCT
The DNA here is from genome assembly GCA_036877525.1 of Chromobotia macracanthus. Classification (NCBI taxonomy): domain Eukaryota; kingdom Metazoa; phylum Chordata; class Actinopteri; order Cypriniformes; family Botiidae; genus Chromobotia; species Chromobotia macracanthus. Next base: position 7,218,588 of record JAZGTH010000061.1, on the reverse strand, counting down.
CTCATTAGACGTCAGTCAGCCTGGTAACATGACCCTCAAAGACAAGGTGAGCAAGCTTTGAGAACAGTTCTGGTGTGAATCAAGTCCCAACTAACAAAGAACGTTTCCCGGACATAATACAAACAACATTGCATCAATGTTATTTCTTGGTTACAAAATATTTAATTACCTTTTTTAATTTCGTAACATTTTTAAAACGTTCCATTAACAACTTAAAAAGGACATTTTGATAAATATGTTATATAATTCAATTTCAATTCAGTTTTATTTATATAGAGCTTTTTACAACGTTACATTGCTTCAAAGCAGCTTTACATATAATAAAAAAAATTATAATAAAAAACAGAACAAATGTCAGACATGTTCAACAAAGATTAAGAGAGATATAATGTTAAAAATGTTCTGCTAACATTACTTCAGTATTTAAATTCACGAATGTCAAGACACCAGACTTGATTACATTAGATCTTTACACATTTACATTAGATCATTCAGCAGACAAACAAGAGCTACAATATCTGTAGAATCAAGTTTCAGCAGTAAAGCAGAATATTAGAAGCTGTACAGAGCAGAAGACCGAGAGCTTAAAGTGGATGCAAGGGGACACTTTTTAGTAGGAAGTATTTTAATGGTTGTGAATGTGGATGGAACATTCAAAATAACATTCCATAACCTTTTTTTAACAGTTGGAATGGAGACCATCTGAAGACAATGTGAATAGATGTAAAATGGCCTCAAAGACGGTATTTATTGTCAACATCATCTTGAAACTCAGATTTTCTGGATAAAAATTTTACTTCCATAAGCTCGATATTTATAACATAACTGCTTCATGTGAAATCATACTTATTTTGCATTTTGTTTCTCATGAACTTCGCAGGACTGTGGAAACTTCATCCGTATTTTGCAGTTTTTCAACTCTACACACCTTTATGTCTGTGGGACAAATGCTTATGGACCACAGGGCCTCATAATTGTAAGTAAATATAAATATTGATCTATAACCTGCTCTCCTTACATTGTATCAAAAGCCTGCAGTAGGGTACCATCATTTGCTATTTTCTATCTGCAGTGCCATCTGCAGGTCATGATGAAAATTACAATTATAAATAAATGATGGACCCCATTTCTAACATCATCTCTGTAGACTAAGAAACTATACCCTGCCTCTTTATGGTGGTACAGTTATATACTTTAATTATGTACTTATATACATTTTATTTGAGCGCAGATATTTTGTTTACTCTCTACACACAGGCCATCATTTGCACATTCATTCTGCTTTAATAAGTGGTTAATATACACATTCTGAGAATGTTCCCTGTTAGCCAGCAGGTTCTCTGAATGCCAGAGGAGACACAAAGGATGCCAAAACATGCTGTCCATTCAGCTTCTCGCAGAGGAACACAGCCGTCATTGTTGGTGAGGGTCACCTCACACATACACAGTTGTGTATTCAAGGCATACATTTTATTCATTTGTGTTTTTCCCTGGACTCGAACCCATGACCCTGACAGCCCAAGCACCGTGCTCTACCAGTTCAGCTGCAAGAACCCTAGACATGCTAACTACTTTAACTTGTGGTAATCTCACATACTGTGCATAACTTTGACCCCTCTGTTTACAGATGAAGAGCTGTATACAGCAACTAAAGTTGGCTTCTTTGGGGAAAGCGTCATTTCTCGCTGTCTTAGCAAAGGAACTCGCAACAACTTGGTTCTTGACAGCGAACCAAAATTGTTAAATGGTTTGTATATGTCCTGTTTGCAAAACTTTTTTTCAACCCATGCTGTTTAAATGTTTAAAGGAGAAACTTTAAAGATCATAGTCACTTAGATTGAGTGATCTCCTGGTGTGTTCCACATATAACTATTAAGTTCTTTGGGTTTGAAATTGGATGAGGGTGAGTAAATTATGAGAGAATTTGAGTTTTTACTGTGAACTGTTTCTGTAAGAGTAAAATATTCAGTCTTTCAGGAGTGAAATGTTTTGTGTTTCTCTCAGGTCCTGTATTCATAAGTTCCACACACATCGCCAGTGAAGGAAAGGTCTTACTGTTCTTTACTGAGGTTGGAGATTTAATGGGGGACTCATTCATGAACTCCTTCACTGTGTCCCGTGTGGCACAAGTCTGCACGGTGAGATGACATTTTTATATTTAATTCTGAAAAACATGGTAGATTTCACTTTGCCAAAACTGCAAGCATGCAAGTAGATCCTGTCCAGTTGTTACAGTCTTATCAAAACTCTTTTATAAAACTATTATTTATACAGGATGATAATGGAGGAAATCGGGTTTTACAAAAGCGCTGGACGTCTTTTGCTAAGTCTCAGCTGGTTTGCCAACAAGGAAACGAACTTCAGTTCAACATCCTGCAGGATATTGTCACTCTGTCGGACAGTAACTCACCTGACAACACTCTGTTCTACGGTGTTTTTACCCCCAATGGTTTGAATCAAAGCTTCTATCATGACATAAATTGACTGCTTTAAAAGATCACGTGCCAAGACAAAATGAATGAAGAGAGCATCTCTCTTTCTCTCTCTCAGGTCATTTTCCTCTGGTCTGTCAGCAGTATGTGCTTTTAGTCTAACAGATATTAAAGCTGCTTTCTCAGGGGATTACAAAACATTTAACAGAAATGGAAACTACTGGTCACGCCAGACAAACACAGATGGCAAACTAGGAAAGGTAACAAGAGAGCAATGCTTTGATTATATAATGTTTGATGTATACACTTTAAAAATAAAGGTTCTTAAAAGGTTCTTCACAGTATTGCCGTAGAAGAACCATTTTTGGTTCCCCAAAAAAACCATTGAGTCAAAGAAAAAAAAACATTATTTCTTACCTTTTTATAGTCTAAAGAAGCTGTTTTGTGAAACAGAAAGATGGGTTTTAATTCATCCTATAAAACTACCCACAGCAGCTTTAACCCAGTAATCTCCTCTCCTCACAGTGTGGATTATTTAATGACAGTGACAGCGTCTTAAACACCGTGAAAAAGACCTTCCTCACACAACGAACAGTGCATCCTGTGGGGAAAAAACTACTTCTGTCATCCACTGAAAAGGTTTACAGCCGTGTAGCCGCTCAGAGAACAGAAGCTGCCGATGGACAGAGTTACACCATACTGTACCTGCTTACCGGTAGCCACATTATGAACTGATCTGAACTCTGTTTCACATTTGTGTATTTGTTACATCTTATGTTAATTCTCAGCTGTTTCTCTGTTTACCTCAGAGTCTGGCTTTCTTCATAAAGTTGTCCTGCTGTCTAACGGTCCTCATATTATCGAGGAGATCCAGGTTTTTGAGCAACCACAAGTAGTGAAGAACCTCCTTCTCTCCACCACCAAGGTTTTCACGTTTATTTTTCTCTGTTTATTTGTTTTTCTCCTCCTCTGAATAAACAGTAATACATTTATACACACTGGTTTCTCTGTGTGTTTCAAAACTTGCTATTTCCTGTCGTTTTCTAATTGTTTTTATTAAGTATTTTTAACATCACCATCTAACAGTTCCTCGCTTCACTCATCATCCTGGATGGATATTTTTTCCAATGCATGCTGAGAGTGACTGTTCTGTGAAGAACATATCCAGCCAACAGGGAACGTTCTCAGAACGATGGCTAATGTTCTTTAAAAGTTGTTCTCACAGTAACATTAGTAGAATGTTTTTAACGTTATATATCATATATCCAAAGCATTATTCTTAAGTTATTAGTGGAATGTTTAAAAACGTTACAGACTTAAAGTTTAAATAATGTTCTTATAAGCAAACTGTAACATTAAAACAACGTGTAAAACACTGGACATTTTGAATATTCCTTTTAAAATTGCAGTGCTGCTTTAGAGTTCGGCCAGAATGATCTTAGACTGGAGCATCATCATGCTGCCTGAATATTTGGAGCAGCCTCTGCATTGACAGCGCACAAATAAATGCTGCTTATGTAGGGAGCTCACTAGATTGTGGAGGGGAGCCAAAATGCATTGGTTTTCATTGATTGCCATTCATTGGCTTTTGTGAACTCCTACAGGCTGTGCTTTTCATTGGTTCCTCTGAGGGCGTCATCAGAGTGCCTGTGTCCAGCTGCTCAGTCTATCCAAACTGTGCTGAGTGTGTGCTGGCCCGTGACCCGTTTTGTGGCTGGGATTTAGAGACCAGATCGTGTATTACTGTATCCAGCATGAAGTCTAATCTGTGAGTTGTGTTCTATGCCAGTATCTGATTTAACTCTCTCTATTAAAGCCATGTCTGATCTAATGAGCGAGTTTGGATAGAAATTGTTTGATATATCTTTTGTGAATGTACACACATCTAATGCTGTTTATGTTTTTGTGCCTCAAACGCAGACGGCAGGACGTGGAAACTGGAAATGTCAGAGAACAGTGCGCAGAGTTAAAAAAAAAACTGCTTCACTTCCTGCTACAGGTGAGGATGTTGTGTTACCCATAAACTCCCTCACATTTCATTTCAACTGAAGAGTTTCATTTATATTCGTTCTGTATGCTTTACATATAATAAAAAAGAATTATTGAATGGAATACGTTGAAGTGTGCACGTTTAACCCTATGTGAAGTTTAACATCAGTCATCATTACACTTAACGCATATGTTTCTCTCTAGTGAAACGCAAAGCACAGTTGAACGAGTTTGTGGTTTTGCTGTGTAAGTCCAGATCCAGACTCGCTGAGGTCACCTGGAGGTTTTCAAACGACAGTGTCGTGTCTCAGTTTCCATACCTGCAGCGGCCCGATGGCAGCTTGACCTTTCCTGTCACTTCAGATACTGTGAGCACCTACAGCTGCGTCTCAGAGGAGCTGGGCTTCAGGCAAACCCTCGCTGTCTTCTCTGTTTCGCTCCTTGTTTCCCCTCGTTCATTTTCACACCCATCACACCAGCATCCTGATGTCACCGGAGACTCCAGCAAGGATACTGAAATGGAGCCAATCCCTGAGCCTGACGGCACGTCTGACGAACCCGAGCCCACGAAAGCGAAAATAACAAAAGCATTCGGTACACCAGTAGACAGCAGTAGTGAAAAACAAACCAGGACTAAATCCAGGAGCTCTGCTGAAGAAGCTGTTTGCATCTCACAGAAGAGTTACTACTCGGAAATGGTTGCTTTTTGCTTGCTGTTTGTCATATGTGTCTGTGTTTTTGCTGCTTTTCTCGTCCTCTGTAGGCACAGGGTGATGTGTAACAGAACCGCCCCTCAAAACCCCCCTAAAGACCCAGAGACCGACAATATCTGGCAAACAGAACTAGAGGAAAATCCTAAAAGTTGAGCCTTTAAACCAGCAGCAGCTATGCTGAGGTGTCATGAAAGCACTGATTATTGAAACATCCCAACTAACAATGTTAGCTTGTAAGAACGTTTCCCTAACATTTCCACATTAAAAATGCTATTTTGAAGGTTCTAGGAACAGTCAAAACATCCATTTTTTTAGACGTTGTATTAACATTGCTTGGTTATAAAAACGTTATTCAGGCATGTTTGATTGGGTAACTTTTTAAAAGTTCAACTAACAACTTTGATTTGAACTTTGATATAGAGAGTTTTGATTCAGAGATTTGTTTGTTTGTTTGTTTGTTGTTATTTATAATCCAGATTTTAAAGACATTGTCTGGAATTTTTGGTCCTTTCACTTCAGTAAAACCACAATAAAGAAATAAGCATAAAAATTCATAAATCATCTGTTCATTCTACCTAACATCAGTTAACAGTATATACAATTTCTTTTCTTAACATATGTGTTGCATGCACTCAAAATTAAACCACTGTGTTTCTTTTGTTTACAGTCAGGCTTGCAATGGGAAAATAGTTCCTTACACTACACACAACTTCAATAATATAACTGTATTAAAGCTATATAAAGGGGCAATATTCTTCAAACCTTTCAATGAAAAGTCTAATTAATCATGTAATCCCACAAAACGGAGGGTATTTGTAATGAAGATATAGTATTAAAACATTCCTCTGTAAACAGAATACCAAAAATGCTGTGTTCATCTATTATGAACCATCTGAACAAATCTTGTCTCAGTATAAAGGCAGTTGTCATTCCTGTGAGAGATGACATCTTCAATGACCTCTACAGTGATGGAGGGAAGGTAGTGACTCACATTATTCCACTGGAGGAAAACTCTGGAGTCTCCAGACCTGGAAGCAAGCTAAGCAGAACTGGAAAACCCATAACCATGATGTTTCTGAGGGAAATCCCATGGCACTGGGGGTGAGTGTGAAATGTGTGTGTTTAGGAGGTGATGCAGGTTTTTACTGGTTTGGTCACTCTGTACCATTACACTGCTGATCAACACCCAGCAAGCCGAGTTTATAGTCTTACTGTGAGTGACAAACATTTATATAATGTATAATTCACTGAAACATTACTGAAACATCAATATCTAAATCTAAATTATATATATGGATGGCTATTTGACCCATGTATTTATCACTTTTATAGGCTTCTGTGAGTCTATTTAATTTGAAGCTGTTTCGGTTCAGAAACAACATGAAGATGTGAACTTCATAGCCGTGCACTGAAAATTTATCCAACACCTTGGAGCAGAATACATAAACACAAATGCGAGGTTCACTTGTCAGATGCTGATATTCTTCTTCATATATATATCAAACAAACAGCCCTCCAGAGAGTTTATGCCTTCACGACATCACGTCTGGTTTCAGATGTAAGACATGTAAGACATGTTCAGGACTGATTTTGTCAGTCAAATGAACTAAAGCATCTCAGATCTTAATGTTTTAGGGCACACACACGTCCACAGAAACCATGTCATCTTCAGAGTGAGAAACATAACCAGATGCTTCATGAATCCAGCAGTCTGCTCCTTCTCTCAGCTCAAGCATCTTCATAATTCATAACCAATGTTAAAAACAGTGCACCTGTGACCCGGGGTCGACACAGTTTTCCTGGCATTGAATCAGAGCCAACCTGGATTTCTCCCAGGTAACAATTCCAGCTCATAAGAAAGTTATTCAAACATTTTTTTTATAATTCTGTAATGTTTTCAAAACGTTCCACTAACTACTCAAGGATAACGTTTATGATGTATGATGCATAACCTTAAAGAATCGTTCTGCTAGATAACTTGGAGAGAACTTTTAAAGAACGTTGGCTAACGTTCCCAGAACGTCCCCTGTTGGCCGGGTGGCCGCCTCCCCTCATGACATCAACACTGCGGAGAGCCGCCGCACGGACTGCCGCAGAACGCCGGTGCGCAAAAGGTAAGAGAGCGCTGCTGTACGGTGTGTGTCGTGCCATTTACAGTGTGCATGCAAAACCATCACGTATGTGTAATAAGAGCAAGCCTGAAGCATGCATGAAGCATGCATTTGTGTCTGCGGCTGCAGGAGAGCATGTTTTCATGCAGGCTGTGTCTGTGTCTGCAGTGTTATTGGTGATCCGGCAGGATGTCTCTGTACGCGTCTCAGATGAAAGCGTTCAGGAGCGCAGAGCCCAAAACGCTCGGCGTGAGTGTCCCCACAACGCAACAAACGCACCATGATTGTCTTTATTAGAGATACTATCGCGTCCATCAGTCTGTGTCATGAGCACATTGTTTTCATGTTAAAGATTATTGATGTCATTAGAAAGTTAATCTGGTATGCCTCTTGTGAATATATCATTTAAAAGGCTTTAGTGGTTGTAACAAAATCACGTAGTGTGTTTATTAAATGATAACTGCTCGACATCCAGGGACACACCCATGTCACACACACACACACACACACACACACACACACACACACACACACACACACACACACACACACACAGAAGTCCAGGAGGCATCTTTTTTAAGAGTCTTATTATAACTATTCATCTCAAGTAAGAGTGAGTTCCAGTAAATGAAAGTGATGTGATATTTAGATAACATACAAACATCAGGCCGTGTGTTTACATTTGTGATCTCTTCTGGATTTGAATCTGATTCAGGCTGTTCAGATTGTGATCGGAGTTCTGACTGTCATATTGAGCACCATTGTTTACAAGCTACATTATCACATCCAGCGTGAAATTATTATTCTCATCATCAACGGTGCTCAGGTACAGACACACACATACATGAACATACAGATGAATCAGTGTGTTTAGGTTTGTCATGTTTCAGATCTTGTGACACTGTTCACTACAGCTCATCATCAGTGGCATTGTGCTGGTGCACACGGGGAGGAAGACGTCGAAATGTTTGGTATGTTAATAAAAAACAAAACAAAACAAAACAGAGAGGAGCTTGTAAAGCATCAGCAACTCCAAATACAAGCATTCGTACATGCATCCCAGCTGACACTTTTAGGTTGTAAGAACATTTTTGTAATGTTTCCATTAAGTAACAGAAACGTTAATAATGTTATTTTGAAGGTTCTGGAAACGTCCTTTTTTACACGTATTAATGTTATTGCTTACTTAAAAGAATGTTATTCAAACCTTTTTTAAACCGTTTTAAAAACGTTCCACTAACTATTTAAGAATAATGTTTCAATATATAATATTTAACAATAAAAAAGTCTAATAATGTTACTACTCTTTGCATGTTATTTTAGGCAACAGACAGGAAGAGATTGTGTGAACAACTTAAATGTAAAGCGATCGACCGCAGCTTGTTTCGTTTTTTATGTGTCATTTGTAACCACAGATCAGTGAATCATAAAACAGTCAATATTTTCTCTTTCATTTCATGACGTTTAAGCGTTCTCTCCTTACATAGATCATATTGTATTTCAGGTTTGTAAAATGACTTTGTGTTTGTCCACGTTTGGCCATGAGGACATGAGATTATTTATTACATGTTGTTGAAATAGATTTCATTTGTCGCAGGTGCTGACAACCATCGTTCTGCAGTTACTAACAGCAGCATTTGATATTGTTGGATTTGGGCTCATGGCCAGACACATTCCATTCAGAGGAGAGTCGTACTACTACAGAGACACAGAGGTAAACAGACAGACGCTGCATCTCATTCATCAAACGCTCTACAAATCTATAAATGCTGAAGAAAACTGATTATAAAAGAACTCAGTGTTATTAAACAAATGGGAAAATGTTATACTTCAATCAGCTTGTATTTTATGATTTCGCAACCGTTTTGTTTGTTCATTGCCCGAAAATGATTTTTATGAAATTTGTGACTTCTGTTTAAATGAAGAGCAGCTGAGTTCAGAGTAGGCATTAGGAGGCAGACAGGGCTGACGGTCTCAGTGGCAGACAGAAGACTGTGTTGAGTGTTGAATGTGTATCTGCAGAAGGAGATGTGACTCAGGCTCTGTCCTGCTTGTTTCAGTGGTGTTGTGACCCACTTCACTCTGTCTGGGCTTGCTGTGGAGGGGAGAGAGGTGGACAGAAAGAGGTGAGTCCCATTTCAAGCAGAAAGAATCTCACACACACATTGTGTGACTCCCTCAAAACAAGCAGTGTGTGAAAACCAAAATTCAGATTTAGACTAGATGTAATCTGAATCTTAAAGACCTGTTTAAACAGCTTTAATGTACATTTCTCAGTATTTTAGGAAAGAACTTACAAGCATGTTTTCTTTTTGAATAACGTTGATGTATAGTTTTGCAGACTTTACAAGTGATTTGTATTGAAGTATAACATTTTCCATTTTCCCTCCACAAATTATATCATACCATATTTTTGTGTCTGTTATAAAGTTATTAAATAATACTTCCAGTTTCCTGCATGTAAACCGTAACAGAATATGTTCTCTGTGGGTGATGTGGAATAATAAACACAGTAGCTACAGAAGCTAAACAAGGGTTTTGTGTCATGGCTGTTACTGTATGATTTGTGTTTTATAGTATAACTGGAAGTGGAAAAGCATCTAGGATCTGGAATCATCTGGAATATAGATTATTGTAATTATTGTATTTTGTCTGGCTTGTGTTACAGTTCTTAGTGAATGGGATTTTGGGGACACTGATTGGTTTTCTGGTGCTAGCGTGCATCATTGGTTTGGTCGTGTCTCTCTTTGGAGTTTATGCTCTTTCTGTGAGTGCTATAAAGGTATGTAATACGTCATAACCATGAGTGTGATTTCAAAATAAAAGAACTTCATATGGACGTTTGGTTTATTGTTCTGTATGTTTCTTTAATGAGACTGACTCTTAATTCACTGTTTGTTTAGGAGCTGACGCCCATTCCACATTCTACAGCAAACCAACATTATGGTGCCGGTCTTCAGGCCCAGAATGCGATCCATGCAGGGAACTGACAGAATAAGAGGCGTTCAGAGCAGAATGGCACAGTTTTAGCACAGTTTTACACCATCTGAGAAAAAGAACTGTTTCCACTGCAAACCACTCACAGGTAAACTACATAAAAAAAAACTTTTGTCAAGTTGTAAATAATTTTTGGAAGTAAAATGGAAATCTCGTTTTTGCTTGGCTGTTGCTCTCACAGGCGTTAGGAACACTGTAATTTTGAATGCTCGACTCAGTAGGTATTCGTACCTTGTTGATTTTGCACTTTTAAACACTGACGCTTCGTAGCATGACATGCTTATTAAATGTATACCCAGAAATTTTGGCCAGAATTCAGTGTTATAAATGTATGTTAGACCCAGCTAACAAGGAATGTTTTCAGAGCGTTGGCTAATGTTCTCTAAAAGTTCTCTCAAAGTTATGAAAAAACGTTCTTGCAGTAATGTTAGCAGAACCTTTTTATAACTTTGTATGTATCAAAGTTGTATAACCAAGCAATAACGTTGGACATTGTAGACATTGTGAACGTTTGCAGAACATTCAAAATAACAGTGTAATGCTTTTGTGACCTGAAACGTTATGGAAATATTCTTAAAACCTAAAAGTGTTAGCTGGGGAGGGGGATGTATATTTGTCTTTGTCTGAGAACTTGTGAAATTCAGCTTTAGGTACGTTAGGTACTGAACGTTATGGAGACATTACAGTGAATAGAAACGGTAAGACAGGTCTGTAATTCCCTGTTGTTTTGTAGCCTCTTGTGTCATCTTTTGCATGAATCTTTATATCGGCCAACATGTTCGTTTGAGCCACTTGAGGACACGCAGGGCAACATTTATCAAGTTTGTGTGTTAATATGAATCATAGCTAAAAATTAAGTTAAAACTAAACTTAAGCAACTTTTTATTAGCTTACGAAAATTAATAAAAAATAAATTCAAGAGAAATAAGAAGCTTGATAAATGTGGCCCATGTTCAGTGAATCTCTTCTACAGCAGAATACTCTGAAAATTCAACACCGAACAGCATCGCTTGGCATTTTTGTCATCTCGTTTTATCCGTACCGACTCTTCAGGAAAGCTATGATGACTGCCAACTGTAAGTGCCACCACCTGTGACCAAAATCATGGACACTAATGACTCAGAGGTTGAACCCTCAGTCAAGGGCTCGACTTTGGTGATGTAAGATCCTCCTGTGGATGCATGTCGTCTGTTCTGTGTCAGTAGATCTTTGTCATTACGACAGCATGTGAGATTTACATCGTGCCTGTGATCACGTGACATGTAGTATGTAGTAAAATGACTGTGTTTGTGTTTGTATCTGATGGAACAATGTTTCAAATAAACTTGATTTAATACACAATCTGGTCTGCTCACTTTATTTAGCATGACAGTGGACACACAGCGATGACATAAAAAGTGTCAGAAACTCAAATAATTAAAACCATTTAATTTAAGTAATGCTTTATTTTGATAGATTGTTATTGTGGATTCCCTCTCTGATAATTACAATTGAAAACCAGAAATAAGGAAACAGACTTTTATTTTAAAACATCAGAAGTCATATTGAGTTGAAATGAGCATCCCAGACACTCCCAGAAGCACATGAATTTTGAAACAAGTGTTGATAAATTTTGGTTCATTTGTCAAAGCAAAATGTCGCTCCAAAGTGCGCAGGATTTGTGCAGGTCAGCAGCGCTCACCTGTGTTTTAAATCTGTGTTTATATCAGCACAACATCGTCCAGTCAATATCAGTCCAATCATATATAATAGGGCCCTGAGTTTAAATGTTAACATTACCAAACCCATATTAAAGTAATATGAAATAAACATCAATACATGTAGATTCTTCATCTATCAACTCATCCAGGTTTGGAATGACATGACAGTGAGTAAATGATGAAAAAAGGACACAGGGTCAGTACCAGAACCAGATATGCTCTGGAACTGTGGTTAAAACACTGGGCCTCATACTGAGACGGGCTGACAGCTGCTGTCTCATTGTGAACATTAAACCTGAACTGGAGTGTGCTCAGCGGGGCATGTTGTCTTGCCACGTCTCAGATCAACATTCAAATCAAATGCTGGTTTTTGACAGAACAGCTTTTCAGTGGTCAACCTTGTATATATCTGCCATATGCTTTTACAGTCATTCAGCTTTATTCTTCAGATTTAATCTGCCTTGCAAGATATGGTGTCTTTGCCCACCACAAGGGGGCAGTAGATACTGAGTCCCCTCTGCTAAAGTCACTGTGCGTTCATTCATTTAGGCCACAGGAGTAATTCCTGCTTGCCTTTTATCTGGTTGTATGTTTTACATGTACTGTAGTGCTGGTGATTCACCAAAATATCAATAGCTTTCTAACTTCCAAGATAATAATAACATCCAGCATTAATTATTAATGCCATTAATAAAAACATCCTAGTTCTGCTTATAAAAAAATCGGTGCCAGGATGTATTTTATCTTTTGCCACATTTGTAGACAAATTCATTTTTATTATGCGGTAAAACCTAAAGGTAACCAGATAGTACAAATGGTGCAGGACGATTAAGGGTTTGGGGTTTGTTTCAAATCCCTGTTTGTAGCTCTTTATAAGCAATATTAATAGTCATTTTTGCCTTAGTAATCTCAGCTCATTAGAACATATAGGATGTGGTTGTGTTAAACGGCTGCTGATAAACTGTATAACTTAAATGCACTGTAAGTCTGCTAAATGTTTAGATGTAAATGTGTACGTTACTGCAGACACACCTTATGCTAACTTACATAATGCAGAGTTTGCGTACTGATGCAGGATCAGGTGTTTCACTGGGCTGTGTGTATAAATATTCCCGTTATCACCTGCTGCTGAAAGACATGTCGATTAATACACAGCGACACTGAAATTACCAGTTTAATTCGTCTCTTACCGGTGTTGTGCTGAAAGTTGTTTCCTGCCAGATTATGACTCCCCTCATTGAGGCTGCTACTTGATTTCATAATCCTAACCTCACCTCCACACCTAACCAAAGTGTGGAATAAGGGGTTCATAATCCGGCAGGGAATCATTTTCTGACACCGGTTGTGTCAAAATTCCAGGTTTTGATCTTGTCATTCTCTAATATAGTTTGGTTTCGTGAGGAATTCTGCTGTTTTTGTGAACCCTCAATGATAAAAACATGAGCAGCTGAGAGTCAGCCCTCGATCTGCTGTTTTATTCTATCATAGTTTCATGAAGACTATGTAGTGTGCTCACTGCAGTGGCTCACTGCTGAGGGCGTTTCATTATTGCGTTCCATTAACACCTTTAGTAAAGAACATCAGACAAAATTCTTTTATGTTCAACCATCATATCTGAATTTGATTTTAATGGACAAATAATAGTAAAGAAGTCATCTGTCACAGAACTGATATGAGCCGCTGTTTCCAAACACGAAACAAGTTCTGTGTAATACAGTGTCTGACTCTTACTAAACCTTTAACCTTTAATCTGATGGGAACTGAAATCATAGTTTTCTTGTATTTACGGCTGTAATATCCTGATCTGGTTTAATACAAACTCAGTGCTTATGTTTTTGTTGAAATAATCACATCAAATACATCATTGTTCTAATCTGCTAGACCAAAACTGGAAACTTTAATTGGACTTTATTATTTATTTTTCTGTTACTTTCCAAGCAGAAGGATGATGTCCAGAACACACGATGATGGATGTTAAAATGGTTCTCAATTTATGCACTTTTTCACCCTGACAGTGTTATGCAGTGGGCGAGACTTACATGTAACTGTTTCGATTAATGTACGATTAACCAGTTTGTTTCATTGTGCTGTTGTGTTTGTGACGTGTTATCAGGTTCAGCTCCACCTGACTACAATCTGTTGAGGTGAAACCAAGGTGTGTCTATACAGGACAAGTTTAATCAAAAATGGAAATGTAATTTTATTCATCTGAAAGCAGATAGAATATCATCTTAAATACTTATTAAACAGTACAAGCGTGTGAGAATTAAAGATTTCCTCAATGCAATTCAATCATCTAATGGGTTTGTTTGAGATTTAACTTTAAACATCAAAGATTTTAAATGGGAAACAACCTATAACAAGAGTGTAAATAAATGGCAAACTCTTAACAATGTAACCAGAAATTATTCATGCCCAAGTGCATCATGGGAAAAACAGCTCTAGCAAAATGTACAGAATTTAATGACAGAAACATTGTTGAATACAAAACAGCTACTGTAAATATATAAAAGTTTTTAGATGCCTTGTATATATTATCTTCCACATTGAAAAGAGCACTCAGGGTTAAATACCTGCAGTGTAACAGTAACACATTTATTAATTGGTTTATTTTAATTATAAAATTGTAATTAAAACGAAAATGTCTACATGTTTGAATACATATTTAGGTTTTGCTTAATATATTCAAGTCTAAGTTCTAACTAACATATTCAATGTAGAATGTTCAGCATTTTTTGGTTATGAATTAAATAACTACAAAATGGCTTTTTTCTTTAAAGTTAGACATCCTGTGCCATTGTCATAAAACCATTTTAATGTCACTAAATCAGTAATAAAACAGCACTCTTGTTATCTTTTATCCCATTCAAATGTTTAGAGTAACAAACTAGCTTGAGGTTTTGTTTGATGTATGAAAATAAACTCAGTGTATTGTAATGGCATGGTGAATTGTATCACTATTAATACCACATGTAGAGATCTCCTCTTCACACGGGCTCAGAGAACCTGCATAATGAAGATGAAGTGTTAGATGGAGCACTTTTCATACATGTGTCACTGAAGCTGCATGTGTGTGTTACACTACCTGTGCTTCTCATTTGTTCACCACATACATTCCTGTCCGGTTCTTTGGAGGTTTTTCTTGTACAGCCTGTTGATACAGAGCCAGTTAGCAACAGTCATACGAAGGCCACTAAATCTCACAATTTTCCTGTAGCTCAGCTGGCAGAGCTGGAAGAGCATTGTGTTAGCAGCACAAAGGTTGTGGGTTCGATTCTCAAAGGCTACAGATAGAATGTATACTTACAATGCATACCTAATAGTAAACGTATACCTAATCTCCAATGCTCAGTTCAACTTAAAAAAACCCTTGTACTGTTCATCCTGTCTCTAGCATAGAATGTGATTTACACTTGTAAATGCAGTTTTGGCTTGTTGGCTTTTAGTTAAATGTTAAATTCTCTCTCTTTCTTTGTAAGTTGCTTTGGGTAAAAGTGTTTCCTAATGCATAAATGTAAATATGTGACAGTGAGTCTAGTTACATGTAATTAAATGTAACTTAGTTACAAGTAATATCTACCATGCTTACTAAGACATGTTTGTATGTGTGTATGTGTGTTTAGAGGGACTCTACAGATGCAGGTGTGTATCAGTGGCCTCTTTGTGTGAAAACACTGGAGCAACAAGTATTTATATAATTCTATAATTATTGCTATTGATAATTTGATTACTACAGTACTTTTTAAAATGCTTTCACAAACAGAGGAAAGATACAGCAATCTCTTTCTTGAATTTAAACTGTGTATAATTTTGTTTACTCTGTTTTGTTTATCACTGTGAAGTGCATTACTATCTTGGTATTAATATAAATTCCAATGCTCGTGAAACTTGCTCTGTTTTATTTGTTCAACACTCTGTAAATCTGCTCTGCTTATCTGATCAAACATGAACGATGAATTTAGTCCTGGAGGCCTCAGTGAGGGTTAGACTCAGAGTTTTAGTTTTTCTCCGCTGTTTGTCATTATTGTTCAGATGTGGGCAGGTTATTGTGAACAGTGTTGCCGTGGTTACTGGACGATGGAGGAGACGCAGATGAAGGCCTCACGGTCTCTGAACAGGAATCGAGTTTCCCAACGCTTCAAGTTTCACCGTCCGAGTCGCACAAAGAGGAGCCTGTGCAGGCAGCAGGGACACTGGAAGGTCTGGTAACAGTAGCCAGTCTTTCCTAGTTCAGATCTCTGATTGTGGGGTCTGTGTTTTACATAGACTGAGAAGGTGATGGAGAAAATCTTTTCTTATCCTCCCAAAAACACAGCCGCAACAACATTTATTTAATCAGAAACTGCTGTATCAGGCTAGTTAGAGTGTTCACATTAACAAAACAATGTTTTAATATCGCAGTGTTCATATTTTTCAGGGAAAACAGTTTTAGTTGTTAGTTACACACTTTAGAATTAATGTCGTCTTCATTTTATACTATTTTTGTTGGATTTTGTGAACAGTTTGGGATGCTACATTATAAAAAACTTAAATTTTGCTGCCTTAAATTTTTAGGTATAATCAACTTGGCTATACAAGTACTTTTAACCTAATATTTTAAATTCTGACTGGTAGTAACTTAAAAAAACAGGTTAAGCAATTTTCCAACTATTTCTTATGTTACCTCAACTCCACACCAGTCAAGATTAAGTTGAAATGTGTCGTGCAGCTAAATTGATTAAACCTAAAAATTTAGGGCAGCAAAGTTTTTATAGTGTACATACTGGTAAAGAAGTTTTAAAATGATCTTTGTTTATGATCATCTGCTTCATGATAATTAATTGTCAGCTTTATTGTTTCGTGTCTTGAATCCTGAATGATCTGAGTTCTGAGAGAAATTGTTGTTTTTCATTTTCTTGGCTGATGCTTTCTAACCATAAAGAGCCGCACACACAAGTCACTAACAGACAGCTTCATCATTAACACGAGCACAGGCAGAGCTGTGTGAGAATGAGATGTGGAGGAGAGCTCACCGCTTGTTTGCTATTGGCTGCGTCAATCGTGCTGTGCGTGGAGTACATGGGGATTTCTGGATTGAAGTACATGGGAGGAGTTACTGCCGGTTCCTTCACCACAGTTTGCTTTGGCCAACAGCAGCACATCACCAGCTGTGAAGAACATGATAATCAGCACAGTTACATTATGTTTGATTCATATGATCTGATGATTTCAACATCACCATTGAAATCATTTAACAGTAACAGTAAATTCACAATATCGGTCTCCAACCGAAAGATACTAAAACGTGTGTAAATAAGGGTTATTTTTAATGTTGTATTTGAGTTATTAGATACAATGATAATTTAAATATATGTTGGAGAACCAAAGTATGTGTGTGTGTGGATATATATTATTTATTATTATAATTAATTACACATATTTGATGTGACTTATATCATAATAATATAGGATATGATGATCACTTTTTCTAATGTTTTATTTTATATATTTTTTATATATATGATCAAAAATTATAATACCATCACTGTACCCTGCAGTATTTATATTTATATTGTAAAGAGTATTTTAGTAGCTTTAGTAATTTATTTTCTGGCTATAGCATCTTATCAGTTAGAATATTCATTCAGCTTCATTTATAATAAAATGTTTAATTCACTTATATTACAAGAGTATCACAAAAAAAGTTTTCAGAGTAAAGTTACTTCATATTCTTCTAACCAAAAACACTCGGTTTACTCACCAGAATGATCAGGAGGATGATGAGAAGTAAGAGGCTGATGGCTGCCAGCACTAATAGAGCGATGCCCCAGCCCGGCACTCCAGCTGCAGGTGTGCTGGGTGAAGCTGTTGAAACGGAGCTGGTCATCGGGACACTGCTGGTGATGTTGTGGATGGATGCTGACGTTGTGGCGTTGGGTGAAGCAGTGGAGGTGCTGTTGGTGACTGTAATGTTTGTTGGTGAGTGGGTTGTGTTGGTGTCTGGATGCAGTGTTGTGTTAAGAGGTGCTGGGGTGGGACTCAAAGAGGTGGAGAAGTGTGTGGTGTTAGCAGCAGTGGAGCCCAGGGAGGTGGTGTTTGTTAAAGGGTGAGTGGACGTAGGGTGCCTGGAGGTGAGGGGTGTGGTTGTGGAGGGCATGCTCGTGGTGGGTGTGTTTGTGGTAGGTATGGTCGTGAAGGGTGTTGTCGTTGGAGGCATGGTTGTGGAGTGTGGGGTTGTTAAGTCTGTGGTTGGAGTTGGTGTGGGTGTGGTTGTATCTTCCACTGGTTGTTGAGTAGGTAGTTCATCTGCAAGCGGGAGAGAATGTCATTTATGTAGTTGATGATGCTGTATTTTTCACACATGCTTTAAAATGCATCTGTGCTAAAACCTGATTACACATACTGCCTGAGTAGCGTGTTTTCATTTTAAAACAGTACAGAGTTTGCAGTGTCACGTGACTTGCATCTCTGAAGCATCGTGAACGCATGTGAATCTGGCTGAATTTCTTCATTTTTTACTTTCTAAATGTTTAAGATGAATTGTTCAGAACAATAAGAACAATGCTGACATGAAATAAACTAGTTTTGTTGTTATTTTACTTGCAACATAGTTGAGGTCCACCTCTAGTTTTGGGGACTTAAGGTCTGTGTAGCGTGATAAAAACAGAGCTCTCTCCAGCACTGGGTTGATCATGGTCGTCCCAAAAAGCACCTCAGCACCAGCGATAACAGACCCGTTTCTGCAAGAGAAGATAACGTACAATCAGACAGTCCTACAGGCCCAACACTTTGTAGTATGTAAATCTGAGATTATGCGAGGTGCTTTCAAACCTGAAGGTTATTTGTTCTGTGCTCACATATTCCAGAGGAGTTGTGCTATAAACATCAAAAAACTGAAGAAATGGGAAGAACAGGGTAAATGGTAATAGAATAACAAAATAGTTATATATCATTTTAATAGTATGATATTATAGCTTTCAAATTCTGTTCAAATTCATTTTTAGCTATAGAATACTGCATAAGTATTCCATAAATATAATTGATCCCAAAATTGGTGCGTAACCCCATGGACGTTTTATAAATATAACTTTTTATTTTAAGTGTGACTTATTAAAAGAGACACTCTCAGGGTTCCATGATGTCTTGTTTCAGTTTCATGTCTTTTATTCTGAAGTTTAGTTTTGTAGTTTTAGTCTTTACTCATTGTAGTCTTTAGTGCCCTAATTGTGTCCATCCAGGTGCTTGTTTCAGTACTGTGTCAGTTATCCTTTGTTGTTGTCTATGTGCTGTTCTTGCCTTTTGCCAGGTTTCTTGTACCATGTGTTTGGATAACCTTTTTGTATTTTGGTCTTAAACAGTTTTTGATTTGCATTTGGCTCCTGCCTCTTCAGTTTGTGTTTCTTGTGACACTTACCAGGTCTTCCACCTCCTGTTGGAGTATTTTAAACTCCTCTGATTCCTGGTCCTCCAGTGTGTCATTAAAAATCCGGTTTGTGATTCTGAGTTCCATGTAAAATTTAGTTTGCGGCTGTACCGTTGTGTTGTCTGTGCTTTCTGTTGTAGTTTCCACCGCAAACATATCAACAGAGTTGATGCCTGAATCAAATTTTAATGGATTAGTTCTGTGATTTTATAAAAGCAATAATACATAAAAGTCAGCTATTTTGTTTATTTATAAATAAACTATATAGTTTCATAAATGTATATTTTTGTATAAATAAGTGTTAGATTATAGAGAAGATACTGGATAATATTGAATATTTTTATAATGTTATTGTCTTACTGGCATCATAGTCAAGGTCGATTTCTAGTGTTGGCGATGGAATTTGTTTGTACATTGAAAAAAAGAAATTTCTCTCCAGCACAAGATTGTTCATGGTCGTCCCAAACAGCAGCTGAGCACTGACGATAACAGATCCTTTTCTGCAGGAGAGGGATTCATAAGATCAGCCAGTCCAGTCAGTTTGATTCTACCCAATTCTTTCCTTAGTTATATTGCATGTAAATCTGAGATTATGCCAGTTTATGCAAACCTGAATGTTATCTTGTCTGTGCCCAAATATTCGAGAGAAGTTGCACCATAAACCTCAAAAAACTGCAGAAATAAGTAAAAGATCAATGTTCTACAGTTAGACAAGTTTAGTTACATATAATTACCTAAACTATCATATAGAGTATTATATGTAGTGTCATTTAAAATGCATAACCTCTAGATATGTAACTTACGGAACGGTATTGATAGTTACCATTAAAAATGCTATTACCGTGTTTTTTGCTCACCATGGTGCTGTGATAAAACTGTGTTATTGTATGACAATAATAAATAGTACAGGACCTTGAATACAATAGTGTATTATCAGGTTTTTGGCACAATGGAAATTCACGATGCTCTCTCAGTACCATGGTAATACTTTGGTTTCTGGCATTCTGTATCATGTGCACCTGCTAGAGGATGTAATCAATGCCTTGCCACATGTCCCAAAATTCTTGTATTTTTTTTTTCAGGGAATACACGTCCATTTTAGCCAATATCACACTGTCATACATGTATCAGATGTGTGCCGTCAATGCACCAGGAATTATTATGGATATGAATGCATAACCTGGACATGAATGCATAACCCAACGCATTATAAAGAGACCCTCACCAGCTGCTCCACCTCCTGTCGGAGTGTGTTATACTCCGCTGATTCCTGGTCCTCCAGTGAGTCATTATAAATCCGGTTTGTGATTCTGATTTCCAGGATAAATTTAGTTTGAGGGTGTGGAGTCGTGACGACTGTGTTTTCTGTTTGGGATTCCTCCGCAGAGTTATCAGCGCTCGCACCTGAATCACATTTTCAAAGTTTGTTAATGAAACATCTGAATGTAGAATTACGTCATTTTTGTTCATTGCAACCAGAATTTGAAGATTTCAATATATTGTATGTTTAAAAATCAGGCACTTTTAACTACTTGTGTAAATGTAAAAATGCAACAATACATATAAAGTTTACTGTCAAATATTCAGTAAACAAATAGTATGTAAGACTGTGCCACTGAATTTAGGTTACAAGAAATAAATCAGTGGTGTGTGCTCAATACAAACATGAAATTCTAAAATCAGTGTTGAGTCATAACATTAAATCAAAGCACCAACAGAATCTTGTATTTTATTTGTATCTCTTTTCTGCTAATAAAAACGTATTTGTCTTTATGACTTTATGCACTTTATGACTACATTTTAAAACAAATTGCTACTTACTCATGAAAAGTACAAGCCAACCTAAAACTAGGGTGGCTGAGGTTGTTGAGATAAACTTCATCTTTGAAGAAGAAGAATCCTTCAGTGTGTGTTCTCTGCCAGCAGTCTGAGTCCAGGCCAACACCGCTCGGGAGAAAGCAGCTCTTTATGTGACTGAACAGTCTTTTATTGTTTGAGCACCTGAGCAGGTACTGCACTCATGTGGGCGGAGCTTCTGTTTCTTGGGTTCTCTAATGTTTATTTCTGAAGGAGAGACACTAATAACTCCAGATTTTCCAAAGGTGAAAAAACCCTCACACATAAGAAATGATTGCTTCTCTTAGACAGTGATGAGATTAAACTGAGACTTTTGCTTGAGTTTACAGCTTAGATCTTTAAAGTGTCTCATTATCTGAGTGATGCTTCCACATTAAATGTATCTTTATACCTGTACTGTATATGAACAATTGTCTCTTTCTCCCTCTCATTTCTCGTGAATTTTTTTAGATATAAAAAATCTAAGTCAGTTCTGTAAATACAGCTGAGAAACGCCTGTGGTGTATGAATCTGGAGTACTTTGAAGAGAGGAGAAATGGACACTATAACATACAATAGCTTGACAAATGCTCAGCTTTTCATTGGTTTAATACATCTGTTGCTCTACAGCGCCAACTGCTGGCTGGGGGATGATGTTTGTTCTGGCACACAGTTTGGTCTGTCTTTAGTATCTGGTTTATTGCACACAAATGTTTAAATATCAGACGTCTGAGTTTTTAAACAGAGCATGCTTTTAAATAACAATTGTATGTACAAGTTGCTTTAAGTTGCATGTAAAACATGTTAAAACAAACAATTAAGTACTATGTATAAGGTTTAACTGGTACAGCATGGCGCTTGCAACACCAAGGCCATGGTTCGATTCTGAAGAGACACATACTGTTGAAATGTATAGCTTAAAAGCACTACCTGCTAAATGAATAAAATGTAAAACATAAAAGGCTGGCAACACCCATTTTGGTCCATGTTTGCAAATAGTACAATAAATAAGGAAGTAATTACTATATAAACATATTATTCTGTCATGCATTTCAAATATAACTGATAACCAACATGTGAAGATTGCTTTGTGTATGTTTAGCGGAGATTCCTGTGCCAAAGTTTGGAAAGATGACATCAGCTGTGACGTAAACCATGACGTCAGCTGAAACGTTATGCAGTGATGTGTTTTTCCACTGACTGCAGCAGGGGCCGTCTTTCTCCCTCTAAACAGCCACAACTCTTACATACACGTGACGTAAGCTATCATCTTTAACACATATCTGCTCAGATAAATAAGATACAAATAGACGTTCACATGCCATTAGATTCTTCCTTATTGCACATTGCCTTAGATGCCTCAACAAAATCCTCCCAATTCTCTCAAATCCCAAATCCTCTCAAAGTATACTCTTAAAAACAATGGTTCTTTAAAGGTTCTTTATGGAACCATACAGCAAAAACAGCATCATGAAGCACAAATACTGAAAATCTTCTGATGTGTTTTCCTCCAGCTCAGGTGTGTCATGAGAGCTCAGTGATATTGTTATTCTCCTGAGGTTTGAGTGTTTGTGTGTGTCTGTATTTTGGGCTGTTAAATTTGGTTTTTCCAGGGTTTCAGTGAAGTCTTGACTCTGGAAGGAAGGAGGTCATCACATCACATGGCAGAGTCTGAAACACAGTGACACTATGCACTGAACTATGCACCTCTTGTTTGTCTTATTTAAACACACTTTTGATGCTTCTCTGTTCTTGTAAGCTGCTTCATATTGCTTGCTTTCTTTTATATTGTATTATTTTCCATTCAAGTACAACTGCTCATTTGTTTATTGCTGTTTATTTTGTTTACTGCTGCTTTTATGTGGTTTTGTCTTAAAAGCTGGACATTTTTAACATTTTTATTACTTAATGGGAATATTACAAAAACATACTTGCAACCTAAAATTGTTATCTGGGAGTATATTGTATTGACGAAGCACATTAGACAAAGCATGATCCTCCAGCAGACACACATGAACATGCTAACAGATCATATGGTCATATGTGATGTCTTTTAAACTCTGCTTCTGTTCACTCTTCATCTTGAATAGCAGACATGTGTAGTAAAACATACATATATTTTAGAAATAAGCTCATGTTGTACGTGTATTGTTGCATGTGTGCAAGTTCATTAACTAACTAAAACTGCATGCACATATGATGACATCATCACCTGCGCCCCAAGAGACCAATCCTGAACATTCCTGTTCATAACATGAGCATGTCTTTCTCTAATGGCCATTACTTCAGCAATTCCTCAGTCTGAATCTGAATGGTCTGAATAAATCACATATGTAACCACTTTGTGTGTTCCCGTTTAGATAATAATGTTTCATTGACAAAGGCAAAAAATATGTTCGTTAAACGTTCACGTTCAAAGATGGAGAAATAAACATTGTATTAACATTATTGCTTCATTTTAAGAACGTTATTCAAACATTTTGTAATTCCATAATGGTTTTAATTGTTCCACTTACTACATGTTATTGATATATGATGCTTATTGTTAGCAAAACATTCTACTAATGTTACTGCAAGGGTATTTTTGATCACTTTGATATAACTTTTAGAGAACATTAACATTATGGAAATGTTTCATATTAGCTGGGCTGTTATTATACACACTTGGGTCAGTTATCTTCTCTCTTCATGATCCCTTGTAGTGTGTCCAAACCAAACCTGTCTGCCCGCCTGCCTGTTTAATCCTTAACCCTAGACTGCCTATATATAACCTCCAGACCTTGGAGATCCCATTTGGGTTCATTATTTTTATAGTACTACAATACCAGTTGATCTTTGGCAAAAAAAAGTTAAATTGGTACATTTCTGTAAGGATTTTAATAGATCATCCTCCTCAAAATAAGTGCACAACACTCATTAGGGTTAAAAGTTAGGTTTTAGACCTGAATCTTCAGTGGAGGCAGTTCAAGCTCAGACTGCAGGGGGACTTTTATTTTGTAGGATAATCACTTCCGTGTCTTTTGCGTCGTAAAAGAAAGATGGCGGCGCCCTGTGAGCTGTTCTGCTGGAAGGCAGGTCTGGGTTTACCTTCAGTAAATACAGACTGTCTCATTGTTCTGGTGAGTTTCACGTTTAATTCATTTATATCGGAGGTTTAGATGGGTTGTGTTGATGTGTTCGTGTGTTTGTTCAGAGATTCGGTTCGGTACCGCCCTTATTAAAGCCGTGGCGCTGTCACGACAATAATTATATGAGATGGTAATATAATTATTGTTTTGATATGTATAATTTTCGTGTTATTTTGCATGGTGCTTCAAAGTATTTTATTCAGTGGACAGGTTTATGAATGCATCACAGCATGTTTACAGTAATTGTGAGCTTTGCTGGCATTGTCTTGTAATTGTAATGTATCTGCAGAAACATTTGTCCTTACAAATGAACGGGGATCAGTCTGTGATGGTGTGTGTTTGTTAGGGCGACAAAAAAATCACGTTATATTTCAGTATTTTAGTGATGTTAAATGTGCAGTGATGTGCAAAAGTGTGAGACGCATAAGATGCTTCAGCAGAAAGCAAAACGTTTTTAAGATTTTTGGTGTCATTTATTTGTATTATTTATTGATTTATTAGTCTTATTTATGTTGCTTTAGTGTATACGTAGGAAATGTCAGTATGGATTTCCAAACATTCTCTTCCATTTACTGTAATCAGTAAGTAAGAGATTACAGAAGAGACAGAACATATCTGTAAAAGATGCTTAGCCTTACTAATCTACTAAAAACTGTGATGTATCTGATGTGCCTAAAACTTTTACTCAGTATACAGTTTGTCTTCTCCAGATTTGTCATTTTTTTGAAAGGGTAATTGGTCTTTAATCCAGAGAACCGTCATCTAACACCCATTAAAGTTACGCGGAAAGTTGTGTGCAATCATCTTTTTAAGGGGTTTTCTAAACATGTCGCCCGTCTTCCATGTTCGGAAAGCTCATGTCATTGTTTTCTTCTGCAACAAAAAAGCTTATCAACAGATATCTGGTTGTATGAATCGTGTGGAACGCATTTCCTCAGTTTTTCCACTTCAGTTCGGTGAAACCAGGGCACTGCTACTGTTCACCACAAAATCACGGCTGTCATATTGAGTTAATATCAATCTCATCTCCAGTCATCTGTCCTGGAGACTGAATTCTGATTGTTGCTTCTGATCAACAAAGGATCTGACGTCTGGGTCTGAAAGAGCAGCATGGCTGTTACTGCACTCGTGTGTTAGAGTGATTAGGTTACATCAGTGCTGTGTTTTGGACTCTGTAAATGTGGTGAGATGTTTCCAGACTGCTGGCGGTTTGGTTCATGCTTGTGTTACAGTGTGTCTGCACCTTGTGTGTGTGTGTGTGCTTTAAAAACCGCAGGCTTGCTTTCATTCCCTCTGTCTGACAGTTTGGAAATGTTAAATTCATCTCGCTGCACTAAAAAGGATCTGGTTCCACTAAATGATTACAGATTTTTCCTCATCGCTGTGATTTTGGCAACAGAGCAGGAAATCTCCATCATTCTCAGGCCCTCACAGTACCTGATTACTTTTTAATCAACCGGAGGAAAATATTTAAAGATTTCATCTTAGGGAGTTTTAGAGCTGGTCTTAACTTTTAGTTAAAGGGACAGTGCACCTACAAATGAAAATTATTTGACCGATTGCTCACCTTGATGTCATTCTAAACCTGTATGACTGTCTTGGCTTCTGAGGAACACAAAGATATGTTGAAGTGAATGCTGGTAACCAAACAACAGTGGCACCCAT
The DNA here is from genome assembly GCA_036877525.1 of Chromobotia macracanthus. Taxonomy (NCBI): domain Eukaryota; kingdom Metazoa; phylum Chordata; class Actinopteri; order Cypriniformes; family Botiidae; genus Chromobotia; species Chromobotia macracanthus. Next base: position 7,192,615 of record JAZGTH010000061.1, on the reverse strand, counting down.
TGACTTCCATTGTGTGGACAACAAAAAATTATTTCTCGAAATATCTTCTTTTGTGTTCCACAGAAGATAAAAGTCATACAGGTTAGGAATGACAAGAGAGCGAGTAAATGATAGTTACCCACAAATGACATTTTTTCTATTTCATTAAGAGAGCTATTGTGATTTTTCTGTTTGTTTTACGTGCTTCAGTTTAAATGAACAATAATTTGCTTATATTGAGTGTGCGCTTTGTGTGTGTTTTGTGCATGTTTCCTGTGGCCTAAGTTTATAAATGATGTTCAAATGTTAATTGTTTGCAGGTGTATTTGTTACCCATGATTAATTTTGTAATTTTGTCCTTTTTAAGATGTGAACTTTTTGAAATGGAAAACTTGGTGTAACGTTAAACGTCAATTAAGTTTTTTTATGATAGATCATTTGTTACACTTGTGCATATGGCAGATGCTTTTATCCAGACAGCTCTGAGTTACAACCCCTCCACAAGCGTTTGTTGATGAATGAATACCTGCTGTAGGACTTTTTTTAAATAGTGAAAGAGCAGTGATTGGATGCAAGTAGGGCAGGGGCGGGGCATTGAATTCAGGACAGGCCAATCGTCACTATGTAAGAATCTAATTATTACCATCTGGGCAGGAGTCAATAGCGGCCGTTTTGTCATCCATGGCCTAATTTCAGAGTGTTTATGTTCTCAGCGGGAGTTTGATGAGCCACTTTCCTTTAGTAAACTGTAAATTCCCAGCTGGAAAAACATACATCAGTCAGTTGTACTTTCCTCCTGGAGTTTGTTTTGGATTGTACCGGGTGTTCACATACGTAAGAGATTTACTTCTCGATCCTCTCCACTTTATGAGCTACAGTTTAGGATTGCGCGGGAATCAGTCCAGTAATAAATCGGAGGCGGTGATGTCAGCCTGTAATTAGCACTTACAGCTCAAATGCAAGTGGGAAAAGTTGGAAAATCTCATAATTCACTGCTCAGCTCTTTCCACTTACAGTCAGAACGAGTTTCAGTCCTGTGGGTGCTGTTAACCTAGTTGTAAAGGAATAGCTTACCCAGAGAATGAAAACTCAGTCATGTTGTTCCAAACACGCAGGGTTTTATTTTGAGAAACGCAAACCATGTTAAGCATCTTTTTAGTTCTTGCATATGTGTTTGTTAGAATTCCTGTAAAGCCACGTGAAAGATAGGTGTGACAAACAGAAAGAAAATTGTATTTTTTGTTCAGGTATGATGAGATAGGCCATTAACAGCATGTGGCATTTCACATTATCAGTGAATAATGACAAATTGTAATACATGACAAATTGTTATACATGCAGGACTGTATAATGTTCATCCAATAACTGCATTCGGTCCGAGCTCTTATGTTCTTAAATCTAGCTTGCTATTGCTAGCCTCTCTGAAAATGTCTACCCTGCCTTTAACAGTCTTGATGGTCACTATGAAATGTTGTTGTGTAGAAAGACCAGAAGATCAGAAATCTCCTGTTGTGTTCCACAGAAGATAAAAACAGTTGGAACATCGTAGGGGTAAATGATTTCATTTTTGGAGGCAGTAATCCTTTCCTGAAACAGTGTGTTTAAGTCTTATTCCTGGAATCAGGCTGAGGTATAAAAAAATCATCTCCAGGGCATTTTTCCTCAGTGATTGGTGGGCTGTGAGATGCTTTCAGTGGAAAGAATCTGTTGAACGACATGCAGATTTAGTCAGGTGTGAAGTGCTGAATCTGTCAGCTCGGCTGTGATCATAAAACAAGGCATGTGATCCTAAACTCGTGTTCGCTGGTGGTGTTACTGTTGTTTGAGATTGTTTTGTGTGATACCTGCTAAGACGAGCATCAGTATTATTGTTGCCCAGGGTTCGAGATTGGATGAGGGTGGGCTCTTTTAACTTCGACCATGCAAGTGTAATGAGGTTGCGCTGTTGCTCATTTTAGTTTTGAGGTATCTCCTGAGAGAACAGTGATTTCACTTTACTCATCTGAAAACAAATGCTGTTTTAACACCTGGTAATAATGACTGAAGAACCAGCTGTTTCTGTGTTTATATGTGCATATGTACAATTGGGTTTGTTTTGCTGTGTTTGTACTCAGAAGATTCAGTTTATAAATTGATTTAAATGGGCAGATTGAATGAACCAGAAGTTTAAAATCAAATAAGTATATATTCTTATAATGTGTGTTATGTAATATTCCAGGCATATGCTCGCTTTGCCGGAGCACCGCTCAAAATTCACCAGATCTCCAACCCCTGGAGAAGCCCCACAGGTAAACAGCTCCAGATCGAACCATCTGTTTCTTGGCAAACGCTCAACATTTGTTAAGGGGGATTGTTTAGCGCACGTTTCAGCCGCGGTCTGTTGTTTAAACACGCAGCCTTTTCCTCTTTCCTGCAGTGCTGCTGATAACTTGAGTCTGTCTGTTTTTACTTGCTTTTGCTCTATTTTTCCACACTCCCGTGATTCTTGAGTTCTTCCATATTAAAGGTGAAGTGTGTGGTTTCTACAGCATCAAATGATGCCTATGTTCCCAAACTTGATCCCTTCACAGCCGGTAAACTGGCAAATGTTTCCAAAAGCCGCATAGATGTATTCTTTACTGTCTGTGATATCCCACAATCCTGTGTATGTGTGCTTTAGAGGTTGGTGGAAGGAATATAAATGTTACCTTATAAAAGGAGTAAATATGTTGTAAATAATTTGTTTTAATGATTCAATTTATTTTGTGAATTAGGTGTTGTAGTTCCTAAATACTTGGTTATGTCTAAAGTGTATTTAAAGCTGCAATCCGTAACTTTATTGTTAAAAATGAACAAAATCAGTTATTGAGCAAGTACATGACAGATCAGTGTTCAGCACCATTGCCTTACCTTATTAGCAATGGTAAGTTTATAATAATGATTTATATGTTGAGCTGTTGGGGCTTATTTCATTGAAAATGTCCGTCTATAAACAGAAAAATGAAGAAGATCAGCTACTGTATCACATGTCCGGGTGCTGGAGATGGTGCAGCATTTGTAGTTTGTTCTTACAACAGTTGTTTATAATTTAAACTTGTCATCCATGTTAAGAAAATAACTCCACAAGTAACCCGCAATTTTGTGCTTCAACAGAGATGGCAGTAGAGGGGCCCAAGGTGTGGGTTGCAGCTTTAAATTTGTTCTAAATCATCACTTGTGATTTTTATTGTGCCTCATGTTCCTGAAACCAGTTTTTAAAGAGCAAGTCAGGCTGCCTCAAGCTGAAAACAGCCCAAACTGCAGAAATAATAACTGATTTCAAACTAGTTTCACACACTTCACCTTTAAAACCTTGTTGGTCATCTGTGTAGGCTTGTAGAATGACCAAACGTCTGACAAAAGAAAAGTTCTTTACTGCTGCTGTTTTCTTCACTGAAGGCTCTCTTCCAGCTCTCAGGACCAGAGATGAAGGCAGCTGCTCTCAACCCAGTCAGATCATCATTCAGTTGAGGAAACAGGTGACCCTCTCTCACCCACAATGCATTTCACCTGCCTCACTCAGAATCGGCGGTCACAGTGGCATTTTAACCATACATGGCTTAAGTTTTGTCATTTCTGGTTCATTTATTGAAAAAGAAAAGTCTGAAATGGCACACCAGAATGAGATCCAGAGACACTGGTTACCGGGATAATGCAAAAGTTTAAATGTCACACTGTTCATGTGCATGAACCATTTGTTTCCGCTTTGAACGGAATGTCACGTGGATGTAATTACAACCCTTCCTGGAGACGCATGTTTATTGTGTCGTCTTCTCCGCAGTAGTTGAGCTGTTCACAGAACTGTTTACGGAATTCTGTCCTTCTCAGACTTGTGCTGTCAGGCACAAATATGGATCAAATTAATGCTTCAACTTTGTTCACACAACACATACATAACTCAGAGTTGGGGGTAAATAACAGTATGCACATTTAAAGCTGCAATCTATAACTTCTGCCTCTGTTTGAAACATAAAATTGCAGGTTACTTAACATACTTTTTATTACGTATGTTGAAATCCAATAAAGCTAGACTAACATTTCCCAGGAAATCGGACCTGACAGCTCCAATTATAAATCATTGTTATGTTGCTAATTGGGTTAAGGTTGGGAAAATGTAATCAGTGATTCGTCATGTAGTTGCTCAATAACTGATTTTTGTTTATTTTCAACCTAAAAAAGTAACGTTTTTAAACATTATTACATCTTTGTATAAATGAACATTGTTTATGCTCCATTTTGAATGGAATGTGTAAAACATTTCGACATGTTATGACATGTTGATTTTCTGTCTCTCTCCTTGAGTGGCAGCTTGTCTGAGTTTCCGTTTGTTTTCCAGAAATACAATGCAGATTACGATCTGTCGGCCAAAGAGGGAGCAGACTCGCTGGCCTTCATCTCGCTGCTGGAGGAGAGACTTTTACCCGCGCTGGTGAGACTTCAGTCCAGAAACTGAAGAAGGAAGTTTAATGGAATGCATGATGAAACCCTCTCCTGGTCTTTTGGCAGATCTATGCCTTGTGGATCGATCCGAAGAACTACATGGAGGTGACGCGGCGCTGGCATGCAGACAACATCTCCTTCCCCTTCAACTTCTTCCTGCCGGGCCGCATGCAGAACAGACAGCTGGAGAGACTCCGTCTCATCCGAGGAAACAGAGCACTGGAGGCGGGAGAAGAGACAGAAAAAGAGGTGAGACAACAGATTTTTGCTCTCTGGTGAGATTGTTGATAAAGCAGCAACATGAGTACCGGGATCTGGGCTCGGATGAATCCGAAGATCCATTCTAGAATGTTTGCTTTATTCTGACTGCTTCATACTGCTTGTTTATAATTGTGTGTGTGTGTGAGAGTGTGTGTGAGAGTGTGTGTGAGAGTGTGTGTGAGAGTGTGTGTGAGAGTGTGTGTGAGAGTGTGTGTGTGAGTGTGTGTGTGAGTGTGTGTGTGAGTGTGTGTGTGAGTGTGTGTGTGTGTGTGTGTGTGTGTGAGTGTGTGTGTGAGTGTGTGTGTGTGTGTGTGTGTGAGAGTGTGTGTGAGAGTGTGTGAGAGAGTGTGTGAGAGTGTGTGTGGGTGTGTTTGTGTGAGTGTGTGGTGTGTGAGTGTGTGAGTGTGTGAGTGTGTGAGTGTGTGAGTGAGTGAGTGAGTGAGTGAGTGAGTGAGTGAGTGAGTGAGTGAGTGAGTGAGTGAGTGAGTGAGTGAGTGAGTGTGTGAGTGTGTGAGTGTGTGAGTGTGTGAGTGTGTGTGTGTGTGAGTGTGTGTGTGTGAGTGTGTGTGTGTGTGAGTGTGTGTGTGTGAGTGTGTGTGTGTGAGTGTGTAAAAAAAAAAATTATTATTTAAAATAAATATATAAAAAAAAAAAATATAATATATAAAAATATATAAAAAAAGTTTTTTTAAGAGCGGATTGTGTTAAAAAAAATGTATGTGTGAGAGTGTTTTAAAAGTGTGGTTAAGGTGGTTAGTGAGCGTGTGAGTAAAATAAAAGAAATATATAAAAGAAATAAAATACAATTAACTGCTCAAAGAAAATAACACTGAAATATCGTGACATTTTTAGCATCAGTAGAGAATGTCTACCACTGCCTCTCCCTCGATCTGACTCTCTCATCTCTCTCTTTGTCTCTCTCTCTTTATCTTTAGCTTTACCGTGACGCTCTGGAGTGCCTCAATCTTCTCTCTCAACGTCTGGGATCAAACAAATTTTTCTTTGGAGATTCGTAAGTCCTGTATAAAGATGTTGTGTTTGAGAATCTCATGTGATGATGGGTGAGCTTTCATCTGATGTCTGTGTGTTTTGTGAAGACCCTCGTCCCTGGATGCTTATGTGTTCGGTCATCTAGCTCCACTTATCAAGATTCGTCTACCCAATTGCCGACTGCAACAGCACTTGAAGAATCTGGAGAACTTAAGCACGTTTTGCTGTAACGTTCTGAGCCTGTACTTCCCCAGCGAGAGCACTGGTGAGCAGCCGTTTATGTTCACGCACACACCAGAGTCAGGAGGGCCTGTTGTTTTCTGACCATATATAAACACAACATGACGTCTGTATATGTCAAATAATTACTTTTTGTCTATTTTAACCTTTGTAGTTATTGAAAAATTCGATGCAGGGCCATTTTTGCCACCACAATTTAAATATCTGAGGTTATCTGACCCTGACACACATACAGTAAATGAAATGTGTAAAGAAGGCAATGTTAAGATTAAGTGTCCTCCTGTGAAATAAAGGAAGGTTTTAGGTCGGACTGGGTTTATGTTATCTGTATGTGTGCAGAGGGAGCCGGTCGCCCGGTGTCCGGCACGCAGCAGGGAAGCGACTTTGACAACGATCCGTACAAGCGACGCAAGCAGCTTCTGTCCGTGCTGGTTGCCGTGGCAGCGATGTTGAGCTATGCTCTCCTCACTGGAATAGTTGCTATTGAGCATGTGCAGGAGGAGCCTGGAGGCCCCGCCTCACTCCGAGATCACGCCCATGTTGAGGAAGACGAGGAGTGAATAAATGAAAGTAGGGCTTACTGTTAGTTGCACTGAGATGGTCATTTCTTCAAACAGAAGGAACCCATCTGTGAAATGTTTTTTTGGGCTTTTTGTATTATTTATTTCCTAACTTAAGCTTTACCTGCATGATCATTTTCAGTATTATATTTAGACTTCTTGGTTTAATTTTTCACAGAGCTGTACGTGTTGCTTTCATCTCTCGTCAGGTCATTTGTTCATGTGATGAACTGTTTTTTCCCACCCAAAATAAACCGTGTACGTTTATGTAGTTACACTTAACAGGGTATTAGAAAATATTTAGATGTGAAAGCACTTCAAATCAAGCAATAGAAAGTTAAGATTACAGCACTTAATCAAGTGTTGATGATTCTCTTAACGTTCATTGTATGGACCACTGATGAATTACAGCAGAATTTTAGACCTTTTTAAAATGCTTCATAAGCTCTGATGATAAGAATCAGAAATCTGTTTTATGCTGTTGCCTTTTTGCTGTTTGTTTTGAAGCCAAGAGATTTTTCTGCTGCTTTAACACACATTTTATTTGCTACCTTCATAAATCACTTTTTCTTGTTTGCTGTCAATACCAGCTGTTGTGCTTAAGACGTATAAACTCAGTGTGATGGATCCTATTGATAAGAAATAGAAAATAACCAATATTTTAGTTCTAGTTGTAATGAAATGCATCATTCCAGCGTCATTCCAAATTCATAGGACCTTTTATCTTCTGTTGAACACAAGTTATGTGCAAACATGAGTCGTGACACGACAAGCAAATTCCATTGGTATCATTCTGCCCAAATTTCATATGACATAATACAAATGCAGTTTTACCTCACTGCATAGAACATGGAGAAAAACTGTGAATTTCATGTGCCTTTGAGTATTAAAATTTGAGGAGACATAAATTATTAAAGCTAAAAGATGCTGTCCAAATGAAACTCGAAGACAGACCACACCGCTGGTCTGCTTATTAGAGTAATTATAACTTTTCATGAGTTTCCATGACCATTTTTAAAACGGTTAAACAAAATAAGTGAAGTTTGCTGTCTTATAAAAGTGAAGCTCATATTTGGACATATGTACATGTGTGTAACAGATATAAAGCATTGTGTCTGTTGTGGGATAGTTATCGTAATGTTGCATAACCTTATGTTTCAAGATTAAATCAGTTTACTCTTTACAGTTATACTGATGTATATATTCATACAAACATCACTCGTCGCTCTGGTCTGGTTTAGTTAAACATTGGATTCTACAGGCTCAAGAAACTCTTCACACTCAGTTCTTTTCTCTCTTCACTTTGGATGTTATGTGCTGTAAATATATATTGCTCATGAATTTCTATTTTCATAGTTTAAAGAGCGAATAAACAGTTCTGAATAATCCTGATTCTGTGTTGGTCCTCCTCATTTGCTGAGTAAGCAGTACTGCATTGATGCTGAGGCGCCACGCAAGAAACTCTGGAGTGCGTGTGTGTGTGTGTGTGTGTGTGTTTTGTGTGTTTTATGGGGGACACAATCATGTGTATGATGACTTATATATGATGATTATATATGATTATATAATGAGTAAAACAATGCAAACATGGTTTTACAGGGGCGCTTTCTGTGTCCTCAAATTAAATTGTTTAAAAAACATACCAAATGGTGATTGTTTGTTAATTATAAATGCCAAAAGTTTTCTGTGAGGGTTAGGGGATAGAATATACAGTTTGTACAGTATACAAACTATTATGTGTATGTGGTTTATGATGGAGAGTCATCATAAACTATATATGCCAATGTGTGTGTGTGTGTGTGTGTGTGTGTGTGTGTGTGTGAGAAGCAGAGGTTGTAACAGAGAAAGTTCTCGTTTTTAAGGAACAATTAACCTGCCGGCAGTGTTTCCAAACATCAGTGTGTATTGAGTAAGTCTCTGTGAATAAGTGCCCTGGAGACACACAGCTGTGTGTTACAGCACCAGACTGGAATCTCATTCTGGATCCTGTTCCTATCTGGGTTTGTTTCCATGTATTTGTGTGGAAACATAGTGAAACTCCCACCACAAGATTCAAAGCAATCAGGAGCGTCCGAGAAAGAATTCCTGTTTGAAACGGAAAAATGCGTTTGGACTGTTTTTTCCACACAGTTATTCAGACGTGAGAAGTGTAGGGGGTTGTTACGCTCTGAACTGTGTCATGGACCAAATGGGTTCTGGCTTTGTTCCTGGTTTAAAACAATTGTGAGCATTTCGGTTAAAACTCACATTTTCCCTTCTGGGAAGAGAGCTGTTTAACAAGCCCCTTATTTTAAACAGATCTCTCACTTTCAGATGGTGTGTAGCGCAGACGTTTTTTATACCAAAACTGTTCCCCTGACACCTGCTGTTAAAGGCTGTATCTTAGGTAACAGAGGTAATGAAGAATAAACATCTCTCCAGGATTGACTGTCGAGACTGGACGTTGAAACCGACCAGACCTCATAATGCTTCGCTTTGAAACGTCTAAACCATTTCTGCCATTGTCAATTGCAACCGGCCCAAATCTGGAGCCATTTCTGTTTGTTTGTCACTTTCTTATGGTAACGCAAACAAAAGGTACTGCAGTATTACCACGTTTCTCAATGTACCAAGGTAACGTGGTACCACCATGGAAGTACCACGAAAATAACATGGTATAGTGTTGTATTCATGATGATATTATTATTCAATGGCATGTATTACCATATGATCCCATTAAAAAGGAAAAGTTTGTTTATGCATGTATACTTACTGTGGGACTTTGCTTGTGTTATCAGTACCGGGTCACTGCGAGGTCAGGGTGCGAATTGGGGTTGTTTTGTGACCCAAAGAAGTCAAAACTAAAGGGTGGCTGGAGGTGTTGAAAAGACATGAAATAACTTTACATCTTTCACCTTAAAGTTAAAGATTGAAGTCTGTCAGTCCAGTTTTGGAGTACCGACATTTTAACACACACTTTTCTCATTTTTTTTTTTACTTGTATATGTTTTTACTTGTATATGTTGTATATGTATATGTACTTTATAACACACATTACACGTTTTCATTTACAAATACGAGGGTCCGAAAACGCGCTCCGTTCGCCTCTGTTACGTCACGCAGACGCGCGTCACGTCGCGTCGCGTCGCGTCAGGCAGCGTCGCGTTATGAGGACTGCAAGTTAACAGCCCCGTTTGTCCAACTTTTGCAAACGTCCCCGGATACCATAAACACCCGATCAGCCGTGTGTGTGTGTTTTATCCGCGGGTAACGCGTTGGGTGATGATGGTGATGAGGGCGGATTCTCTGCCCTGTTCTCAGATCAGCTCATTTGCAGATCTCATTTGCAGAGCTCAGCTGACGGATCGCTTCTTCTGCATTAGTTTTGTCTCAGATTTGTGGTTTGTGAATATGGGACTTTGGGTTGCTCTGTTCGTCTTCATGTTCTCCAGGCTGGCGGAGAGCGCACAGAAACAAGCCGTGCCAGGTGACCATTATTTCATCTGTATTGTTTATTTATTACCTTCAAAATTATTATTATTATTATTATATTATGGATATTATTATATATCTCTCACGTCGTCTCCTCTGTCCTCCATTCTGCCTCAATGTGCATTCAATGCGTTTTAAAGTTTAAAACTTTACACCAGATCCAGATCATGTAGACACTGATGGAAATGGTGTAAGATTAGTGAAGAAGGTATTAGAAATCCAGGCTGTGGTTTTCCAGTTTCCACTAGAAAGAGTTAACTTCATCTCTTGAGAAACTGAGTTCAGCTTTTAAAAGTGTCAGACTGTAATGTTGTTATTCTGTATAGGTAAACACCTTTTTCTTTTGGTAATAAAGCCATAAATCATTTATGTTTGGTGTTCTTTAGAGTGTACTGTGTTGCATTGCATCTCTAAAGCTTTTTTTTGTGCTTACCTGTAAATTGAAGGGGATACAAAACCAGTAAATGGGTTTGGAACAGCAAAAAGGTGAGTAGAAATAACCATTTTCATATTTGGCTGAAGTGTTTTATAAACTCTCTCTTTCTCGCTCTGTTTTCTCTCCCAGTGATAGACGTGTTGGGTTTAGATGATGTGAAGCAGACCGTCGCCGCGGTGGAGAAGGTCTCTTTAGCGCTGAAGACTCTCAGTGACGTGTATGTGTTGTCTAACTTCCGTCTGCCTCCTAAACTGGGTGGAGTTCTGCTGGGCCTCTACAACAAGCAGGACAACAAGAAGTACCTTGAGATGGCCATCATAAGCAAGATCAATAAAGGTAATACTGCTCTGACCCATCGAAATCATTTACAGGCAGGGTGGGCGATTTATTTCCAGAAATATTTTTGTTATGCTGGTTGAAAGTCTCTTCACATCCTGATAGCAATCACTAAGCAAAGTGGTCTAAATATATTTATATATCCTCTGTGGAAGGCGCAGGACCATAAAATACTCATCCAATCACTGCATTCAGGCCGAATGCAATGACTGGATGTCCTACTTGCCTGTCAGACTATGTATTTGCATACCTCTGCACACTATCGGAGGAGGTGTGACTTTGAAGAGCGCATTGAAGGGAGGGATCTTATGCTTTCAAGGTTGCTGTTGCTATCCAGAATTGCCTACCCTGTGGAATGCAGATTCTCAGAACTGTCTTAATAGTTTGTTCTTCTCTAGTTCTGGTCCGGTACATCCGTGAAGATGGAAAAGTGCACACAGTAAACATGCAGAGCCCAAATCTGGCAGATGGACGGACTCAGTCTGTTATCCTCCGTGTTGGTGGCCTACGCAGAGATCACCTGAACCTGGAGCTCTATGTGAACTGCCGCCTGGCTGACTCCTCCCAACGGCTGCCGCAGTTGATCAGTTTGCCTAGAGATGCAGAGCTGGTGGAGATTCGTAATGGCTACAAGGCATACGCTCGGATGCAGGTGAGATCAACACCGTCCAGCATAAAATGTTTTATTAATGGTATGTACATATGAAAACAGTTTGTGGAACATTGCAGAAAAATACTGTTCCTAATGTTTACTGTTTCTCTAGCTTAACTGGTAGTTAAGTTAACTAGTTCTCAAGAAATACACATGGTAATAAAATACTTTAAATGCGGCACAAGTTACTGTGGATAACTGTGTCCACCAAATGCACAAATGTAAATGAGTTTTCCAGCTGCCACTTTCTGCTGTCAAGACATAGTTTAAAAATTACACTTCTGTCTTTATTTACTCACTCCATGTTGTTTCAACACCATGTTCTGTTATTTTTTCCGTGGAGCAGAAGAATATTATGAATATGGAATTAAACTGTGTGAGGATTGTTGAGAAAATTTGTATTTTATGTTCCATGGAAAACATTCCAGCATGGTTTGGAAAGACGTGAGGGTAAGTAAATATTATTTTGTAGTCTTAATATAAAGTTATTTATATAAAGTTAATTATCACTTTTACTGAAGATTTATTGTGATCTGTAATACAGTTATTGGCACTAATATTATATCAGATCTTACTGTCAGTGGGCAGAAAAGTGATCTCTTAAGCTAACAGTGGCCTGTTCTTCCAGGGTTCAGTGGAGTTTCTCAAACTGGCACTAGGGGGCACTGTGGCTCAGGCTGGGGCTCTAACAGACTGCCCCTTTCAGGGAGATGCATCTTCCTATAACACAGGTCAGCCAGAAACAACACACCCTCCTTCATGGAACAGTGTGCACGGGAAACAAATGTACGTGATTGCTTGCAAAATCTTTGCCTGAAATATTTTTGTTCAAACTCTGTTTTTAGTGAACGGTGAGCTGAACTCTATTCTAGGTGAGTTCCACATTGGGAATTTCATTCAAGTGCTTTTGTTTGTTTTTAATTAGTTGTAAAGTAATAGTTTAGTAAAATAAATTAGTAAAAGTTTGGTTCTTCTGTTTAGGTGATCACACTAAAGCTCTGATTGGACAGCTCATCATCTTTAACCAGATACTGGGGGAACTGAGACAGGACATCAGAGAACAGGTGTGTGTGTGTGTTTGTGTGTTTGTGTGTTTGTGTGTTTGTGTGTGTGTGTGTGGTGGTGTGTGAGAGAGTGTGTGTGAGTGTGTGAGTGTGTGTGTGTGTTGTGTGTGTGTGTGTTTGAGTGAGTGATTGTGTGATGTGTGTGTGTGTGTGTGTGTGTGTGTGTGTGTGTGTGTGAGTGTGTGTGTGTGTGTGTTGTGTGTGTGTGTGTGTGTGTGAGTGTGTGAGTGTGTGAGTGTGTGTGTGTGTGTGTGTGTGTGTGAAGTGTGTGTGGTGTGTGTGTGTGTGTGTGTGTGTGTTTGTGTGTTTGTGTGTGTGTGTGAGTGTGTGAGTGTGTGTGAGTGTGAGTGAGTGAGTGTGTGAGTGTGTGAGTGTGTGAGTGTGTGAGTGTGTGTGTGTGTGTGTGTGTGTGTGTGAGTGTGAGTGTGTGAGTGTGTGTGTGTGTGTGTGAGATAGTGTGTGTGTTTGTGTGTTTGTGTGTGTGTGAGTGTGTGTGAGTGAGTGTGATAAATGTGACATTTTTACTATAAAGAAACCTCCTAACTAAGTAAGGCACCATCCCAGCTAACAATTTTAAGTTCTAAAAATATTTCCATAATGTTTTTATTAACAAAAATGTTAAAAATGTTATTTTAAATGTTCTGGAAATGACATAATAATGTTAAAAACTGTTCTTCTACTTTTACCACAAGAGAGCTTTGAGAGAATATTAGCAAACGTTCTGAGAACGTTCCCTGTTAGCAGGGATAACATCATGTCTGCACCAATCACCAGTCCGCATGCACCGAATTGTGGGATATCCTAGGCAGCAAAGTAAACATCCAAATAAACATTAGGCAGGGTGCCTGCAAAGATGGCATTGTTACGCTTTAAACACAGCCAGTGTGAATGCGTGTGAGTGTATCCGTTCAGACCGTGTGCAGGTAATGTTTGTTTTGTGCTCATTAGGTGAAAGAAATGTCTCTCATCAGGAATGCTATTCTGGAGTGTCAGATGTGTGGTGAGTAGCAGACGTCTGCATCTCTCGTCAGAAACCTGATGGAGTTTGTGGGCTCAAGTTCACACAGCTCAGTTTTTGAGTTGTCAGGGCTGTTTGGAGGGATAAATATGATTGTTCACACACACTTCAGTTGGGATAGAAAGTGACAGTCACACTCTGTAACTAAAGTGACTGTCTGAAATTGATTTGTGCTGTATAATCTTAAGTTACAAGCATTAATTGCAAGTTAATAGCAAAACTTTGGTTGCTGATCAGACAGATACTTTTATATACGTTTTATATACAAGTTACATTAAATTGAGAGTCACATCTGTTAGTAAATATGGATGTAAATTCTAAACTGTTTGTGTCAGCACGGCTATTTAGACTTTCAGGTATTCTGACTGACATGGCTGTTCAGTTTTATCATCCTGTCTGTTGGTTTGCAGGATTTCATGAGCCGCGCTCTCGCTGTAAGCTCAACCCCTGCTTTAAGGGCGTGGCATGCATGGAGACGTTTGATTTCCCCGGGTATCGCTGCGGCCCCTGTCCAGAGGGCATGACAGGGAACGGCACACACTGTCGGGATATAGATGAGGTGGGAGGGGATGTTCTGCACGGATCGTCTCCACATTTATCTGATGTTTCTGGGTCCAGTACAGCTGTCACTGTTTAAAGCAAAGTCTTAAAAGCTTCCAGAGATCCTGAATAAACACACATTTGTTTTTTAATGAGTCATGTTTAATTTTCTTTTTTTAAATCTTTCTCTCTCTCTCTCTCTCTCTCTCTCTCTCTCTTTTGCATCTCTTTCTTTTTGCCTCTTTCTCTCTCACTCTCTTTCTCTGTCTTTCTCTTTCCTATTGCCCCTCTCTCATTCTTATTGTCTATCTCTCTTTTTCTCTCTCTCTTTCTCTCTCTCTCTGTCAGTGTGCAGAGGCTCAGCCATGTTACACACCAGGTGCTTGTATTAACACAGCTAAAGGTTTTACCTGTGAGCCCTGCCCACCGGGACTTTGGGGTCCGCCTCTCTCAGGAGTCAGTCTGGAATATGCCAAGAGTCACCGGCAGGTACAGAAAATAAAATATTTGAAGATTTGAAAGGATAGTTCACCCAAAAAATAGCATTTTTCTATCATTGACTTACCCTCATGTCATTACAAACCTGTATGATTTTCTCTTCTGTGGAACGGAAAAAAAAGATATTTTGAGAAATGTCTCCGTGATTTTGTGCCCATACAGCGGACATCAATGGGTGTCACTGTTGTTTGGTTACCAGCGTATTTCAAAATATCTTTTGTGTTCCTCAGAAGCAAAAACGTCATACAGTTTTGCAATGACATGAGAGTGAGTAAATGAAAAAATTATTTTTTTTTATGGGTAAACTATCCCTTTAACTATGATTCTAAAATATGGATGTATACATTTACATTTATGCATTTGGCAACTTACACAGTTGATTAGTATGTGTGTTCCCTGGGAATCGAACCCACAATCTTTTGCGCTGCTAACACAATGCTCCACCAGTTAATTACAGTGCTACAGTAATATTATAATAATAAAGATTTGTTATCAAATGGATTCTTTTAGGAATGCTCTGACATTGATGAGTGTCTTGACTTGGCCAGTGCCTGCACACCCAACTCTGTCTGCATCAACACCATCGTGAGTATGAAGTGAGTCAGATCTCCAAACCTGTTTCTCTGAGATCAGACCAAAACTGCTGTTGTTTTTATCCTCTCTCAGGGGTCATACAGATGTGGTCAGTGTAAAGTCGGGTACATTGGGAATCAGACAGCTGGATGTTTTCCTCGGAAATCGTGTGTGACCCTCAGTTTCAACCCCTGTGACAGTAATGCTCACTGCATCATCCAGCGGAACGGAGACGTCACCTGCGCTGTACATTCACACTCTTCAGTCACGTAAACCGCAGTGAGTCTGCTGGTAAACAGCCGTCTGATAAGTGCTCTTCTCTTGCAGTGTAATGTCGGCTGGGCAGGTAACGGTTACACTTGTGGGAAGGACACAGACATTGATGGCTATCCGGACCGGTCACTGCCCTGCATGGACAACAACAAGCACTGCAAACAGGTCTGAAACTATTTTACCCACAATCCACTTCTCTGCATACACTGGCTCTGTACGAGTTGACGTGTCTTCATAAAGTGAGAGTCCAAAGGTCTGAGACCACAGGAGAAATGTGATCCTGAATTTGATTGATTCTGAACTATTAAAAACAATGAAATGATTTAAAATGAATTTAGGAAAAATATTTATAGTGCGTCATTTCTAGGTAATTTCTAGGACATTAGATATTCAAGTAAGCAATTAAAGAGGAATTGAGCATGGTGACTCCTTTTGCACAAAAAAACAATCAGATATTCTTGCTTCCCTTGAAGCAAACAAGATGCTGGAAGTTTTGCACAACCTAGAGTCCATCCATGCCAGCTGGAAGTGCCTGGAAATTCAGGTTAATTTCCACTCAGATTATTCTGATAATAATTTAACAAATGGAACAGCTAAATTAGAAAGATGAAAAATAGAAGCGTTTTTATTAGTGGTCTCAGACTTTTGGCCTCCGCTGTGTGTGTTGGAAAACCATATTGTTCTCTTTACTCTGATGGTTTATAGAGAAAAGACTTGATTTATTCAAGTTCAGATAAAATTGTTTGTACATCTTGTGCTTTTCAAGGAGCTTAAGCTAGTCATCATAAATGAGGTCATTTGTTTATGAACAGAGTTTGTGTTACGTTTGTTCTAGAACTGCAGTTCTAGGAAGACCTATGCTATGTTTTTCCGTGTTGTGTGTGTTATTGTGTGATGCTGAGGTTCTGTGTTTTCCAGGACAACTGTGTCTTCACTCCAAACTCTGGTCAGGAAGATGCAGATAATGATGGGATCGGAGATCAGTGTGACGATGATGCAGATGGTGATGGAATCAAAAACGTAGAGGTACGTTCCAACAGTGTCAAAATCCACATTCTTTCTCGTGATTTAGAGTGATTTAGACTTGTGTGTGTGTTTTTTTAGGATAACTGCAGGCTGGTGTCCAATAAAGACCAGCAGAACTCTGACACAGATTCGTTTGGCGATGCATGTGATAACTGTCCCACGGTTCCCAACATCGATCAGAAAGACACGGATAATAACGGAGAGGGAGACGCCTGTGACGACGACATCGATGGAGATGGTACAGAATGTTCAGCTTCGTGAAATTACATTCCCCCTCGTGTGTCTCTGTCCTGTGTGTGACGTGTGTAGATGTTTTGCAGGGATCCAGAACGTGCTGGATAACTGTCCCAAAGTGCCGAACCCCATGCAGACAGACCGGGATAATGATGGTGTGGGTGATGCGTGTGACAGCTGTCCTGAGATCAGTAATCCCATGCAGGTGCTGATGTCATTTAAAAAAATATACATATGAAACAGATCTTTTTCAATGGATTTAACTGTTTTTTATTAAAACAATTAAAATATTATATAATAAAATTATTTTTCTTAATGTCAGTTTAGTCAAGGAACTGAGGGGTTGAAAACATTTTTATTTCATATGAAAAAGTTTACATTTATTGTGGAGGTATTAAAATCAGTTTTTACTCTTGCAGACAGATATAGACAATGACTTAGTGGGGGATGTTTGTGACACCAATCAAGATACGTGAGTACACACACACACACAAACACACACGCACACACATAAACATGTTGGCCTCCTGTCATGTCTAATAATAAAGTGTATTTTGTGCAGTTTAATGCACTATAAAGCAGTTTATCATGTTTACTGTGTTTTCAGGGATGGAGACGGACATCAGGACTCTCGGGATAACTGCCCCAACATTCCCAACAGCTCTCAGCTCGATTCGGATAACGATGGCATTGGTGATGACTGTGACGATGATGATGATAACGACGGGATCCCGGACAATCACGCTATCAACGGCCTCGGACCGGATAACTGCAGACTCATTTCCAATCCCAACCAGAAAGACTCGGACAGTAAGATCAGATTCCAGTGTTGAATGAACTGCTGGTGTTGTACCGAAATGTGACTCCCCGTGAAATTTTGACTCCCCTGCTTCTGATTGGGGGAGCTGCTACCTGATTGGTCCCTATGTCTAATACTAAGCCTAAACATAATATGGAGAAACAGTGGAGTCGTAATTTCATGTGAAGTCACATTTTGGTACAGCGTCAGTTTCGTTTTCTGTCTCGTCTTTCCCATCCTCTAGGTAACGGAGTCGGTGATGTTTGCGAGAATGACTTTGACAATGATGCAGTGCTGGACATTGTTGACGTGTGTCCAGAAAGTGCAGAAGTCACGCTCACAGATTTCAGAGCCTATCAGACTGTAATACTGGACCCGGAGGGAGACGCTCAAATTGACCCCAACTGGGTTGTGCTCAATCAGGTAAAGCAAAGCATCATGGGAGTCTCTTGTTCTTACTGTTCATCATGTATTACTGTATCAAGTTACTATACTGCTCTTGAACTATTTATAAAAAAGTAAATTGATGTTTTGCATATTCGTGATGCCATTATTTAAAGGTGAAGTGTGTAACTTCTGCACCAATTCCAAACAAAAATTTCAAAAATAATAACTGTTTTCAGACAGACAGTCTACCTGTCGTCCATTGGGTGAACATAGAGGTCATTCTCAGCCTCAAACTTATAGCATTGGTTGAGCCAGTTTTGCAGTCTGGGCAGTCAAACAAACAGACAAACTCCATTTGGTTCCTTTTGGTTCTGCCAGTGGCACAGAAATGGCACGTTGCTCCTCTAACCCAAAGCAGAAACATTGTTTGCGGTTTCAGTTGGTTTTGAACCTTTTTTTAAGGCAGGTGGTTAACTTAAATGTACTGTACTGGATGCTTGTCAAACAAAAGATGAACTTGTGTTACAGGGTATGGAGATCGTTCAAACCATGAACAGTGACCCAGGGTTGGCAGTGGGTGAGTGTTGTTGAAATAAAAAACAAACAAACTCCCAGCAGCCCCCTTTTGAACTCAAACTTCAAATCGTATTTACGCAGGCTACACGGCGTTTAACGGCGTAGACTTTGAAGGAACGTTTCATGTTAACACGGTGACTGATGATGACTACGCTGGCTTCATCTTTGGCTATCAGGATTCGTCCAGTTTCTATGTGGTGATGTGGAAACAGACCGAGCAGACGTACTGGCAGTCCGTCCCCTTCAGATCAATGGCTGAACCGGGCCTACAGCTGAAGGTGCTCATGCTATAATCCAGTCTCAATCAAAAACCAGACTCCACTTCATATTTGCTTTATATTTGCTTTTTTGTAACTGACTTTTTGCTTGTGAGGCGCACAGAGGAAGATATTTTGAAGTATGTTAGTAACCAAACAACAGTAGCACCCGCTGATTTCCACTGTATGGACACGAAACCACCAAGACATTTCTCAAAATATCTTCTTTTGTGTTCCACAGAGGAGAAAGTCATACAGGTTTGGAATGATTTGAGGGTGAGAAAATGATGGAACGTTTTCATATTGGGTAGTTGTTTTTTTTGCATTACAGTAAAAACATTACAATTACACATTACATTACAGTTTATACATTACAGATTATTTTATTAGAAAGAATTAAGAAGTTAATAGACAGGAAGCAAGTAAATCTGTTTTATATGTTTGTACAGTTATTTACTTCGATCAATTTAACAAATTAGATTATTTGATTAGTGGCCCAGATAATAGTGCAGAATCCTAAATATTTCTTATTCATTGTGTCTTTGTTTTTTATATCATAAAACTTTTGCCTTTGTATAGTTTTGTAAAACTTGTGTATTTTGCAGATTTAAATTAGCTTTTAAGTTCCTGGTTTTTATAATGGAGACTCAGACCTTTAAATAGCATCGTATAAAAGATAGCTATGTCGACATGATCATAAAATAGCTCATCAGGAAAAGTTGTCTGGGCAATTAGTTGTACAGTTTTGTGTTTGTTTACTCCAGGCGGTGAAATCTCGTACGGGCCCCGGCGAGTTTCTTCGTAACGCGCTGTGGCACACAGGGGACACGAATGGAGAGGTGAAACTGCTGTGGAAAGACCCACGAAATGTCGGCTGGGAAGACAAAACCTCGTACCGCTGGCAGCTTACCCACCGGCCACAGGTCGGCTACATCCGGTGAGACTGACCTGAGATCAGTTCTGCCTTGTCACAGTGTGTACAGAATGTTAAAGAAACAAATACAACTTAAGAGCTAAATATAGGGCGGGACTTAATTTTATACATTCAGAATGGATTGTGAAAAACACTGTATGACAGGTAGTTTGAGGGAAAAGTTAATAATGAAATTAAAAGGGTCATTTTTCATTTTTTGTTGACCTCAAACCCTCCATTAGAATCACCCTAAGATTTTCACTGTATTTGTATATTATACACTTTTTGTTTTTACAAACTTAGAAAAGATTTGACATGAATTGTAGTGTAATTGGCAGCATGCCACAGGTGTTTTTATCCCTTAGAGCTGCTTAAACAAATTGCCTGATTTTCTCATAAAATTTTGCTTTTTTTGGCCTATCCCTTTGAGGACTGTTGTTTTAGCCTTTTGACCACCAGAGGGCGCTGTAGCAGATCGGGTCAGTGTGAAGGGGGCTTGTAGGAAAGGGTTGGGGGTGCTAACTGCTGGTTATCCTTGAAATTTCTTCTCAGTTGCCCCTTCCTCCTGCCCCCTTGTACCCCTGAGACTCCGCTGAGTGGTTGGGCCCCCTGGCTGCCCTTTGTTGCGGTTGCCATGCCAATGAAATCCTTGGCAAGAATTTTCTTGGTGCCTGTTCATATGCAGATCCAACGGAAACTGCTGTAGTGGACGGGCGTTGAGAAAAAGAGAGACAGAGAGCGGACCGCAGAGGACAGTTAAAAATGTATTGTGTATGATTTCCTGTATGGAGGCATTTTTTTTTGGCATTGTGGTATAAAATGAAACCTCTTTCCTAAAAACCAATGCATAAACCCCAGCAAATGCGCCGTTAGGAAATTTGCTTTGAAAAAAACCTCAAATAAATACATATTTGATGGTTAAACATTTTTTTTAATTTTACCTGCATTTACACTTTGAGTGTCTGATTTACTGAGAGCTGTTTAGATGAGAAGTTTTTAAAATCTGTATGCGTAAATACCTACAGGGAGAGAAAGCAGTGTGTGTGCGTGTATGTGTACACATGTATGCACATTTGTGTGTGGGACAGTGTGTAGCCAAGGCTTTGTACAGGCCCTTTCAAACATACACACTCACAGAAGCACACCTGCTTTGTATTCAGAAGCCTGAATAGAGAGCACTGGACTTCAGTACACACACACTGTGCTTCACTCATACATAATGCAATTTACATCCAGCCTGCTGCTGAATCAAATCAGATCTCATTGATTATAAGGTAATTAGCGGGTGAGCAGGTGGAGCAGCGGCCGGTAGCACAGAGCAGCTGTCTGCTTCATTTGGACCAAAAATGTAGTATGAACAATGTAGTATTTCACAACACATCCAATAGGACTTTCTTGTGTGTGTGTGTGTGTGTGTGTGTTGTGTTTGGGGGATTGTAAGGATCACCCAACTGCCCCAACAAGAAAACAACCTAATAACCACACTAAAACAATGTATTAATGAAAATGTAAAAATGGGAATGTTTAGAAAATATAAAACAAAAAATTAAGTCTATGACATTATAACAAGAACAAACATGTGTGTGTGTTTCTATTGCAGAGTGAGGCTGTATGAGGGCACAGAGATGGTGGCTGACTCGGGCGTTGTGATCGACACCACCATGAGAGGCGGGCGTCTGGGTGTGTTCTGCTTCTCTCAGGAGAACATCATCTGGTCTAATCTGCGCTACCGCTGTAACGGTAAAGATTCACCTGCTCTTTAATATTAAATCCTGATCCTCTGCTTCTCACATCCAAACCCACAATCACTTTTCAAAACACCTCAGAACCAGAAACTTTAAATCAGTTCTTTATTTACAAAACTGCATTTTTATCACACAGAATTCCTGTACAACAGCAAAACAACAACATGATTCACAAGGCATATAAAAAATTACACGTTTTTAAATACAATGATGTAAAATGTACACTTTTTACGTTTTCTCCCAGATACCATTCCGGAGAATTTCAATCCACACCATAAACAGGTTCTCATGCACATAAAAGTGTGAGGAGAGCCAAACGCCCTGCGACTCTACAGCGCCCCTGAAACCCAGCGTGGGGCCACCGAACCCCTGAATGAGGAGCCGAACCATCAGGACATGAGACGTTCACCCAGTACCTGTCACTCTGGACTGAACAGACTGGGTGAAATGAGGGAAAAGACTTTAATTTTGCATTTTTTGTGTTAATGCGTGACGTGGCGTATGACGTGTGCGACTGTGAGCTTGTGTTTGCGTAAGAGGGTCCGATAATGTGCCGTAACATGCCTTTTAATAAACGGATATTGTATTTAATAGAGTAAAAGTAAAACGTTAACACTTGTGATTTTATATAAAAATGAGAGAGAAATGCAAACCCCTGTACACTGGCGCCGCCCTAGCGGTCGAGTTGCCGGTGCGCCGCAGCGGTGGCGGGGGTTGCGCGCTCCTCTGGTCGGGGAGGCCGGGACGAGTGCAATATTGGCGGAGATTGAACAACAGTGCACAGCATCCCACACCTGCCCGACCTCAGGACTGATCAGCACCACAACACACGACAGCATCCGTCACCATCCGATCACCATCTGTGATACGTGTAATCAGTTGCACTGGATGATCGGACCTGAGCCGTCTGATGTACCACAGTCAGCATGAAGCAACCCTGACCTGCGGTACTGCAGATCAATGATACAGAAAGTGAGATCCGTCAAGTATGCAAGAGTATACCAAGTTTACATAGATGTGCCATGCACATCTGTTAAAAAGCGCACAATTTTAAATAGATGTGCATGGCACTAATATATATATATATATTTATAATGTATATATATATAGTGCCATGCACATCTATTTAAAATGCATTTTTTATTATTATTGTTTACATTTCCTTTAAAAAGACTTCAGAACAATCATGACATTACTCTACACTTATGTGTCTCACTGTTTTAAATATACGTACATATATTATCATTTATATTATCATATATATTATAATCATATATATATAATTGGCCCCACTGGCCCCACGCGCACTCTTGGTTGGGAATCACTTTCCTTGACGACCGGTTGCTTAGTAACGGGGTAATCTGTTGACCAACGAGTTGTGTAGCTGACAAAAATGTACAGCACCAAAGAAATGTTGGTGAAAAATAAAAAGCACACAGTCGTCTACTGATAAATCAAAAAAACGCGATTCACTTCAGATCCCCAACCTAAACCATTATGATAAACCAGACATCATTTCCTCCTGACTCAGTAAATGGTTCACTTACCCGCAGCTTAACCCGGGTGTGTTAAAAGTCACATCTCTGATCGTTTAATGTGGCTTTTTTCTTAACAAAGTAACTTGGTATACTCCGGTTTCAAGCTTTTGGCGCATCTGCAGCTCGGTGGTTCTGCTGTTGCCCCAAAACTGAGGGGCACAAAGAGACCAGCAGTCCCGCCTCCATCTAACCAACAAAGCATTCAGAAACTCAGTGGTGCGTGTATGCTGCAGACAACAGCCCAGATCACACTCTCACCCTCACTAATGCATGCATGCATGCTGCAGACAACAGCCCAGATCACACTCTCACCCTCACTAATGCATGCATGCATGCTGCAGACAACAGCCCAGATCACACTCTCACCCTCACTAATGCATGCATGCATGCATGCTGCAGACAACAGCCCAGATCACACTCTCACCCTCACTAATGCATGCATGCATGCTGCAGACAACAGCCCAGATCACACTCTCACCCTCACTAATGCATGCATGCATGCTGCAGACAACAGCCCAGATCACACTCTCACCCTCACTAATGCATGCATGCATGCATGCTGCAGACAACAGCCCAGATCACACTCTCACCCTCACTAATGCATGCATGCATGCTGCAGACATCGGCCAACCAATATGCATGCAGCAGTGTGCATTATAGGTTACGCATGCACGCAGCTCGACATCGCAACAACAAACTTTTTAATTGACCTCTTAGCATTAAAACTAGTGGATTTCAATATTGAAGATCCTCAAATCGGCTGAAGTTTTCATGCGATTAGCGACAAACTTTCTACCGGCGCATTTATTCCGCGCTGGTCAACACCGCCACCTGCCGGGCGCCTGTTGAACTGCCGCACCGCGTCCACAGGGCGCATCTTTAACCTGAAGCGATTTTATTTAAACTCACCGGCACATGCATGTAAAATAATAAATGCAGATGAATAAAAAGAGGCTCTCGGATGCGTTAAAAAAGTGTTGGGCCGCTAAATGAGCCCACAGATGTGCAAACATCCCCAAAAACGCATTTAACGCCCAACAGAGAAACCACACGCGTTTCACGGGTAAATAACGCGGTTTCTCTCACACTGAAGTGCAGGTTTGCGACTGTAATGCAAATGTTATAAACTTTCATTCTGTTCTGCCCTGCACAGTAAGTGCCTGACGTGTTTTTATGACTATTAAAGTTATAAAGTTTATCTAGTTAAATTGTAAGACATGAACATGAATTGTTTCATACGAGCTGGAGTTCAGGATTCATTATAGGCTGAGACGCGGGGCGTCTCACCCGTGCGGCACCGTGACGCGGGGCGTCTCACCCGTGCGGCACCGTGACGCGGGGCGTCACGCCGCACAAGATTGCGTCACAGGAGAGCGTCGGGGTCCCACTGACGGAACAGACGTGATGGGAAAAGATCTGCGCGTCTGTAAGAGCTGCAGGAGAGTCTCTGATACTGTGAGTGTTTTAATCTTTATACTCAAACTCTTCATGCAATTGCACAACTTAATATTCGGGTTATTATCTTTGTTTATAATGTGGGTAACACTTTACCAGAAGGTTTCACTCTTCAACATTAATTATTGCATTGGCTTACATGAACTAACAGTGAGCAATATATTTGTACAGTTTTAATCTTTGCTGATGTTAGTTAACATGGATGTTAGTTCTTGGTGCATTATTATTAACAGACACAACTTTTGATTTTAAAAGTATGTTAGTAAATTACGTTTAAAATGAGTGAATATTGTATGTTGTTAGTTTAATGTAGTTAACTGATGTTGTTAACTAATGTAAACTCATTGACAAGTGTTACCATAATCTCTAATAATCGTATTAGAGGTGAATCAGTGCATTCATTCAGTCCTTCTAATGATCAGAACCAGTTCTGGTTTAAAGTACTTTGGTGTTACTGTTTATAGTAAAGGTTCTGTTTACTGTATTTATGTACTATAGTATTTACTCTGTATTCAAAGACTTCAATGATCTGATAACAATTCACCTTCTTGGTTAATTATGTTACAGCAATCAGCAAGGTTTACAGCTAGGAATTTGCAAAAGCGACATTTATTCCTCAGGATTGATATCCATGTACTGTGTTACAGTATGGTATTACTTTATGTTCTTTGCCCTGTAACACACACATACACAAAGCTCCACTTTATGTGCACCCCATGACAGAGTCAAATACGCAGTCATGTTTTGAAAAAGCAGGAGTTTTTAATTCTCATTTTGCTCTGCTTTTTGTTCTCTTTTGTTCTCGTAATCTTATATATTTTTTAAATTAGCTATACTTTCATTTTAGTTTCAGATATATTTCTTTTTTTAGATATTGTTTTGTTTGCCCAGTCTACAGATTTGACCAGATAAACATTTCACTACAGGTTATATGTGTATATAACTGTGTATGTGACAAATAAAATCTTGAATCCTGTTTCTGTCTTGGACATACGCACAGGTCCCAACCCTGCGTGTTCTGTTATAGGTCATGTAGGTTTGTAGCAGAAATGAGTTTCCACGTGCAGTGATGCACAGAGAATGCTTCAGACTGCAGAAAGTAACAGAGCCTCTGAGTTCCTGCTGTGTGTCTCACCTCTGTGCCGCACAGCTCTCAGGCCTGTCTGTTTCAACTGGGGCAGGTGCTGGTGTGGCAGGATATATTTAGATCCTCTATTTCTGCCCTGCAACTCCTGTAACCGCCCCATGTGCCACCAGCTGTCCCATCATCTAGAACAAATATCAGCTGTCAGTGTTAAGACAGAAGCTGTGTGGCAGTGAATCAGTACAGTAAGAATACATTAGGGTAGATGGCAAAGCAACAGTTAGAATGAAAATGTTGCATAGATCAAACAAAATGCAGTAAAGCTGTGGATATATTAACTCTAAGATTTGAGATATATTTCACTTTATCTTTTTAAAGGGTTTGTTGCTGTCCACTTTGTTTTGACAGATTGTTTATATTAAAGCTGTAGATCATTTGTAACAAGAAGAAGGACATACCTTAGACATCTATACAGTATATCTAATATATGTTATATTACTAACTGATTATAGTTGCCATTTTTGCATTACATTATTTACTTTATTTATAAGTGATTTTACAATTAAGGATATCTCACGTGTCCTCAAATGTACATTTCGCTCACTTTAAGATATAGCCGGTCATACACGCATAGTATTTTGAGTTTACTCGTGTTCCTCCACTGTTTGCTCTTGAGTCTCAGTAAATAACTCATCAGTGGTGAGAGTCCAAACTGTGAAATATCTTCTGACCAGAGACTGATACTGCAGCAGTAACATTACTGAGAGTGTTTCGGATATACAGTGGCCACAAAAGAACCACTAAATTACATGTAAACATGTCTAAATGTTATTACTTTAGATGCAATATAATAAACCGATCTGGGTGCTGGACCTTTTCTCAGAAACAATATAACGTTTCTGCACCATTTTTGCAGTGACTTTTAACCAACTGGCCTCAGTGCTTTTTACTGGATGTTGTCAGTTTACTCAGGTGTCCTAACAGAGAAATCACAGGCACGGTTCAGCAAATGAACTATGAACCTGTTTTATATAGTTTAATAGTTTAATACACAGGAAGTGTCTGGAATGTCTATTGTTTTATCATTTAAAATCTAACAATTTATTTTAGATTTTTTTCCCTAAAAAGAGTTTATGTATTTCTTTTTAATAATGGCACTTTCTTTAATATTTTGATAAATTATTCACATTTATTTTGCAATCCACATCAACGTTTTATTACGTTCTTCTGTCCCTCCAGTAGCTGTTCAACATGGTCATGACATCATCACTCTTTTGATTGGTCTCAGGACCTGAACAGATAAGATGAACTATTGAGGTGTTTCTGAATGCTGTGAAGTGTGTTTATTATTTTATTATTATAATATATATATGTATGTATGTAGCTCAACTGATAGAGCATTGGGTTAGTAACACAAAGGTTGTGGGTTTGATTCCCAGGGAAACACAAGTACTGATAAAATGTATACCTTACATACACACAGTCGCTTTGGATAAAAGGCGTTTGCCAAATGAATAAATGTATATAACGTTTCTTTTTAGGATTTGTAACTGGATGTGTTTGTCTCTCCGTGTGGTTGTTCGAGGTAGTGCCACCGGTGAGCAGGCCGCTCTGTGTGTGTCTGTATGGATGGGAATGGAAGCGCCAGCTGTCTGTGGGAATCACTCACACCCAACCTGGAAACACATTATTCTCATTCTTACAGTGGTCCTGCTGTTTAGTGCCCCATCAGGTAAAGTCCATTTTAACCTTAACCTACAGAAAGTGTTAAAACCATACAGTAAGATATCAGGTGGCAGTACCAGGGTAGTTGATATACAGAAGATCTGAATTACCTGTAGTATTTACATTGTACTCCAATGAATTCCATGATATTATTATGGTACATTCCCCCAAAACATCACTGTACTATGTTTTCTCATTTAGTGTTTGATTCATTTCAAGTGTGAATTTGTGGAAATAGAAAAAATCTTTGACACCAGGATTAAGAATGTCCAAAAGTGGCCCAATTTACCCAAATTTACTCCAAAGTGTAATGAGAAAAGTTGCACAGTAATGAAATGCAGTAAACTGGATTTATCATCTTCACTTTCAGTGTGTGCACAGTGTCGGATCCTGCGATGTAATTCTGAATTTGTGGCTGCGACTCTGGAGATTGGGGTCATGGGTGGGGGTAGGGAGGGGGGTAACTCCGGGTACTGCAGCGCCCTGCGGTCCTACGCCGTCTGCACCCAGCGGACGGCTCGTGCGTGCCGCGGAGACCTGGCCTACCACTCTGCTGTGCAGGGCATTGAGGATCTGCTCATTCAACACCACTGCCCCAAGACGGGCCCCACAGCTCAGCCACGGCCCCTGCCTCAGGCTCCTCTCTCAGGGGACGGCTGCTTCTATGAGAAGGTGTTTGTGCAGAAGCAGGGCCGGGCCCCGGAATACCTGCACTGTGGTGTGTTTGGGGACCCTCACATCCGCACCTTTAACGATGAGTTCCAGACATGCTCAGTGCCGGGGGCATGGCCTCTCATAGATAATCAGTACCTGTACATACAAGCCACCAGCACGCCCACTAGAGGGAGCTCTTACACTACCGTACTCACAAAGGTGCAGAAAAATCACACACATTTCTCAGTGTTGGAAGCAAAGTGATTTATATGATGTTATATTTATGGTGGAATTATGTAGGTGAATGAGATTTTACCAAGATGAAGTCCTGTCAACCAATCAGAATGCAGGGTTAAGTTTAGGGTTCAAAGTTAGATTTTGCACTGGGTTAGGGGCTTGTAAACCATTCTTATCTACTTAATAATTATTAATTATTATAAATAATTATTTACCTCAGATTTGCGGGTCAGTTATGATTAGGGTTTAGGTTCTAACATATATTTTTAAGTAATGTTATTGCAGGACCAACAAAAGATGTTGAGCCCACATCAGTTCTGCAACTGTTTAAATGTTTTGTACTTTGTTTAACTATGTGACAATTTTTTGGTCTGTTTCCTCACAGATCACTGTTATCTTTAAGAACTGGCGTGAATGTGCAGAGCTCCAGATCTACCAAGCCGAGCTGGATAACGTTCCCCCAGCATTTGTGGATGGTTCCATGACCAGCAGCAATCGCAGAGGCCATCAGAGCCTGCGTGTGACCTCCCGCGACCCCGGCCGACACGCAGAGATCAGTGCGACACACATTGGAACGACACTGGTAGTACGTCAGGTCGGCCACTCGCTGAGTCTGTCCGTCCGCTCCCCTGGGGCGATCGTAGAGTCTTACACACCCGATCAGGACCTGCAGCTGTGTCTTTGGGGGTGTCCGGTCTCACAGCGTCTGGGGATGCCACACAGACACTCCTCTGCGGTTGTGTACTCGCACTGTTCGTCTGTGCTTCCTGTGCAGGATGTGTATTTCCAGGCTTGCCTGTTTGACGTGCAGGTCTCTGGGAACATAAACTTGAGTGCGTCAGCTGTGGCTGCATTAGAGGACGCTCGCATGATGATCTCTGACCCCGAGAGGGTTCACCTGCTGACAGACAGGGCAGGTAACACACCCCCGTCTCTGCCGCTGGTTCTGGTGATAAGTGTCCTTGCAGAGACCCTAAGGCGTGCTCTCTCAGGTCCACTGTGATGTCAAAAATGCTGCAGGTATCAGGGCTGTGCTGTTTGAAGAACAGCCCTGTTAAATAAAACAGCTAAAACCAGCCTAAGATGGCAGGCAGGTTTTAGCTGGTCCCAGCCAGGTTTTAGGTAAAGCTGGGATAACAGGCTGTTTTAGAGGGATTTTGGCCACTCTGGTCAGGCTGGAAGACCAGCTGACCTACAAGCTAAAACCAGCTTTGCCAGGCTTTTTCAGCAGGAAGACCTAATTATACAACTGTTAGAAGTTTACATCCCCTCAGAGTTTTGTTTGGAAGTTTGTATGTTTTATGTGATCAGAGGCTGTCTGGAACTGCCTTGTGTTGACTGTTGTTTTATTTCTTTGCAGTGTATCATGCACATAAAGGGTGTAATTTATAAATTTAACACGTTTGTGAGTACATCTGTCAGAAGAAACATGAATAAGCTTTGGAAAACAATTGTACTTTGGAAAAATTTTGCCTGTTAATAAATTACATGTTTTCTCCGAGATGGAAGTTTATGCAAGAATAACTGGAGTGTATTTATAATAAAGAAAAATATTTCCACACAGCAGCAGTTTTATTGTTATGTGTTAGTTCACACAGCTTTGTCGAATGAAGGTGGCACTGGATACAGACTATGTGACGTCACCATTATCAACAAAATAGATTTTTCATCTTTCATCTAATTTTCCTGTGATTGTTATTGCTGGCTGGTATGTATGTAAATTAAATGTAAATTGATCACAAGAATCTGTGTAAAATATGGTCTGAAATTATAATGAGTTTTCTGTTGCAGATTTTATTTATAGGACGCCAGTGGGTGGTCATGGAAATAGGTTTGTAGTTTTATCAGGGTTTTTGACTGTTGTAGAAATTGTCATTTGTTTTGTTAGACTGCAGTTTGTAGGGAAGTGGAGGGTGTAGTTTGAGTCACGCTGGATGGAGGTTTATTAATTCACTTTTTGTACCTACAAGAAATGAAAATCAAGTTTTATGACCTATAACTGTTCAAGTAACTGCTACTGCTCTGTCACCTGTAAAGTGCTGACAGAGTCGATGATATTTCACACTTTTTTAAGGGGTGTTGGACACTAGTTTTATGTTTATATAATGTATGAGAACTGATAATAAATGTAGACAGCTTTTGTATAGATCTATAACAGAGAGTGTCCTTTCCTCAGACAGAGTCATAACTCTGAAGATAAAGGGTGAGGAACGAATACGGTAAGCAGCTGTTAGTGTATTTTCCGTCAGTGATTTATGAGGTTATATAAGTGGACTCCCCCTGAACCTTCTGCAGGAACTCGTGCAGTAGAGTGTTGATCAGTCAGTAGAGGGCAGTGACCGTCCAATCAGAAGAGTCCATGAGAACAGAGTCTAACACGTTTCACAGCTGCTGTGATGGATGCAGCTGTTTGGTCAGATTAAGCAACCTCTGGTACAGTCTATCTATCTATCTATCTATCTATCTATCTATCTATCTATCTATCTATCTATCTATCTATCACTCTGTCTGTCTATCTATCTATCTATCTATCTGTCTGTCTGTCTGTCTGTCTGTCTGTCTGTCTGTCTCTCTAATGGTGCAGGGCTGGTGTCTGTTTCATGCACTCTGCATCACAGTGTTAAAGGGGAGCATTAGACGTGATGATCATCAGTTTTCTTCTCTTTGTCTGTCTGTCTGTC
Organism: Chromobotia macracanthus; assembly: GCA_036877525.1. Lineage (NCBI taxonomy): Eukaryota > Metazoa > Chordata > Actinopteri > Cypriniformes > Botiidae > Chromobotia > Chromobotia macracanthus. Next base: position 7,161,955 of record JAZGTH010000061.1, on the reverse strand, counting down.
TGTCTGTCTGTCTCTCTAATGGTGCAGGGCTGGTGTCTGTTTCATGCACTCCGCATCACAGTGTTAAAGGGGAGCATTAGACGTGATGATCATCAGTTTTTCTTCTCTTTCTGTCTGTCTTTCTGTCTCTCTGTCTCTCTAATGGTGCAGGGCTGGTGTCTGTTTCATGCACTCTGCATCACGGTGTTAAAGGGGAGCATTAGACGTGATGATCATCAGTTTTCTTCTCTTTGTCTGTCTGTCTGTCTGTCTGTCTGTCTGTCTCTCTAATGGTGCAGGACTGGTGTCTGTTTCATGCACTCCGCATCACAGTGTTAAAGGGGAGCATTAGACGTGATGATCATCAGTTTTCTTCTCTTTCTGTCTGTCTGTCTGTCTGTCTGTCTCTCTAATGGTGCAGGGCTGGTGTCTGTTTCATGCACTCCGCATCACAGTGTTAAAGGGGAGCATTAGACGTGATGATCATCAGTTTTCTTCTCTTTCTGTCTGTCTCTCTGTCTCTCTAATGGTGCAGGGCTGGTGTCTGTTTCATGCACTCCACATCACAGTGTTAAAGGGGAGCATTAGACGTGATGATCATCAGTTTTCTTCTCTTTCTGTCTCTCTGTCTGTCTGTCTCTCTAATGGTGCAGGGCTGGTGTCTGTTTCATGCACTCCACATCAGTGTTAAAGGGGAGCATTAGACGTGATGATCATCAGTTTTCTTCTCTCTCTGTCTGTCTGTCTGTCTGTCTCTCTAATGGTGCAGGACTGGTGTCTGTTTCATGCACTCCACATCACAGTGTTAAAGGGGAGCATTAGACGTGATGATCATCAGTTTTCTTCTCTCTCTGTCTCTCTGTCTGTCTGTCTCTCTAATGGTGCAGGGCTGGTGTCTGTTTCATGCACTCCACATCACAGTGTTAAAGGGGAGCATTAGACGTGATGATCATCAGTTTTCTTCTCTTTCTGTCTGTCTGTCTGTCTCTCTAATGGTGCAGGGCTGGTGTCTGTTTCATGCACTCCACATCACAGTGTTAAAGGGGAGCATTAGACGTGATGATCATCAGTTTTCTTCTCTTTCTGTCTGTCTGTCTGTCTCTCTAATGGTGCAGGGCTGGTGTCTGTTTCATGCACTCCACATCACAGTGTTAAAGGGGAGCATTAGACGTGATGATCATCAGTTTTCTTCTCTTTCTGTCTGTCTGTCTGTCTGTCTGTCTGTCTCTCTAATGGTGCAGGGCTGGTGTCTGTTTCATGCACTCCGCATCACAGTGTTAAAGGGGAGCATTAGACGTGATGATCATCAGTTTTCTTCTCTCTCTGTCTGTCTGTCTGTCTCTCTAATGGTGCAGGGCTGGTGTCTGTTTCATGCACTCCGCATCACAGTGTTAAAGGGGAGCATTAGACGTGATGATCATCAGTTTTCTTCTCTTTCTGTCTCTGTCTGTCTGTCTGTCTGTCTCTCTAATGGTGCAGGGCTGGTGTCTGTTTCATGCACTCCACATCACAGTGTTAAAGGGGAGCATTAGACGTGATGATCATCAGTTTTCTTCCCTGTCTGTCTGTCTGTCTGTCTCTAATGGTGCAGGACTGGTGTCTGTTTCATGCACTCCGCATCACAGTGTTAAAGGGGAGCATTAGACGTGATGATCATCAGTTTTCTTCTCTTTCTGTCTGTCTGTCTGTCTCTCTAATGGTGCAGGGCTGGTGTCTGTTTCATGCACTCCGCATCACAGTGTTAAAGGGGAGCATTAGACGTGATGATCATCAGTTTTCTTCTCTCTCTGTCTGTCTGTCTGTCTGTCTCTCTAATGGTGCAGGGCTGGTGTCTGTTTCATGCACTCCACATCACAGTGTTAAAGGGGAGCATTAGACGTGATGATCATCAGTTTTCTTCTCTCTCTGTCTGTCTGTCTGTCTGTCTCTCTAATGGTGCAGGGCTGGTGTCTGTTTCATGCACTCCACATCAGTGTTAAAGGGGAGCATTAGACGTGATGATCATCAGTTTCTTCTCTCTCTGTCTGTCTGTCTGTCTGTCTCTCTAATGGTGCAGGACTGGTGTCTGTTTCATGCACTCCACATCACAGTGTTAAAGGGGAGCATTAGACGTGATGATCATCAGTTTTCTTCTCTTTGTCTGTCTGTCTGTCTGTCTGTCTCTCTAATGGTGCAGGGCTGGTGTCTGTTTCATGCACTCCGCATCACAGTGTTAAAGGGGAGCATTAGACGTGATGATCATCAGTTTTCTTCTCTCTCTGTCTCTCTGTCTGTCTGTCTCTCTAATGGTGCAGGGCTGGTGTCTGTTTCATGCACTCCACATCACAGTGTTAAAGGGGAGCATTAGACGTGATGATCATCAGTTTTCTTCTCTTTCTGTCTGTCTGTCTGTCTCTCTAATGGTGCAGGGCTGGTGTCTGTTTCATGCACTCCACATCACAGTGTTAAAGGGGAGCATTAGACGTGATGATCATCAGTTTTCTTCTCTTTCTGTCTGTCTGTCTGTCTGTCTGTCTCTCTAATGGTGCAGGGCTGGTGTCTGTTTCATGCACTCCACATCACAGTGTTAAAGGGGAGCATTAGACGTGATGATCATCAGTTTTCTTCTCTTTCTGTCTGTCTGTCTGTCTGTCTGTCTCTCTAATGGTGCAGGGCTGGTGTCTGTTTCATGCACTCTGCATCACAGTGTTAAAGGGGAGCATTAGACGTGATGATCATCAGTTTTCTTCTCTTTCTGTCTGTCTCTCTGTCTCTCTAATGGTGCAGGGCTGGTGTCTGTTTCATGCACTCCACATCACAGTGTTAAAGGGGAGCATTAGACGTGATGATCATCAGTTTTCTTCTCTTTCTGTCTGTCTGTCTGTCTGTCTGTCTCTCTAATGGTGCAGGGCTGGTGTCTGTTTCATGCACTCCACATCACAGTGTTAAAGGGGAGCATTAGACGTGATGATCATCAGTTTTCTTCTCTTTCTGTCTGTCTGTCTGTCTCTCTAATGGTGCAGGGCTGGTGTCTGTTTCATGCACTCCACATCACAGTGTTAAAGGGGAGCATTAGACGTGATGATCATCAGTTTTCTTCTCTTTCTGTCTGTCTGTCTGTCTGTCTCTCTAATGGTGCAGGGCTGGTGTCTGTTTCATGCACTCCACATCACAGTGTTAAAGGGGAGCATTAGACGTGATGATCATCAGTTTTCTTCCCTGTCTGTCTGTCTGTCTGTCTCTAATGGTGCAGGACTGGTGTCTGTTTCATGCACTCCACATCACAGTGTTAAAGGGGAGCATTAGACGTGATGATCATCAGTTTTCTTCTCTTTCTGTCTGTCTGTCTGTCTCTCTAATGGTGCAGGGCTGGTGTCTGTTTCATGCACTCCATCACAGTGTTAAAGGGGAGCATTAGACGTGATGATCATCAGTTTTCTTCTCTTTCTGTCTGTCTGTCTGTCTCTCTAATGGTGCAGGGCTGGTGTCTGTTTCATGCACTCCATCACAGTGTTAAAGGGGAGCATTAGACGTGATGATCATCAGTTTTCTTCTCTTTCTGTCTGTCTGTCTGTCTCTCTAATGGTGCAGGGCTGGTGTCTGTTTCATGCACTCCGCATCACAGTGTTAAAGGGGAGCATTAGACGTGATGATCATCAGTTTTCTTCTCTTTCTGTCTGTCTCTCTGTCTCTCTAATGGTGCAGGGCTGGTGTCTGTTTCATGCACTCCACATCACAGTGTTAAAGGGGAGCATTAGACGTGATGATCATCAGTTTTTCTTCTCTTTCTGTCTGTCTGTCTGTCTCTCTGTCTCTCTAATGGTGCAGGGCTGGTGTCTGTTTCATGCACTCCATCACAGTGTTAAAGGGGAGCATTAGACGTGATGATCATCAGTTTTCTTCTCTCTTGTCTGTCTGTCTGTCTGTCTCTCTAATGGTGCAGGGCTGGTGTCTGTTTCATGCACTCCACATCACAGTGTTAAAGGGGAGCATTAGACGTGATGATCATCAGTTTTCTTCTCTTTCTGTCTCTTGTCTGTCTGTCTCTCTAATGGTGCAGGGCTGGTGTCTGTTTCATGCACTCCACATCAGTGTTAAAGGGGAGCATTAGACGTGATGATCATCAGTTTTCTTCTCTCTCTGTCTGTCTGTCTGTCTGTCTCTCTAATGGTGCAGGACTGGTGTCTGTTTCATGCACTCCACATCACAGTGTTAAAGGGGAGCATTAGACGTGATGATCATCAGTTTTCTTCTCTTTGTCTGTCTGTCTGTCTGTCTGTCTCTCTAATGGTGCAGGGCTGGTGTCTGTTTCATGCACTCCGCATCACAGTGTTAAAGGGGAGCATTAGACGTGATGATCATCAGTTTTCTTCTCTCTCTGTCTCTCTGTCTGTCTGTCTCTCTAATGGTGCAGGGCTGGTGTCTGTTTCATGCACTCCACATCACAGTGTTAAAGGGGAGCATTAGACGTGATGATCATCAGTTTTCTTCTCTTTCTGTCTGTCTGTCTGTCTCTCTAATGGTGCAGGGCTGGTGTCTGTTTCATGCACTCCATCACAGTGTTAAAGGGGAGCATTAGACGTGATGATCATCAGTTTTCTTCTCTTTCTGTCTGTCTGTCTGTCTCTCTAATGGTGCAGGGCTGGTGTCTGTTTCATGCACTCCGCATCACAGTGTTAAAGGGGAGCATTAGACGTGATGATCATCAGTTTTCTTCTCTTTCTGTCTGTCTGTCTGTCTGTCTCTCTAATGGTGCAGGGCTGGTGTCTGTTTCATGCACTCCACATCACAGTGTTAAAGGGGAGCATTAGACGTGATGATCATCAGTTTTTCTTCTCTTTCTGTCTGTCTGTCTGTCTCTCTGTCTCTCTAATGGTGCAGGGCTGGTGTCTGTTTCATGCACTCCGCATCACAGTGTTAAAGGGGAGCATTAGACGTGATGATCATCAGTTTTCTTCTCTCTCTGTCTGTCTGTCTGTCTGTCTCTCTAATGGTGCAGGGCTGGTGTCTGTTTCATGCACTCCACATCACAGTGTTAAAGGGGAGCATTAGACGTGATGATCATCAGTTTTTCTTCTCTTTCTGTCTGTCTGTCTGTCTCTCTGTCTCTCTAATGGTGCAGGGCTGGTGTCTGTTTCATGCACTCCGCATCACAGTGTTAAAGGGGAGCATTAGACGTGATGATCATCAGTTTTCTTCTCTCTCTGTCTGTCTGTCTGTCTGTCTCTCTAATGGTGCAGGGCTGGTGTCTGTTTCATGCACTCCACATCACAGTGTTAAAGGGGAGCATTAGACGTGATGATCATCAGTTTTCTTCTCTTTCTGTCTGTCTGTCTGTCTCTCTAATGGTGCAGGGCTGGTGTCTGTTTCATGCACTCCACATCACAGTGTTAAAGGGGAGCATTAGACGTGATGATCATCAGTTTTCTTCTCTCTCTGTCTGTCTGTCTGTCTGTCTCTCTAATGGTGCAGGGCTGGTGTCTGTTTCATGCACTCCACATCACAGTGTTAAAGGGGAGCATTAGACGTGATGATCATCAGTTTTCTTCTCTCTCTGTCTGTCTGTCTGTCTCTCTAATGGTGCAGGGCTGGTGTCTGTTTCATGCACTCCACATCACAGTGTTAAAGGGGAGCATTAGACGTGATGATCATCAGTTTTCTTCTCTTTCTGGGTGAGTTTCTCGCTTCACTTGGTGACTTCACATGAAGTTGAGCGTGTTGAACGGTGTTCACATGATCTCCTCTCTAACTTCGTGTTGTTTTGGGGCACACACGTCTCCTCCCCTGATCCATATAACTCACCACCTCCTCCACCTCCTCCTGCCTCGGACCCACGAGCTGTCCACGCGCTGCTGCCGGGTGTTCATTGGCCCGAGTGGACGCGATCTGACGCGCGTCCTATGAGCGACGCGCCGGGCGGCGGTCCACATGCGCCCCGGGCTGATGCCCATATGTGCGCCCGGCACATCACCAGCAGTGCGGCGTGTGAATATATATATAACCCCGCTCAGTGTTTACCACGGAGCAGTGACCATCAACCAACAGAGAAACATACACATAACGCGGCTTTATTACAGGAGTGAAGCAGAAATGGGCGTGCTGACAAAGAAACCCAAAACCTTCGAGGTTCAGTTCAGTGACCCGAACAAGAGCGCGTACAGCGGCGGAGACAAAGTGGCCGGACGGGTGATGGTGGAGGCGTCGGAGGTGACGCGGGTGTCCGCCGTCAGGCTGTACGGGATCGGATGCGCCAAAGTCGGTTATACTAAAGGAAAGCAGCGCTGCAGGGAGGAGATTGACTACCTGAAATACGAGGAAGTTCTTCACCTTGATCATCAGCCGACAGGTGAGCACCAAGCTTTGGGTTTTCCAGGCGCAAAAGCTCATGTTTTCTCTTATGCTCCGATTCTGTCGTCTGAGTTATATTGGTCACATTTGTTTTGAGCTGAGAAATATCTCACAATTGTCGTATCAAAGTCTGGTCAGGCTGTGGAAGTGTTTGTAAAGCGCAATGTGTCACACAGACGCGGATGGGTCCGTCATCCTCAGGCCTGGAAACACATATGAGTTCATGTTTGGATTTGAGCTTCCACAGTCAGGGTGAGTTGCTCCTTGCAGATATAGCAATGCAAATGTTTTTGTGCATAACAGTCACTGTTTTAATGACAGCTCTTTCCCCAACAGGTGTCTAGTTTCCTCCTATACAGGGAAGTTTGGCTCGGTGCAGTACTATGTAAAGGCAGTCATAGAAAAATCAGGCCAGCCGTATGCGGAGTGTAAGAGATATTTCGAGGTGAAGGAACCAATTGATGTTAACACTCAAGAACTGATGGTGAGCAACCGTTTATGTGAAATGGAAGAGATTACAGGAACGTTCAGCCTCTAATCATTTCATCTTCTTTCTATTAGGCTCCAGTTTCAGGTGCCAAAGAGAAGAAAGTCACCTGCATGTTTATTCCTGACGGCAGTGTTTCGGTGGTCGCTCGTATTGAGCGGAAGGGCTACTGCGAAGGGGAAGACATTTGCATCAATGCTAAATTTGAGAACACCTGCTCACGAATTGTCATTCCTAAAGCTGCCATCATGGCCAAGCACATTTATCTGGCGAACGGCCGCACCAAAGTGTTTTACGAGAAACTCACATCAGTCCGGGGCGAGCACATCATCTCCGGGATGTGTGACATGTGGCAGGGTCGCGTTCTTCGTGTGCCCAAACTGAAGCCCACCATCTTGGGCTGTGACATCATCCATGTTGACTACAGTCTGAGAGTGAGTCATGTTTCTAAAAACCTGGAAACCTGTAGGATCAGGGTTTAACCTCTGTGTGTTCTCTTTTAATGCCACAGATCTACGCGCACATCCCAGGCAGCGAGAAGCTGATCCTGGAACTGCCTCTGGTGATCGGGACGATCCCCTACAATGGCCTGAACAGTCGCACCAGCAGCATGAGCAGTCAGGATGGGAGCGCCACCTCCAGTACCTGCGTGTCCCTCCCGTCTTCTCCTCCCAGCTACAGCGAGATCTCCCGAGACAACTGCATGGACAGCTCCTTCATTCCTCTTCTGAATGATTATGATGAAGACGACAGTCCCATCTTCATGCGCATGAGTGAGCACCATCTACCCCCTCCTCCGGCTTACACTGAGGTACACGCACACAGATATTAAAACTGGCTAAGATATAAACTGGCTGTATACTCTGGCTAAGATTACACTAACGACTGCCTCTGATTGTACAGCAGAATTGAAACTACAGTGAGAAGGTCTCCTGAAAAACATCTGCCACGAGATTTTAAACTCAAGCAGAAGAACAAAAACAGTTCCTGGGGATGAGATTCAGATCTCTGAATGCAGAAGGACACTGTTAGAGGACCATTCATGTTTTACTCGAGTTGCAGGCTATAAAACTCTGTGGAACAAGTAATGGTCCTTACTGAAGCTTTGACTTTTCAGAAGAGTGTCACTCATGTAAGAATCCACCTCTTCAAAATGACATTCAGATCTTCCTGTTTGTTCCTGTGGATTCTCAGCATCTGAGAGACTTTGTGGATTTGTGTGAAGTTTTGCCATATTGGTATAATATTCTGTTTTCAGATTGGAAAGTGAAGTGTTGTTCTTCTTATTAATGAAAGGTTTTGATTTTGTAATGCACTAGAGTTGAGAACTTTGAATATCATAACAGTTTTGATATTTGCAGTGTCTAGTATCACAGCTTGAATTTATCTTAGCAGTGTATGTGTTTCTGATTTAATTTATAAATCAGAATATTTAAATTTATTGAATTTAAACAAATTAATGCAGTTAAAATTTGATTGGTATTTTATATTCTTGCCCTTTTTTATTTAAATCCATTTAAACCATCTCTACAGTTCTGTAGATAATAACATTTTCAATGAATACAATAAAACATCTGATATGACAAATGCAATCAAGTGTGATTAATTTAATTCTATCTATCTATTCCTCTGTCTTTCTGTTTATCCATCCATCCATCTAATATTATTATTATTATTACACATTATGAAACTTGATCCTCATTTCATATTATGTCCTCAGTTTATATTGACACATCTGCTGTGAAAGTGAATTAGAGCTTTAAAGGAATTAGAAGTTCAGCAGCTCGGCTTTTGTTCACACGTGAGGTGAGTTGAGGGAAATCAGGGCAAAGGTTGACATCAGAAGACAAAGGCCTGGATGTGATGAGCACCTGTTATTGTTGGGAGAACTGAAATGGTTTATTTACAGGCTCTGTGCAGGTGGAGAACATTCAGGAGCTGTTTACAGTCACCACTGCAACTTCCATTCATGGGAGTGTGTTCAGAATAGCCAGTGAGTGATGTAACATTCATCCAAAGAGGCAAAGTGAACGTGCTGGTAACTACGAACACACACACACATCACACCATTTACAGTATATAGACAACAGTAAGTCCTGCAGTCACACACACACTTTTCACTCCCACTTTTTCAATTGATTACAATGTTATCTTTGCAGGTTTATGAATCTGGAAAATACGGTTTGCTTATATTATTACCTATTCTTAACATCATAACATTTCAAGTTGTAGTTTGCTAAAATTAGATTTTTGAATCCCAGATTGTTATTGTGGACCTCATGCCGTGTTCATCTGACTGCACTGGCAGAGAATTGATTATCAGACGACTCATTTAAATACATGAATAAAGTGCACAGAATAAAGCGAGAGAAGCCTCGTCCAGAGAGATGCGTGCAGAGCTGCATGCATGCAGGGCAGGATCAGACATCAGCAGAGAGAATCAGACATCTGATAGGGTTGTTTACTCTGTCTGCAGCTGCTCCTCTAAAGCTCTCAAAAAGGCTCTGTACTTTCCTGGACCCCCAGATGTCTTTCTCACATACTCTCGCTCTATTTCCGCCTCTACAACCGGAGCCTTGTTTAGGAATCTATATAAAACTGCTCATCTCCTCTCGTGTTTTATAAACCTTCTTAATAATGCAATGAAACATGCGTTTCTGTTGCGTGATCAGCTGGGATGCATTTGCAGAACAGTTTAAAATTCACTGTTGTATACTGTATATACAGTACAGTAGTGTATCTTCCATTAGCTTTAATTGATCTTTAGTTAAGATAATTATAACTGTAACCTGTACAGACAGCTTTTGGAATTGCAGGATTTTAATTCATTATTTTTTTACATTTGAGCAGGTGTCCTGCAAACCTCATCTTGAAAGTTATTTTGGCCTACACGCCCAATTCCTGGTCCTGGGCTGTCACAGTGTGGTGAGTTTGAATCTGTTTGTATCTGTTATTGTAGATTTTCATTAAGACAGATTTAGAAACATTTTTAATAATTAGTAAGTTAGGAGGTTTTGCTACATACAGTTGAGACATGATTTTACACAGCCCTTGTAGAATCAGGGCAAATATTTACATATACATTTATGGATATGGATATACATTTATGGATTTATTTGGAAGATGCGTATATCTAAAGCGACTTACAGTGCATTCAGGTTATATATTTAATTAGTGCCTCTCCCTGGGAATCGAACAAACAAGGGTCTCATGAACAACCACAAACGTTAAACAGCTGTGGACCAGGTAACAGCATGCAGAGTTAAGAGTCAGGCGTTCAGACTTTTAAATGGGGTTATTGTCTCCCATTGCCCATAACATTTCCACTCCCACACTCATAATTTACACTCAATAAATCATTCTAGATCTTAGCATAACTAGAAAGATAAAAATAACCAAACTCTAAGAAATATCTTGATTTTGATGCTTGCTTTGTCTTATTTTAAATAACAGTAAGTCATCTTGAGGCCCTCTGGTTGAGAAACACTGTTCTAGAGTTAGGATCCATGTAAAGTTTTTGCCAGTAATGTGTAATCTCTTTTTATAATCCAGCAGTCTTTGCTTTCTCTAGTGTAATGTGAGTGAAGAACGAGTCGTTCTGCTGAATAATGCTGCCTGCTGCCAACAGAGAGACCCTGTGATATGATGGACATGTGGGATATAAGTCTTGTAAGTCAAAGTAGTTTATTGCTTTTTCTCTGTGAGGACGTAGAACCAAATAACACTTTCTCTGCAAAATAACAGTGTTACAAAACAAACACCTTATACCACTTCCTCCTGTCCCGTGATCTGTGTAAACACTTGTGTGGATCTGTGATACTATCAAAACATTGCTATCCCAACTTAGCCCAATATTGGTTCAACCAATGACGTGAGGCTGGGGCGGGGCCACCTGCTTGGCTAACCACCGGTAGATGAGGGGGGGTGTTGATGGTGTTTTGATGATCTGTTTGATGACCGTAATGGCACAGAAATTTTGCACCTCACCTTTAATACCGTGACCAGCAGATCCAGTCAATAAACAAATGATCTACAGAATCCACAGTCCCAAAATCTGAAAGAGTTCCACTGATTTCTTTAGAACTGGCATGTCTGTCATTCATAATGCTCTACAACTCCCCCCAAACATCTTATATGTCACCAGTAAGAGTATAAGAGTAACTCTCTGCTCCATTTAATACGTTTAACGTGTGTGATTCTATTCCATAGAATTAGATATTATTTTCAATCCAAAATCAGCACAGAAAATATGAAAAAAGTTAGCAGATTCTCTGGGTCTACCCCTCCGTGCACTTTATACAGTGGGGCATTGAAATGTAAGGTTACTGTAAACTGTAGTGTTGCTTTGTGTTTGCTGCATTCGTGTTGCACATAGTGGAACTACTTCACGAGTATCATCAGCAATCTGGCAACTGTTTAATCAGAAAATCAGACACTTGATAGGGTTGTTTACTCGCTGTGCAGCTGTTGCTTTTCTTAGAGCTCTCAAAAAAGATCCTTCACGTATTCCCTGTGTCTCTTGACAGATCCAGCTCTCGAACTTTAGCCTAGTTCAGAAATCCATGCTTCCTGAAGATTACAATGAAACTTGTAACTTCATTGCATGATGCTGTTTTAGAAAGAAACTGTTTAAAATAATTTCAGGTCAGGGGAAGCTTCAGTGTCCATCATTTAATCTGTCATTTGCTACTATTTGTAGAGCAATTTACAATGAAAACGTACACACACTTTTGGGGAACGTTAGCCAACTTTCTGAGAACGTTTCCTGTTAGCTGGGTTTAACTCCAGCTGTCAGGAATAATGAATTAGTCAGCTGCTTTTTAAAGTGATATGTAGTCTCAGAGCTCTGAACTGTGGGTTAGCGTGTATACGGTGACTGGTTGAGTGCTTACACAGCCTGTGCAAGTTAAAGTCAAAAGTTTGTGTCTTTTATTTAGATGTTCCTCTTACAAAAACATACTGAGGCAATATTGTGGTACAATGATAGTATCTGACGGTATTACCATTGTACTCCGGCATGATTACATACTCATAATGTACCCCAAGATTGTTATATTATTATTATTATTATTATTATTATTATTATTACTACCATGGTGCTTGTCCAAAACAACATGGTACTGTTTAGGTAGTCTCCATGGCAACAGTTCTTCATTTTGGCATGATCTTGTTGTCTTTGGTATGAGCTGTGCTGCTGACTAATGGTGTCTATTCTAAACAGGGAGGTGTGGGACTCTCCACTTTGACTGACAGGTGCAACATGGGCCCTGATGTTTATATTACAGAGTGTGACCTAGAATCCAGAGTGTTCCATACAAATGCAACATAGAGATATTAGTGGGTCTATATAGATCCTATATAGAGAATGCTATATAGAGAAATGTAATGTGATAGAATGTACATGGCTTGTGGCTTGTTTTATGAATTGTTAGTGGCGCTTGCCTTAAAAAGCGTTACTGTTATTACTGCTGCTCAGAACACCTTAGCAACCCCATAGCAACAGGCTAAAAAACACCCACAGCATCCTAACGTCACAATGGCGACTACTGAAATGTCGACTGGTCAAGCTCTGTTAACATTTTCCAGTTCATGTGTGATTATTGTTTCATATGTATTTGATTTGATTTATTTTAATATATATGTGCAACAGCGTAGAATTGCTCCAGATTGGATTCACACCGTTTGGGTAGATGCCAGTCTATTAAAGTAACTGGCCTTTTAGACGGCCTATCATGCCATTTGGAAAACACCATAATGAGCCACAGAGAGACAGACAAACAGACACACACAGCAAATTTGAGCACAGTGACCTTTTCACCCAAAGCAAAGTTTCATGTTTAGGAGAATCTTACAGGAGAATCTTGTTCAGTCTGGAGTTTTCCATGTGAACGACAGAACAGTTTGTCTGTGTTTAACAGCTGTCTGTTTTCTCATTGATGCATTCTGATTCGTACAGTAACATGGTAAACAAATAAACTACAGTAACTACATGAGACAGTCCAGCAGATGGGAGACTGTCCATTGTGTTGAGGAAACCTTGATCTTGACCAACAGCAGTGGTGCTTAAAACATCGCAGGCATATTTGTTTGATCAAGTCATAATCCGGTTTCTGTCTGCTTCAGTAACCTCTAGCTACAGTGTGATGGTCCTGTCTAATATTGTGGCGTATATTGATTCATCTTTGTTTTTAATGTGTCGGTCAATGCATCAGTTTGATCTCAATGAGCTCATTACTAGAACTTTTTACTTAGGCCCCATTTCTGACTGCCGGTCAGGAGGGAACAGCTGTCATTGTCTATCTAAAAAAGAGCTTTCTAAGAGGTCACTTCATGTGTTTATACTGATTGGAGATTTATTCTGACTGTGAAAAGATCAAGTGTAAACTCCCCCTGAGATGCATTTGAGACAGATCTTGTTGTTCAGGCCACATATGAAAATAATACATACAAAAACAACAAAAAATAAACACAAAACTATCAAACTTAATCCTGCTAAAGAGAGCAGGTGAAGTGAGAACTCGTCACATGGTACATATTAGCTGTGAGCAAAAGTTTATATTCTCAGGCTCATTTATATGGAATGTGTGATGATACAGGCGTAATGAAGCGTTCACCATGCAGAGTGTCAAAGAGAATCATGTTCCTGGAAGATGTGTATGTGTGTGTGTGGACACTGTTCTTTGTATAAAACTCAATTATTCACAGTCCTGTGAAGGGCAGGACAGGTTGGAGATTGTTATGGAGGGTTCTTGGGTTGTGTTTGTTTTCAGGACACGATCACCGCTGGTCCTTCAGACTCAGCAGTACATCCTAATTACCAGAGATGAAGGACGGAGGACACATCCTTGTCTCCTTAGCCGGAATATCTGCCCTGATAAGTGTGTCTGTTTGTGCTTGAAAAGATCCTCTGAGCATTCGCTTCGCTAAACATGTACTCTCATCTCACATTTTCTTCTGACCTTAAATCCACTCTCTGTAGACAACACCAAGGTAATGGGTTTGACTCCCAGGGAACACATGTAATGATAATGTAAGTCAAAAGCACTGTTAGTTGATTTTGATATAGGCATCTAACAAATACCTGCATGTCAATGTATATGAGAAGGATAACGTTCTATATAAGACCCCAGAAGAGGAAATGTGTGAAATATCTGAATCTGTTTTCTACAGGCTAATTTAGTTGTTTCTCAGGCATAGTAATGGGTTATAGTGGTAAGTGGGAATACAGAGTAAAAGGTTATTCAGGTCTAGATTTATAGTTTTATACCTCATCACAAACCTGATTTTGATTACAGCAGCTGGACTATACGGTAGTTTACTGTACACCAGTGTACTGAATGTTCTAGAGTGCTGTCAGAAATGAGTTCAGATTTGTATTGCCTAATTGTTGTCCTTCAGTGTGTCTACAGTAAGCGTGTCATTGCAGCACGTCTCTCCGCTCAGGTCTTATTTCAGGGCTCTCTGGATGCCGTAATCTTCCACTGGACATGAGCTGCTCTCCACTTCCTTGAATAGATGCCCATTTATTCGTGGAAGAAGCCCTTTGCCTTTCCTGCATTAAAGCTGCAAAATGTGTCTCTCTACTGCCATCTCAGTTTGACACGTACATTTGCAGGTTACTTCATGTACTTTTTTAAAGGTATGTGGGAAAGAAATTAAGCCAAATTGACATTTCCCAGTAAATCAGACACCACGATTTATTATAAATCATATACATCTAATTATAAATCATTATTATAAACTTACCATTGTGAATCAGGGTAAAGAAAGGCCAAAAAAATCTGCCAAAAACTGATAACTGATTTGTATTTTTAACCTGATTAGAACTGAATTAAATTGAGATCTGAAGGGTCGTCTAAATGGATCTTTATCCTCTGATTTTCTGAATGGATTTTTTTCTACTCTAATTCTTTTCAGGTGTTTGGGGTAAAATAAGAAACAGCAGATGTTCACACATTAAGGAAACAGATGCACATGCAGAAAAGCCAAAAGAAATGAGCCGTAGACGACTGTAATTGAGCTCTCCCCTTAACCCTTACAGTACACACTTACATGCACATCTATAGGGGTCGTTATGTAAGATGCAGTCACAGTTTTAGTCCAGACCACGTCCAAATCAGGCAGTGTGGGATTACAGTTAGTAGCACCCCCCCTACAGGCCACACTGCGCAACTACAAATATGTATATCTCGTCTACATATTTAATAAACGAGATGTAAGTCAAACAACACAAACAAAAAACAGTGCACATAAATAAAACCGTACAATGACAGGAGCACAATACTAAAATGTATAAAAGATATTTAGATGAACAAAACTGTCTCTGTATTTTCACAATGCTTTTTGAGTTCTAAAAACATATAGCTGCATTAAAGAAGAAGGCATATATGCATACAGCTGCATTAAATGCATGTATAGCTGCATTTAAAGAGACGGTGTGTGTGTGTGTGTGTGTGTGTGTGTGTGTGTGTGTGTGTGTGTGTGTGTGGGTTAACTACAGGAAAAGAGAAAAAGAGGAGGAGGTAATGGAGAGGAATATGTATGAGAAGATGAGTTTGAGGACATAAGACACATTCTCCTGTTATTACCTGTTGTTAATTTAGCGAGAAAACAAGACAGTGTTTATTAGCAGACATGCAGCATCTCATGTTGAGATGTGTATGCAGTGAGTCTTCTCTCATCCACTGGGTTAGCAGGGCTGCAGATTTCTGACAGAGCACATCAGAGTCTGAAAGAGACAAAGATTTACTGTGATATCTGCCTCCACACACACACACACACACACACACACACACACACACACACACACACACACTTCCATTAGCATCCTTTTGTTACACTAAGCTATTGGCATTGGCAAACCTTTCCACTAAAGCTAAACCTTAGAAAAATCTTTTTTTACACATTTTTTACACTCTTGACACCTCTTCCCATCAGTTATCTGGACTTACTGTGTGTGTGTGTGTGTGTGTGTGTGTGTGTGTGTGTGTGTGTGTGTGTGTGTGTGTGTGTGTGTGTGTGTGTGTGTGTGTGTGTGTGGAGGCAGATATCACAGTAAATCTTTGTCTCTTTCAGACTCTGATGTGCTCTGTCAGAAATCTGCAGCCCTGCTAACCCAGTGGATGAGAGAAGACTCACTGCATACACATCTCAACATGAGATGCTGCATGTCTGCTAATAAACACTGTCTTGTTTTCTCGCTAAATTAACAACAGGTAATAACAGGAGAATGTGTCTTATGTCCTCAAACTCATCTTCGTCATACATATTCCTCTCCATTAGCCTCCTCCTCTTTTTCTCTTTTCCTGTAGTTGAGACCACATCACACACACACACACACACACACACACACACACACACACACACACACACACACACACACAACACACACACACACACACACACACACACAGTAAGTCCAGATAACTGATGGGAAGAGGTGTCAAGAGTGTAAAAAGTGTGTAAAAAAAGATTTTTCCAAGGTTTAGCTTTAGTGGAAAGGTTTGCCAATGCCAATAGCTTAGTGTAACAAAAGGATGCTAATGGAAAGATTTCCTCATTATAGAAAGGAAATGTGTGTGGTTTTGTTCACGCACCTCCAGCTTCCGTATGATTTCCTCTTTGTCCACTCGAGGCTGTTTGAGCTGTTTTGAAACTTTCTGAAACAACATAAGCAAGTGTGTTTATGATAGAGGAAATGACATCATCAACATCCATCCACAGACTTCCATAACAACATCTTCACACTGATCACAGCATCTCTATTGATTTTGTGACAGAAGGTGCAAAACGACTAAAAATAAACTCTTCCCTCCTTTCTTCCCTTCCTTTCTTCCCTTCCTTTCACGACAGACACACTTTTAGTCTAAACCTTCATCTATCTCTCTTTCTTTCTCTCTCTCTTTCTGCACCCTTTCATTTGGAGGTGTGTGGTGCTGTAGGGAGCTGTCTCTCTGATTTCCCCCGAGACGATGATGAGTCAGAGAGAAGCTCAGACCTGCTGAAGCGGCTCATTGTCACATACTCATTCATGAGCAACTCACCTGCTCCTGGATCTGCTTTTAAAAGAGTACAATCAGAAATGTGTGTTGTCTCTACAATGTGTCTCTGCAGTACTACCCATCACTGTCCAGAGTAACAGCATCAGACTCACTGTCCCTCTGGGGTCTTGCCTCTCTCACACGCAGCTCATCTGGAAAGTGTCTGCAGTCTGACAAACACAAATGGATGTACAGGATCACAGGTGTGGAGGTGAAAGTAAAAATTTGGGGTGTAATAGTTCGGTCTGTGTCATGGTTTTGGTATGGTGTGATAAATGCTTGATATGTCATTATTAGTGGGGCTTATAAACTGTTAAATGCATATCTTTATTTGTTGTTGTAAATTTATTTGATGTTTCTAATGGTTTCATTTTTACTGTACAATGATACACAGATTTTTCTGTGATTTTAGATTTATTTACATTTAAAGTGTTAGTGCAGGTAACATGCTTAATGCAGATCTAGATGAGTTTTCCAGAACTCATCAACATCTAGAACTCAAACGAATCCAGACTCCGTTTTCTGGTATTTGTCAGAGCAGCGCTCCCACATCTGCCAGGAGGACAAAAGGGCTTCTGAGAGTCACACAAGGCTTGCTTTTCTAACAGTCTGCAGGCCAGGATGACTTTACCCATAATGCACCTGTCTGTAAATTCAGGATGTTTAAAGAGGTAAATCTTTTATCCTCGACCCTAATGTGACCTTTCTTAGGTGCAGCTGGACGGATGTAAAACGGGAGTGTTTTCATGGCGTCTCTGAACTCCTGTTTGAGTTCAGCCTCCTCACCCGTCTTCTGATGCAGTGTCATGTGAGTAAAGCCAGCAGCTGATATTTCTGCACACATCTGTTCAGTGTCAGAGGGCAAACAAACCAACACCTGCTGGAATAACGACACTATGTGACTTTCTATGCATACATTAACATTATTGATCTTTTTTAATCTGGAATCTCTGAAAATGGCAAGCTATAAACCAATAGACATTTCTATTTATACATGACTAGGTCGGAAAACATTTTCATACAGTGGCCCCAAGCGTATTTTGACACCTAATTTACACTTACAAATATATGAATGTGGTTTACATCAAAAAATAACATTTAAAGCCTTTTTGCACACAATTACAGTTTAGTTTTAAATACAATTGTTTATTATTATTGTTAACAGCTTTTTAAAATGTTTTAGTAAATCTTGGAATTAACATGACCTAACATTTATACATGCTGTAAAACTATTGCTTTTTGATAGTTCATGTTAATTAATGTAGTAAAAAATGAAACCTTTTGGTAACGTGTTATCAAAACGTCTTTCTCTACATTAAATGTCCTTGCGTTATTTTTTTTTATTTTGTAATGCAGTGACATTCGTAAATGTTTTAAGTGGTGCAAAAAGGTCCAAACACTTGTTAGTGTACATCAGAGGTTTTTTTCACATAACTGTTATTAACATCTGTCTGATCTCAGATCAGTGGTTTTATTTGGTTTTATCTGATCTCAGATCAGTGGTTTCAGTGGTTTTTCTCTCACCGGGTACACAGGTGTTGGCATGTTATAACTGATGTCAATTCACTTTTATTAGCACACTTAAACTAAAACAGAAACAAGAAGAAAATCCACACAGCTATTATTATATATATTTTAGGAAATGTTTATTTTTTACACATGTATTTGAAATAAATACTTCTTTATTTAACGTCTTATACACTCTCTACCTAATTTACATTCATAGTTCACAACATTTATTGGATAATCTGTGATAATCTGTGATCATTCAATTCAATTCATTCCAGCCAGCTCGAGTCATACAAAACAGACAATTAAAATTACTCCTAATCACAGAGTCATTAATTGCGGCTCTCCTGAAGTTCTCATAAGGCACTGAAATGTTTTATAATAAATAAAAATGGCTATATTGCTGACTATTGCTGCCTCCCCCGTCACAATACGTATAAAAGTGAAATTATATGTGCTTGTTTTAAAAGACTAACTCTGTTTTAAGAAAAACGCAATGCAAAAACCCCAAACATTATCTGAAATAGGAATTCAAACCATAATTTAAATCTGTACATACAGAACTCACTCTCTCTAACTCTATGTCTCTCTCTCTCTCTCTCTCTCTCTCTAACTCTAGGTCTCTCTTTCTCTCTCTCTAACTCTATGTATTTTTCTCTCTAACTCTACGTCCTCTCTCTAAGTCTAACTCTATCTCTCTCTCTCTCTGTCTCTCTCTCTCTCTCTAACCCTATGTCTCTCTCTCTCTCTAACCCTATGTCTCTCTCTCTCTAACCCTAGGTCTCTCTTTCTCTCTCTCTAACCCTAGGTCTCTCTCTCTCTCTCTCTCTCTAACCCTATGTCTCTCTCTCTCTCTCTCTCTCTCTCTCTAACCCTATGTCTCTCTCTCTCTCTCTCTAACCCTATGTCTCTCACTCTCTCTCTCTCTCTCTCTCTCTCTCTCTCTCTGTCTCTCTCTCTCTCTTTTCTCCTAACCCTAAGTCTCTCTCTCTCTCTCTCTGTCTCTCTCTCTCTTCTGTCTCTCTCTCTCTCTCTCTCTCTCTCTCTAACCCTATGTCTCTCTCTCTCTCTCTCTCTCTTTCTGTCTCTCTCTCTTAACCCTAGGTCTCTTCTCTCTCTCTCTCTCTCTCTCTCTCTCTCTCTCTACGTCTCTCTCTTCTGTCGGAATCCACTGAATCAGTTGCCATAGAAACTGTTCAGCAGTCACTGAATTAGTATGTGTTTCACACCCGCTGCTTTCTGGAAGGGAGGGCCTTCGTATATTTATATTTAGCCCCCAAATTAAAAAGGTGCCCAACAATAACCCAGATCTGTGTTGAGAAACAAAACGCAACTCTGGAGGGGTGACAGTGACGGTGCTGTTCAGAAATGATCAGCTGAACCCGGAGGTCACACAGACACAACAACTTCTCTGATCATGAATCTTACAGATCAGATTAAAGCTCAGTTTAGTCCATTTCTAAGTCATCATCAACAGTAATATGACGTCAACAGACCAGGAGTGCACATTAAAACATGGGTCCATGTAAAACGACAGAAACAGTAAGGTTAGTATAATAATGAATTGCCTCTAGTGGAGTGAGAGATGCTCATGACATGGGAAGAGTCGGTCGGTGGTTCAGTGAAGCTGGAGCTCAGCGTGTCTGTGAGTCTCCCACTCCCGGGCGCAGGAGGAGAGATGCTGCGGGGGATGCAGGATCGGACCACAGCTATACAGTGAGGACCACAGCTATACAATGAGGACCACAGCTATACAATGAGGACCACAGCTATACAGTGAGGACCACAGCTATACAGTGAGGACCACAGCTATACAGTGAGGACCACAGCTATACAGTGAGGACCAACATAAAGGGAGGGGACAGTAGTGAGGACCCCAGTTACGGTGAGGACACAGCTATACAGTGAGGACCACAGCTATACAGTGAGGACCACAGCTATACAGTGAGGACCACAGCTATACAGTGAGGACCACAGCTATACAGTGAGGACCACAGCTATACAGTGAGGACCACAGCTATACAGTGAGGACCACAGCTATACGGTGAGGACCACAGCTATACGGTGAGGACCACAGCTATACAGTGAGGACCACAGCTATACAGTGAGGACCACAGCTATACAGTGAGGACCACAGCTATACGGTAAGACTCTCCTGCAGTGCCTCTCTGAAACTGCTGGCCATGTTTAACTATACTGAGGTCTGATTCACGAATCGAGTGAATAATCATCCATTAAGCTCAAGCCATATAAAGATGCGGGGCAGAGATGTGAGGCATCCACGTTCAGAGAAGGAAATGTTCTTGCATCGCCTTTTTCAACATGTAAGTCGGGAAAATCATTTCTGGTGGGGATGCATGTGCATCTGATGAGAAATGTTTGTTCATGGGGATGAAGCTTCGTACGGATTTACGCACCGTAACTGATGCACCGCAGATCGGATTATTTGCTTTGTGACAGCGGACATTGTGTGGTGGTTATTCGGATGCTTTAAAAGGCCAAGATGAGGAGAAAGGTTTAAAGCGGTTCATGTGATTTTTTTTGGTTTTTTTTTGCAAAATGTTGCAATCTTTCATTTGTCTTCACAGAAACTTGCAGGTCTGGCGTTTGCAAGTTCATGTGTGGACGCAGAAGCTTTGCGTCGGTCAGAGATGAAGCGAGGAGACGCTAAATCTGATGCTCTGAGACTAAAAACAGTCGCAGAGATGTTCGCATCTGATCTGTGATCAGCAGATCTGACCACCAGTTTCTGTCATTTAACAGACGAGGTTCAGCACCGCGGACAGCGACGCGCAATCCGACCACCTGCAACCCGGTGATATAAAATCAAGTCTGGAAAACGAAGGATGGCATGACCAAGGTTTTGGCACTGGTGCTATATGGTAATACCGTGGTAATCCTGGAAGTAACATGCAAATATGATACGAATAAAGTCATTTCATGACAATTAAACATTCAACCTCCGTTCTCGTTGTTGTTAAATACAGAGTTTTATTGTCATTCACTCGTTACTGTAATGTTAAAAATAGATTTGTTGATAGATCAGTGCATTAGTTGATAGTGCCAGGTTTAATAAAGTACAGTACATTTTACAGTAATACAAAAGTACATGAGACATTACAGTAATGAAGCTTGGGCGAAAAAACTGCATGATGGTTCTTGCAAACATCTTAATGATTTTTATGTAACATTTGAATATATATTCTTCTTTTTTTTGGGATAAAATATGGCTGGGACATTTTTACATTATGGAAATTACCGATACAGCAATGTGCCATTACTGTACTATGGTCTCAGAACAGTACTTTTTTGTGATTAATTCTTTTTGAATTGTATTTACGTATTTAATAATCATTACCCCATATCTTGTACAGTTTATTAGGCATCAGATTTCCACACCACTTTTCTGTTTGCACAAAACAGTTTTCTGATTATCCGTAGTCTGAAGCTGGAGAAGTATGCATCAACATGCAGTTTCATGCAGCTGTGGGTAAGGACAGGAGGAGAATTCATTCTCAGCTCTCTAAATCAACAAACACTCAGTCTAGACAAGTCAAGTGATTTTGTTGTCATTCATCTGATTACAGACTAAGTGTAGGAGCAAAACAAACAGTAGTCCACTGGAATGACAGCACAACCTGTAAGGTGATGAAAATATCAGCTACGTGTAAACATGTCACAGTAAAGAATAAAGACAAAGTGCAATAAATATGGTTCAGAGTCAGAGGTGTCAGGAACGCTTAGGAAATTTAGTATGAAGGAGATAATCTCATTGCCTCTCTGCAGGGCGCTTCTCTTTGAAGCTCCCAGTATGAGTGATGAGCAGCTTCAGTGGTTCTGATGTGGCTGGGTCACGGGGTCACCAGCGCCCGGCTGATGGATACTGCTGTCTCGGCTGCAGTAAAACTGACTGCACCTGCCCAGATCTGTGTGGTCTAATGAGGGTAACAGCAGCACAAACACCCCACAAAGCTTATGGGAAGGGCAGGCCCAGCTAACAATTTTAGGTTGTAAGAACATTTCACTAATGTTTCCATTAAGTAACAAAAACATTGTTTTGAATATTATTTCAAAAGTTTATTTTTCAGAAAGTTCAGAATGTCTAGTTTTGTTAGACTTAAGAACTACTTAAGAATGTTTTGATATATACGATATATAATGTAAAAAAACATTCTACTTACGTTATCGAAAGAACGTTTTGTAAATACTGCAGAACTGACAGGTTTATTTTGGTTTATTTTGGATGTCAAACTGCTCTTCATTCCCCTCACAGATGTGCACGCATCTCATAAGGAATTCTGGGAAAAGAAAAGAGATGTGGACGGAGTGCATGATTGTGATGAATTGTTGCAGATTTTTCCTTGCTCTGTGATTTAGGATGAGGTGCTAAAAGTACAGCAGCTCCAATACATCCCGTGTGACATAGAAGTGTTAGACAGAGTACAGGGTGATTAAAAATCCAGTGTCATCCGGTCAGCATTTGCATGTGGGTTTGGGCAGGCTGATCTGTGGAGAGATCTGTCCTACGTCCCTGTGCCACATTTCTTCAGTTAGTCTATCACATGCATGTGAGACAGGAGACAGCTCGGGGTCTGTGGGTGTATCAGTGTAGTGCGGGAGAGATGTGAATCCAGCACAGCTCGCACACAGACACCGTCAGATCTGCCACTTCCTCTCAAATCGCTGTTCTTTATCACCAGAACTCAGGATCTTTTTGTACAGCCACAGACAGAATAATTATACCAATTATGTTTACATAGAGTTCACAGATTACAAGAATGAAAGCCAGGGTGTTGTTTTGTTTTGTTGTCCGATTAGATCAGAGTTTCATTTATGCACTGTAATCTACATAATATACATAACATCCAGAGACCTAGCAGAACATTTTAAATCGATATCTCCGTTCACACACCAATCAGTCAACGCCACCAGCTGCACCATCACCACAAACCTCCGTAACAACACATGATCTTATAGCCAAACCAATTTCAATCCCGTCCTCCGCTGTTCATGTAGCTCATTGATCAGTTTGTCTCTAAAAGGAGGTGAGGCTTCTTCCTCACACTGCCTGTATCAATATAACCTGTGGCTTTGGGCTCATTGAATTTCAAATAAGTTTGAGCTGATTAGGAAGGCTGTGGCATGTTAATAATGCTGCTTTAATGGACTGGCTGCCCTCCTGCCCTGTCCCTCGTCCCTCTCTAATCATCTTACCAAGATAGTGAGTGTAATGATCTGCTAGCCAGAATTCTCTCTAGCTCAGACACTAGACAACAAGTCATTGTGAGTCTCTAAGCATGTGGCATTTCAGGTTTGAAGATTTAGACTTTTTAATCGTCTGGTAATTATTAAATAGCGATTGGCTATCGCTGTGTGAGTTATTTCCCCTGCTGTGCAACTGCAATAGATTAAATAATAACTGACAAACACTTTCTAGAATATTCCTAAAATATTACATTCATTACAATGTAAAGTAATGCATGCATATTATAAATTGTATTAACAATTGTGTGTGTGCAGAATCATCTGAGCTTATCACATGTTCTTTCCTTCTGTGTGTCTCAGGAATTAATGTTTTTTAATGGACAGCCATCATCATCGCTTGCCTTCATCACAGAGAAGAGAGGAGACTCTGACACACTGTTCACATAACATAATTAGACAGTCTTTAGCAGCGTGAATGATGAGCTGTAGTTCTGTATGATTTTATTGGTGTGGTCAGCTGTTATTGTTCCTGGAATAATTTATTAATGAAATAATAATATTAATGTTATATATATATATATACTGTATTAAAATAAATGTGATTTAAATAAAAACATTATTATTGTTATTGTTACTATCATTATTAATAATAACAATAATACTAATAATAAAATATACAATTATAATATTCAATAATTATTATATTGTATGTTAGATATTTTATCTGAACTACAATCTTCAATGGTAATATTACGATAGTCATATATTTCTGTCATTATTTGTTCACTTTTACGTGGCATTTTTTAATATAAACCTACAAGCTTTTCACTGTATGGCGAGTTTCAAACATGCTCTGTGTATGTGTAAGAAAACAGAGGAAACAGCATGCAGCCCATGCAGAATAAATATTTATTTAATTGATTTACAGCTTTTAGCAATTGCATTAAACCATGTCTGGTTGATAATAATGTTAATTCAGGAACATGTTAATCTGGTGTCTGTAATCTGTTTCATTTGTGACAGCTGTAATCTCAGACGTTTGACAATGTGCTGTTTGTCTTTTTGTTCCAGGTTGACCGGAATATAATCTGGGATGTGTCGACAGCCCTGAGACTGGAGGAGGACAGGGGCGGGGTTTCTGGGATTTTAGAGGCGGAGAGTGATACATCATGGGGGATGGAGGAGCCTTGCACACAGGGGGCAATGCCCTTCTGAAGGCGGTGTTCCAGGGAAAACTCCGCCTTGCACGCCTCCTCCTGGAGGGCGGAGCTTATATCAATGAAGGGAACGAGCGAGGGGAGACACCTGTTATAGCAGCCTGTCTGGCGAAATATGATGACCTGCAGACCCGGCAGCGAATGGTGCGGTACCTCCTGGAAAAAGGAGCTGACCCAAATATACCCGACAAATCGGGTCGGACCGCCTTGATGCATGCATGTGCAGAACAGGTGGGTAAAGAGGTGGTGTCCCTTCTGCTGGAAAATGGTGCTGATCCGAGTTTGAAAGATTACTCTGGTGCATCTGCACTCGTACATGCTATTAACAAAGGTGACAGAGACACTCTTCAGGTCCTGCTGGACTCATGCAAAGCTAAAGGCAAAGAGGTGATCATCATAACCACAGATACATCTCCATCTGGCATTAAAAAGACCAAACAATACCTGAACTCCCCACCATCTCCAGGTGTGGTGGACAAAATGTCACCTGCTTGCATGTCTCCGTCCGATGTGGAGATACAAACATCTGGCTCTGCACATGGTGAAGAGGAAGAGGGCATCTTCAACTTCGCTGTGAGCTCAGCGCTCCCGCTTCCCTCCAGCAGACCACAAGGTGAGAGGAGGCCATCACCACGTAAACTTCTGAAAAGACTGAACTCTGAACCCTGGGGTCTGGTGGCTCCCTCTGTACTTGCTGAGAGAGTGGGACGAATGGAAGGGGATTTAGCTGAGGAGGATAAGCTGGTCTCTGAGATGAATGGGCTGTCGGTCTCAGGTCCAGGCAGACCTCTCCTGTCACGAAGGCACAGTATAGAGACCCATGACCCATCCTCTCCAAAGCTGATGGATCGGTCCTGTTCTGAGGACTGCGCAGCACTGTGCGGTTCATCCTGGGCAGATAAAGTCCATCAGCACCAGTCGCTATATCGCAGAAACACTGCCCCTGAAACCCAGGACAATGTGACACAGGCAACTGTGGGTGTACGAGCCCTGCAACACCCAAAACTCACTCGCATGGAACACTACGAGTCAGACACCCACCTGTGCCCCTCATCTATCCCTGGATCTCCAGATTCCGGACGCGTCTCAGTGGAGCGCCGCAAATACAATGCCTCTCCCCTGTCCCTCCTCACCAGCTCTTCCCGGGAATCTCTTGAGAGCATTCCCAATTCTGTGTCTCCCATCACAATGAGGCGCCGTCCGACAGGGTTGTTGGAAAGGCGAGGATCGGGCACTCTCCTCCTGGATCACATCTCTCAAACGAGGCCTGGGTTCCTCCCTCCTCTCAACATCAACCCCCAACGACCCATTCCTGATATCAGGGCTAATGGAAAATCCACTTCTCCTGTTCACTCCGGAAGTAAGATCCTGCTGCCAGTTGCTCCCTCGTCCCCGAAACGTGGGCCAGACTTCAAGATGAAGAAGAAACTGATGAGGAGACACTCCATGCAGACTGAACAGATGAAGCAGCTTTCCACTTTCCGGGAAATCCTTTCAGAAAAGGTGATGGAAATGAATGGAGATTGAGAGAAAGAGAGTAGGAGAGAAAAAGAGAAGAAAGAGGGTCAGTATTAGCAGTTTTATCAGAAATATGCATTGTGGGATTGACATCATCTCCAAATTCAAATCTTGAAAGAGAAAATGAGTCTCCGTCATTCATGATTCAGTTCAGTTTTATTTATTTAGAGCTGTTTACAATGTTGCATTGCTTCACAGCAGCTTTACATTTCATGAAAAATAAGACACAGAAAATAGAAAAATTGTCAAACATGTACAACATGATTATGAGAGGGATCAATAATGGCAAATGATCTGTTACATATATTTGATGGATACCACTCTGTTATTATTTGGGATTTTTTTTGTCAATGAAGGGTCTAGAATGTTGTATGGTTGAATATAAACCCAGTAGTGTTGGTGGAATCCAACGCTGTTGATGTTTTCATTTGCTGCAACTCTCGGAGAAAACCTCACAGATTCTGTACTTGAAAGTGTCTTTGTGCGTTAGCGCTGTAATGGCTTTCAGCTTCTTTATTGTTGTGGCTCTGTGATGTCACATCCTGTGGAATAATTGGAAAGTTAATGCTTTAATGTTCCTGCTAAAATATCACTCCATGGATAATTGTGCAGTTCAGAATTCAGAAGCTAATTTCTTCAGTTAACGACTGAGCAAAATTAAATAATTAAAATGTAAATTAATTTATAAGTGTCCTATCTACTTATTGTTGAGTTTTTTTAAATTTATAATTATTTTTTGCACTGAAGGTTGGATTGTAGTCCTTCTACGACTTTTAATTTGGCAGTGACAAACTTCCTGTTTTTTCCACAGGATGTGCCCTGGAAAAAATTGGAGATGATTGACCTCAAAATATTCCTGTAACAAGTGATGTTTGATGAGCAACTTTTAAAGAACATTTTATTGCATTAAGAAAGTACAGAAGATTTGTACAGAAGGTTTTCTTTTTTCACATGAGTGATCTCTGGTTTTGATCACAAACCTTTATAACACAACTGCACCAGTTTAACACACTGCATGTTTCAGGGCTTTTGGATGGCCGCTTTCTTAAACTCTTAAAATAAAACAAGTGAAGTGCAATTCTTAAAAACCCAAAGAAACTCTACGAAACCCATCCAAAACCACGCAGATGGGCCCTGACCCGTCAGAAAGGAGGGAACCCCTCGTGTTACGCACACTCCTTTTGAAAACACAGAGCACAGACTTTATGTACATACTGTACAGTGTCTCAAGCGTCTGAACGTGCAATATTTCGTGCTGTCGCAGCACTGATTTCATATTATTATTGTGAATGTGAACAATCAATCAGACGTGTTTCTGTTGAACATGCTGCAGTAAATAGTTCGAGCTGTGAGCTCAGTTTACAGTCAGAAACAGGATCTCCGCACTAAGTAGGTGAAAATGAAGTACACATATAAGTGCACAGCTGGTCCCTGTCCAATAGCTCAACTCAAGCTTACAGTATGATGTGAGTGAATTCAGTGCTTCTGTTTTGAGATGTGAGGTAAACTTTGTGTACTTGAAATGTATCACAGAAACAAAAAGAGGAATATTTTTTTATGCCTGTAAGGTTTTATTCTTGTTGTCTTTTTAGTTATATTGAAATTAATTTTAATGTTTAATACCGAATTGTTGGTGGTGCAGTTTCAGGATGTTTGTAGGCAGAACTGAGCAAATGTTGAACTCAGATGAGCGATCTTCTCAAGTTGTCTCCCAAAACGATCCAGTTTAATTGACGGACTGAAGTCCACATCTGTGAGGATGCTATCACTGATCGTCTCAGCTGTTTGTTTTCCTGGTTTCATGGATTCAAGATATCTTTGTATCTAAATATCTCAAATATTCCTAAACATCAAAAGACCTACTGTACAAAATATCAATTTAAATGAGTCTGAATTGTGTTCAGGTGTACATGAGAAGCTGTTACTGTACACAGTGGACCTCTGTCATCTGCTGCACTGGGGTTGTGTCGTCTGATTTACAGCCCAGGTTTCTGCTATTCAGTTGCACAGAAGGGTCACATTTACACTTTTAATGCATCATTTAATAGATTATGGACTGACTATTTCTTGTTATTTTGTATGTTAATGTGATACACAGGTCAAATGTAGTAAGCCAAATAATATTAAAAGCTATTAAATTATTTAAAAGAAAAAACATTTTGTGTTGGTACATCTGTGAAGAAAAAGAGGAAATAATTTAGTTTGAGCTGTCATCTCATAATGTAATGAAATATGGGTCCTTCAAATAAAGACATGACCGACTCAAACTTATTTTTTACTATACTATACTGTAATATACTCAACTCTACTAAACTATACTGTACTGTACTGTATTGTACTATAATGCATCTTATTTAAAGTTAACATATGCATTGTCATTCTTAACCCATTTAACTTCCAGTAACTACCTGGTACCAACGATCTGAGATGTTGGGAGATCAAATCAGAGAAGCCTCATCAGGTGCTTGCATCCAATCTCAGAAACCTGGTCTGTCTCTGCTGTTTGTTAGACACACTGAAGTGTCACACACACACAGCTGGGAGACACCATAACACAAAGCGCAGACCACAGAGCTGTAGTCCAAGCCACTGAAGTAAACGTTAAAACATCAGCTAACATAAAGATGTTTCCTTTTCCAAGCCACTTATGTTAAATAAAGTCAAATATTGTACATGTACAACACTGTGTTGTAGTGGTTTCACATGTGTTTTATACAAGAGAACATATAGACATATATTTAATATACACTATATATTAAATAAGAGAATAACATTACAGCTCCAGTGTGAGGAGCCATGCTGTATGTCAGCTCCTGTATTCCCTCTGCTGGAGCTTATGGTTATAACACCCTGTTTTACAATTTCATAACATCATTCTCCTGAATATTATTACATTAAGAAAAAAAACTAAAATTGCTTCACTGCCTTGTTGCTTCTTGGGTCTTGCAGTTGTCTTGCAGTTGTCATCTAAATCACATCTGGCATCATCTGGAGTTGTTTAAATTGTTTTATAATTTTTAAAAGTGAAGTTAATAGAGATATTTGAGACACAATATGGTCAGATATTTTGTTTATTTTTTGTTCCAATGAAAATGGTACAATGAAAAGAGTAACAAAGCAGGATCAAGTGTTAAACGTTTATTTTCCTCAAGGGAGCATTGAGAAGTGAATATCAACATTATGAAACACCCTTTGCTTAATCAAATGATTTATGTGGAAGTATATTTCTCAGGTCAGATGTGGCTGGATTTGTCCCAGATCTGGTTTTCTCTTCTGGTTGTCTTGTCTTCATCTCTGGAACAGAAGGTATACAGAGACCCATGAATATTGCTAATACTGCAAAACCAGTTCACACTGGATCAAAGCTGCCAAGTGCAGTTAAGGTTTTTTACAGTGCAAAATAAAGATTGTTTGGGAATCATTTTATTGAAGATATAAATATGCACAAATCATTGCATATGACAATTGCAAGATTACTACCCATCTCTCCTTATTTCTCCTTATTAACTTTCCTCATAATTACCTTATAGTTTTCCAGTGGATCAGAAGACTGGACCATATTCTGGTGGAGATGCAGAAGGGAGTGTGCTATAGTTTGGTGGAGGTGCAGAAGGGAGTGTGCTATAGTTTATTGGAGGTGCAGAAGGGAGTGTGCTATAATTTGGTGGAGGTGCAGAAGGAAGTGTGCTATAGTTTGGTGGAGATGCAGAAGGGAGTGTGCTAAAGTTTGGTGGAGATGCAGAAGGAAGTGTGCTATAGTTTGGTGGAGATGCAGAAGGGAGTGTGCTAAAGTTTGGTGGAGGTGCAAAAGAGACTGGATTATGGTTTGGTGATGGTCCGAAGGGACCTTGGTCGTAGTTTGGTGCAGGGGCATACTGTTGGCCCACAACAACAATATTACCGATTGTCACAGGAACAGCTGTGCTTACGTAACTGACCACAACATGTCTAGACTGGAAGACAAAGAACAGGACCAAATCAGTTTAAAAGAGTGCTTGTAGAAAATTGTACTTTTCATACTTTTTTACATTAATTTCTGCAGAAGCCGAGTTGGATTGTGGGATTGACAATGCCGCTCTGTCGTTAATCAGGCAGGTTTCTGCTGCTGCAATGGATTTGCAAACGTTTGCTCAACTAGACACTCTCACTCCAGAAATTGCAGGTGCGCTTAAGCAAACCCATAACGTTCCCCTAATGTTAGTATTTGGTTCCCATTATTGGAAACCAAATAGTAAGATTTTAAGAGTTATTTTTTGGTTGATTGTTATTTGTGGCAACCATAAAATAACATCCTAGGAAGCAAAAAAATGTTGAATGGGGAGCAGGTGTGACTAAGAATGTAAAGCAAATTCAGTTATTTGTAGATGATGAACGTATGAACGTATGAACGTATGACGCTCACTCATACAGGATCTTAAATTATATATTGATGGGATTGATATTGGTTTTGTTTATAGCATTTTAATTGAAGATTGTTTGTTTGGAATTTCAGTTGTAACCCTTTTTTTAACGCTGTGTATAAGCATAAACCCTGACCGAACCATAATCAAAACCCTGTTTTTGGAAAAGTGGGCTATACAGAAGAACGGAGGTTTACATGAACAATCTTTGAACCTCTTAATGAGTTTTACCTTCGTCCTGCAGCACTCACAGAAAGACGAGGCCATGATCACAGAGAAGATGAAGATCAGAATGTCACAAACCACAAAGACAATGATTCTCACACCCTGAGTCAGTTTCAGAGACAGGACGATTATAAAATAAACCATATTATATTATTATGTTATATTTCTCTTAATGAAATAACAGTTTAAATGGACAAATGAATGTAAAACTGAACAGTTACAGTAAGTTTCTGCACTTTCTCTTATGTTTGGAAAGAATATTAATACAAATCAGGAATTAGACTAGAGTAAGTTACTTTTCAGAATAGAAAGTCCATACAAGCACTTACGTAAGTATCAACACAGTGAAAGGGGATAGAGAGAGGAGCTGTTATAGCACTGAAAAAGTTCAGAAATTGTGAAGTTCTGATCTGAAATGAGAAAAGTCTGTCTGAAAAACAGTTGTCCACCGATGACTGAATGCATTGTGCTATAATACCAAATATAAAATGCAAACTGCTTATACCGTTATTGAGACTAACCTGACACATGTTATGTGTACATGCAGCTGAGACTGTTAAAGCTCCAGTTAAAACCGGCTACAGAGAAGAAAATTAATATTAATCAGTATATCACACCACAATGTTCTGATGTTGAAATGAAACTTACAGTGAGAGCCGACCAGAGAAGGTAAAAAAATCCTGTCCAGACTGATAAGCTGAACACCAGTATTCCTATTAATATTTCCAAACTCTGTAAGAAACCAAGATTGTGACTGTTTTCTCAGTGTGTAACCAGATTGAGACCAGCATACAGAGAAAGAAGCTGTGAAGCGGAGCAGTTTGATTTACCCCCAGAGTCTTTGGCCTGATCCTCAGGAACTTAGAAACCACACGCTGGTCAAATGTTGAGGCATTCATCTTCACACACTGAGAAAGATACGAGTTAATAATCAGAAGTTAATAATCAAATGAGGACTCATTGAGAAACTGGGAAACTATTCTGCTTCATCCACTTATCCACTTCTAAAATGATTCTGTAAAATAACAGATTCTTTAAAAATAAACGTATATTATATATCTTATATTTATATATATATATATATATATATATATATATATATATATTGTGTGTGTGTGTGTGTGTACATACATATATACACATATATATGTATATATATATATATATATATATACACACACATTTCTCTTTCCTGTCAGTTGCAGATTATTTAATAACGCAAATCCAGTGTCACTGTTAAGTTGCCAGAGCTGCAAATCAAGATTTACCAGTTGCTCTGATACCGGTCATGTAAAAGTGCAAGTAAAAGCAGTTGATTTAGTTGGTGGTAAATTATTTTTTTCTCAATGCAGCACAACAACCAAACAACTTTGTGAAAGGTTATAGTTCCCATGACATGTACACACACACAAAGCAACACATTGAATTCAGGTTATTCTGTAAACGTGGCAACACACTAGCAACACAAAGAACACATGACAAGAAGACATAAGTATTTTATTCTAGCAGTTCCAGTAATATCTAATGCACTAAGACTCAGAGGACAGATGTACAATACTTACAATTTGTTACAGTAATGAAATTATGATGAATTGTAAAGAAATGTATTATTGTATTGAGAGATCTTTAGCTTGATGTCGCTCTTGTCTGCTTGCTCTTGTCATTTTCTTTCTTGTTTCACCTAGACTTTCTTGGCAAGAATTTGCTCCACCTCCACAAACTATGCAGAGAATGCTTCTGAAAGATGTATACATAATGTGAATTCAGGTAAACCGGACCACATTTTCTCTTTTTAATTACAGTGCAAAAGTGCCAGACTCAAGGGGCTTCAGCTCTCTCAGGTGAGGAGGCTCCCGGTCTCCTCATGGAGACAAAGGTTTGAATCCCACTTCTGATAATAGTTTTTTGGAAAACCCAGGCTACATCAGAACAGTGACGGTTTGCATTATTAATACAGTATATGTAAAAGCAATGCAAAAAAATCTGATTTCTGCCATTTCCATGCCTATTTTTTCCTTTCTGTTAAGCTACTGTGATAGTGACAAAAACACCATTTAGCCCTTTGCCACAGTGTTGCCACATGCGATTACTTACCACTAGGGGGCATTCTAGGGTAAAAAAACTGATCATTACCTCAATCTGGACCCATAAGTGCAGCCTCAGTCTGGCTTCAGGGTCACATTTTGTGGGAGAAATTTCATGATGTCATTATGTGAAAACAATACAATTACAATGTTGTAATTTGATATAGATTTTACATTTGCTGTGTGCTTTTTACTGAGGCTACTGTGTTCACAACTAAAAGTCAGCTGCTGTTGGGAAGTTAACATGATATTTAAAGTGATGACTGTATCATGCTGATTTAAAGCAGCATTTTTGTATTATGCTGGAAATGCTATGAGTTCATATTGAAGATATGAGAGATAACATGGCATATTTGTGGCATGGCATGATTGTGGCATGGCATATTTGCAGGGCACAGCAATGAATTCATTGCATGTGCAAACTGTGACTGATCCAGTCATGATGGAGCTGTTATATATAGAACATATAGCCTTACTTTATAAAATAATGTTGTAAAATCAATCATATGTTAGTTTTGCTGTTAAAATGATGGATAGGTTTCTATGGCAACCAACAGCATAATATCGATAACAAAGTCAAATTGCACTTATCATTCTCTCAACCCATCATGCCTAAATAATAATAATAAATTAACAATAAATAAAAATAAACCCAATAATGTTTCTGTCCAAAACATCCTCAACCCACTGCGCCTTCCCTTGTGGAGTTTGCAGGCCAACCAATAGTAAGCCGGCTCCTCCTCCCCGCTATTAATATTCATGACGAACGTCGTTCTCACTCTGCGGTTGGTCAGAAAAAGCCGGTCGCCGACGAGCGAACGGGTGAACCACCTGTCAATCAAATCAAGGCGGGCTTTCTCAAGCCCCGGTATGTAAAAATACGGCTCACCGCGAACTCCCGTACTGAAGTCAGTCTCCGGCGAGGGACGGAAGAGGCGCAGCGGGTGAACAAATGGAGGAAGAGAATGGCGAGCAGATGAAACCCCTCCTCACTACAGTAAGCGCCGAGTTTCTTCTCGTCTTGTCCAGATGTGAGCTGTTGCGGAAGCGCGGGCTTCTTCCGCTCGCTTCTGACAGAAAATAAACGGTGAGGACGCGGGAGGTTGTGCTGAGGACGGGAGGTTGTGTTGAGGTTGTGTTGAGGTTGTGCTGAGGTTGTGTTGAGGTTGTGCTGAGGTTGTGCTGAGGTTGTGCTGAGGTTGTGTTGAGGTTGTGTTGAGGTTGTGAGAGCGTTTCGCTGTGAAACACTTTCATTGTTTTGGGGTGACCACGCGCCTGCCAGGAAGTCTCGCTCTGATCATTGCGTCACAATAACGGCGAGAGAAGACGAGCCTCTCTCTCTCTCTCTCTCTCTCTCTCTCTCTCTCTCTCTCTCTCTCTCTCTCTCTCTCTCTCTCTCTCAGTCTCTCTCTCTCTGTCTGTCTCTCTCTCTCTCTCTCTCTCTCTCTCTCTCTCTCTCTCTCTCTCTCTCTCTCTCTCTCTCTCTCTCTCTCTCTCTCTCTCTCTCTCTCTCTCTCTCTCTCTCTCTCTCTCTCTCTCTTTCTCTTTCAGTCTCTCTCTCTCTGTCTGTCTCTCTCTCTCTCTCTCTCTCTCTCTTTCAGTCTCTCTCTCTCTCTGTCTCTCTCTCTCTCTCTCTCTCTCTCTCTCTCTCTCTCTCTCTCTCTCTCTCTTTCAGTCTCTCTCTCTCTCTCTCTCTCTCTCTCTTTCAGTCTCTTCTCTCTCTCTCTCTCTCTCTCTCTCTCTCTCTCTTTCAGTCTCTCTCTCTCTCTCTCTCTTTCAGTCTCTCTCCCTCTCTCTCTGTGTCTCTCTCCCTCTGTTTCTCTCTCTCTCTCTGTCTGTCTGTCTGTCTTCCTGTCTGTCTGTTCTTTATTCCTCTCTCTGCCATCTCTGTCCTCTCTCTCTGTCTCTCTCCCTCTCTCTCTGTGTCTCTCTCCCTCTGTTTCTCTCTCTCTGTCTGTCTGTCTGTCTTCCTGTCTGTCTGTTCTTTATTCCTCTCTCTGCCATCTCTGTCCTGTCTCTCTTTGTCTCTCTCCCTCTCTCTCTGTGTCTCTCTCCCTCTCTCTCTGTCTGTCTGTCTGTCTGTCTTCCTGTCTGTCTGTCTGTCTGTCTGTCTGTCTATCATCTGCCTCTGTCTGTCTGTCTGTCTTTTTTTTTCCTCTCTGTCTATCTATAATCTGTATCTCTCTCTCTCTCGCTCTCTCTGCCAATCTATAATCTCTGTCTGTCTGTCTATCTATAATCTCTCTCTCTCTCTCTCTCTCTCTATTTATTATCTCTCTCTATCTATCTATTATCTCTGTCTGTCTATCTATAATCTCTCTCTCTCTCTCTCTATCTATTATCTCTGTCTGTCTATCTATAATCTGTATCTCTCTCTCTCTCTCTCTCTCTCTCTCTCTCTCTCACTCTCTATCTATTTATTATCTCTCTCTCTCTATCTATTATCTCTGTCTGTCTATCTATAATCTGTATCTCTCTCTCTCTCTCTCTCTCTCTCTCTCACTCTATCTATTATCTCTGTCTGTCTATCTATAATCTGTATCTTCTCTCTCTCTCTCTCTCTCTCTCTCTCTCTCTCTCTCTCTCTCTGTCTTTTATCTCTGTCTGTCTATCTATAATATCTCTCTCTCACTCAGTGTCATAGAAACATACACACACCACAAACGTACGTACAGTAAATGTTTCTGTCTGTGATGTTGAAGTGATGCTGTGTGTAAATGTTTAGGAATATTAGGTTCATTGGATTCAAAATTTGTGTACAAACATTTGTGTGTTTGTCTTACAGTACATATATACATATAAACGTATTTATATCACTAGTCCATTAACACATCCTTTGTCAATATATAAGTTAGTTGGTTTTGTATGTCTTATACAGGTCTGTGGTTATTGCTAAGGGACAGAATTGTCTTTAGTGAAAAACTGAACGTCTGTGATGGACAGATTATATCTCAACATCCATAAGCCAAAATGACAGAAAAGAGATTTTTTCAGGGAATGGAGATGACATGAGGGGCAGTTCGGGACAACAGGGTATCTCACATGGTCATTTGTTAAACCACAATACTCTTGTAGCCGAGAATGTTTATAATGTAAAGAAAGCTTTGGCTTGAATATTGTTACTGTTAATTTACCTCTGAAGTGGAACATGAGGGCGTATGTTTATATGTTTAGCATAGTGGAACGACATATGCTTTCATGTAAACCACTCGCAGAGGGTGTTTGCTACACTGATTTATTCTGATAACAGTGTTAATCTGTTAAACAGGGCTGGTTTAATGAAGCAAAAAACTAAATCAGTCTCTTGTTACCTAAGCAGTTTTAATTGTTTAAATACTTTGAAAACTGCCTTTTGGACAGTGGAGTGAAATCCAGAACACTTAATTGGTTGTGCATTTTTCTCCGGTTGAATTTGTGCAGCATTATGTCCCATTTTTTGTGTTGTTATACTATGACTATTTCTTTTACTGTCTTACAGATATTCAGGTTAGGCTTCTTTGTTGTCAGGACCAGTTCTTTTTTAAGAATCCACGAGAGCTTTTGTTTTGGAGCAAACCTGTTGCTTACTGTACATTTTCCTATGCATTCACATGTTCCCACATGTGTTAACCTTTAAGCTGATGATGTACCTCTTCTGATCTCTGCCGTCACTCTGTCAGGATTTGAGCGATGAGGAAGATTTTTTTGGTTCGCTGAACGTGCGCCATCGACGCGCTCGTTCAGATGAAAGATAAGACGGCAGGAAGTTTGCCATTGTTGTGTGTCTGGAGGATCAGCAGCTCCGGGGTGCTGGGACCCAGCAGACAATGCTGTTGATACAGCCACAGAGGGCAGTGGCGTGAGTTCAGCAGGTTTCTAGCCGTTCTGAACAGAAGTTTCAGACGCTCTGACCTGTCAGTAGTCAACACAGTCCCTCTGTTACCACTGATTCACAACAAGTCTTTTCAGTCTTTCCACCTGTTTACTTCCATTACGTCCTTCTTTAAATATAATCCCTTTAAGTCTTTATTAAACATGAATTATGTTGTTATGATGGTCTTTGTTTGTGTTAAATAGGCCCTAACAGAGTCTATCAATATTTGTTTAACATTCAATGTCTGTTACATTGTTTTTTTGCAGCATGGATTTAAACAGCAGCTCCAGCTCAGAGCTGTACACGGACTCGAACGGTAGCTAAACGTGTTTTCAGATTAAATATTTGAGTAAATTAACATCTACGGTCTGGGAATTTGTAGAATTTTGTGAACAAGAGGCATTTAAATTTTACGTACAGCTGTATGTATGCAGAGTAGATTCTGTGGGGTCAGTCTTTTATTAGGTAAGTTTAGTCTGATTTATACTTTTATGAGCGTATCTGATAAATTCACTTACAACAGCCAGTGTTACTTCTGTATTGTGTTCGTAACTCGAGACGTAAACTTTACAGTGTTTAATTATGTTAAGTTAGGTGTGACTGGACAGGCCACAACCAAATTAGGTAAAGACGTTTCCATGCGAAGCTCAAAGGCTGCTGTATGGCTAAACTGTTATGCTGCTTTAGGTATAAGACAATGATGCAACACTAATGCTATCTGAATATATTACAGTAACTTTAGGTTATAGTCAGTCCACAGATCAAATAGTCCATGCATGCCTATTAATAAACAAAACACTGCACAAAAGTAAAGAAATCAGTAAAAGCATTTTCCCCAAAAAAGTTTTCAGACCAACCAGTTCCTTTTTTAAACTGCAATCCGTAACTTTATTTAGTTTGAAATAAACAGAAATTAGTTATTCAGCATGGACATAACAGATGAGTGTTCAACGTGATCTCCATACCTTACCCCGATTCACAACTGTAAGTTTATAATAATGATTATAATTTGAGCTGTAGGTTCTGCTTTGCTAAGAAATGTCAGTTTGGCTTCATTTGACTTCAACATACGTAATAAAGTATGTAAAGTAACCTGCAATTTTATTTTTCAAACAGAGATGGTCGGTAGAGAGACAAAAGTTACGGATTGCAGTTTGAAGCAACTCAAGAGCCTCCCTCATAATACATAAATCTCCTCTCTGCATATTGTTTTGTATTAACGTCAGCCTGAGCATCCAGTGTCACTTTATTTATCCCGTAATAGTTTTAATTCATTATAAAAATGTTGATTTAATGTCTGATTCAATATTGATGTAAGATCTGCAGCCCTGTTATATGTAGTAGTGATGTTTGTCAAATCCTCACAGTGCTGCAATGTTTTAATGAGTTTATTGTACTTTCTGTGTGATAAACTAGGATAATTATTTAATTGTTGATGTGCTTCTAATCACAGTGTCATATTTCTTAATTTCTATCAGATTATAATAATTTAACTTCAGATAATATTCATGCTTTTATGTGTTTGTGTACGGCAACAGCAAGAAAGTGGAGTGATCAGTGTAGATAATGCTTTCGCTTCCTACAATTTGTATATTTTTCTGTTTACTGTTGCAGACAGCATGATTTGTCTTATTGGTACATGACCTTTTAATTCACCCACCAAGCACTTTTCCGTGAACTCACATGCTTTTTCTGCTTTTGGGGGTTATGCTGCACACACAGTTTATGACTTACCACATTAAACATGAAGAACTGAAAGTTTCCAACTACTGTTCTCACCTAGTGACAAATTTAGTTAGATTAAATTTTGTTAGCTATTTGCAATAGCTTAACCATTTCAACCAATTTCTTCTGTCAGTATCCA
The DNA here is from genome assembly GCA_036877525.1 of Chromobotia macracanthus. NCBI lineage: Eukaryota > Metazoa > Chordata > Actinopteri > Cypriniformes > Botiidae > Chromobotia > Chromobotia macracanthus. The sequence continues at coordinate 7,123,247 of JAZGTH010000061.1, read as the reverse complement.
GTCAAAACTCTTCAGTTCTCCCTGGTAAAAAGAGATTTTCTAAAGCATCAACTAATAGTTGTTTCTGAGTCTGTTCTCTCAGACAGACCATCTTACAACGCTTTCACCTGTGAAAATGTGACCTTCATTTATTTGATCATTCTTTGCTCAGACTACCCCCCCCCCCATTCAAACAGAGTTCACAGCTCCTCAGATTTAATTACAGCATTAACAGCTTCACTGCTTCAAGTGGCTTTACTTCCCACAAAGGTTACTGCATTGTCAGGGCAACCGGTGTGCATTCTTCCTCTTAGGGAGCATAGTATTAGCATGCATACTTACACCATTGGAGCATAGTGGGTGTGTGTGCAATATTTGCTCTGTGTACTGCATATGTGTCACAGTGTATCACAAGTATGCACTGGGCAGTGTGTTTGTTCAAAAGGCTATGTGTAGCCATACCTTTGTCATGGCAAAATAAAAGCCTTCTTTTACTTGCATAGCTTTCCCGTCATCAATTATTGGGTTTTACAAAATTTGTAACTATAACAAGTTTTTAAACTTGTTGTAAAGCAGATTTTAGTGCCGTTGGAATAAACAAATGGAATTGCGGAAACTATAATTGTTTGTTTGCCATTGGGTAGGTGTTGTGGTGTCTTGTACTGGTGTGTGTGTGTGTGTGTATTAGTATACAGTATGTATTAGTAGACGTGGCCTTTAATGCGTCGTTGCATTATTCCTGCAGCCCTGAACACCTCAGGTTAATGGCACGCAGTCCCCAGATTCCCTGCGCTCGCTCCATGTATAGCTCCAGTTCTGTTCGAACCCAGCGCTCACCAGTTTGACTTGTGGAAAAACACACGCACCTAACACACACGCGTTCACACACACTGAAGAGCTCTGGGATATAAATAACACCTCATGTTTGGGTCTTTGCGAGACTCATCCGATGTCAGTTTAAGAAGCGCGAACTGGCTGCGTCTCACAAGACTCTCTCACTTTTGCTTCTCTCACTTTGGCTTTCGTCTCACTCTTACGTGTGTGTGATTCAGAACAGCCGCTGTGTCGAGTGGCGTGAGTGTGACGCAAACGTCTTGCGCTGCCTGGACTCTGGATAAGATCTGTTGTGTTAGAGAAGTGCGTGGAGACTTCCTCTTCCATTGATCCTGACTGTAGGCCATCATTCTGTTTTTGCTTAACGTTTCAGATTCATCTTCATTTTTTTTTAACCTTTAATCTTTAACAGCAGACATTTGGATGGAAAGTATTGCTGAATAATCAGTATCTCTGGACTTGAGGGACACCATCAGTACAACTCTTGTGGTCTTTAGTGAAGTTTGATTGCTCACTGAAGAAGTTCTGGAGGTCTCTCCCCAGGGTCTGTGAACAATGCAGAACTTCTGGGGAGACATTGTGAATCTGAGGAACACCAGAGGAGCAACCATTTTCTCGGTATGTTCCTTGACAAGTTGACCTAATGCAGTTGGCAATGATTATATTTTTTGTTGAGCTTTGGTGTATGATTCATATTTCAGATATGAAGAAGAACCATTTTGGCTGTATGGTTCTGTATGGTGGGACCTTTCAGTTTTACCAAATGTTCTTTGTAGTAGAAAAAGGTTCTTTAGAGTATTAAAAGGTAGGAAAGAAATATTTTTTAAAGGACCTTTAACCAAATGACTTTTTGGGAACCATAAATGGTTCTTCTGCTGTAAAGAACCTTTATTTTTACATTGCAGTGCAGTTGGCAAAGATAAGCTTTGGAGTATGATTTGTATTTCAGATTCAGCATAGCTCATCAAATATGTTTTGGCTTGGAGTCAGTGGTTGGGTCCTGTTTCAAAACATTGCCATAAGACCACAACACACATGTTTAGCATGTAATTTATTTAACATGAGGGTGAAATTTGGTGTTTTTCCAGTGAAGTGGGGCAGAATGTCTCACTACACCCCAGACACCCTGCTGTCATATGGCTTTAAACTCCACGTCCACGTTGTACCCTTTGCTGCGTTTTGCCCTTTGGGGTGATATCTGATGCCAGGGGCTCTGGAATGCTTGGACAGGGGCCTGAGTTAGGACAAGGCCACCTTGAGTTTTTAATACACTGGACTTTCTGTGAATGTACTGAGAACATACTCACATGTAGCTCACTGCTTGCAATGTAGCTACACCTTATACCTTGGTTCCTTAGACCTGAGTACACTAAAATTAAAAAAAGGGCTTATTTTATAGGGGTTCCTCACAGTGATGTCATAGAAGAACTTTTTTGGTTCCCCGAAGAACCTTTTTTTAAAAGAACCATTTTGTGCTTACCGTTTTGTTGTCTGTAGAAACTTTATCCACTACAAAGAGAGTAGAAAGGTTTGTGCTGTTGAAAGGTTCTGTGGATGTTAAAGGTTCTTTATGAAACCATACAGCCCGACAGAGAACCTTTCAGGAACCTTTGTTTTTAAGAATTAAAATGTTTGTATATTGCACAGGGCTGAATTTATTCTGTAGCTGATACCAGTAGGTGGTTATTTTTATGTTTACATAAAAACATTTATTTGCGCTTAAAATGTCATTTTTAAAGCTTATTCCTAGGAGCTGTTCTGCTTGCAGGTATTTTAAGGTAACATAACAGGTGATGCAAGACATCTCTGGAGCTAAATTGCACTGTTGCTGTGATAGCCAGCCAACTGTTAGACATGACATGATTTATTTTTACGCTGTACTCCTTTTGGGAGAGCTCAGAAAAGATTCCTGAAATAGTTTTGGGGGAGGAATAGCTGTGAATGTGAGATTACTGTAGTTACATCATCCCCATCCTTCAGCTGAGAAAGGCCGTCCAAAGGCCATCAATGTGCAGAACTACACGTCAAAATGAACTCGTTGCCTGAAGCAAAGGCCAGTATAATTAGAAAATATACGTTTCTTCATTCTCATTTCTTAGGGGCTTCTTAGGATCATGCACATGCGTGAATGCTGTAAAATTTGTTGTGTTTCATTGTTCATCTAAACCATAAATAAGTAACTATTAATATACAGCCAATCAGCAACATTTCTATGAATTTGTATGAAAATGATGTTATGATGTTTTCATTATTTAATATTTGTGTAGTTTAAGTGTTGTCACAGGAAAGGGAGCAGTAAATTTGTTTTCTCTCTGTTCTGTCTGGAGATCTCACAGAAGCAATGGAAGAGAGTTGTGGGAAATGGGTTATTGTCAGGGGAACTTAAATATGCAGTGGAGGGACTCGGGAGAGAACCCTGGGTAGCATCTGGAAAGTGTGATAAAATCATTGATGTTCATAGTCTCTGATATACCGTCTCCTTCTAAAGCCACTACCACAATGTTCTCACGTGTATATATAAAAACTGTGCAGGGATCTGCTGGGAACCTCAGGATAAGGTTATGTATTGCTTTCTTTTCAGTCCCAAATGTACTTTTGGATTTCTTCTGAGCTGCAAGTGGAAAATTGTTTCATTCCACATATTCATTCTGTCTGTAGGCTGTGGTTTGGTCCTGATAACAGAGGAAATGAAGTTAACTTGATATGGGCCCAATTATCTTGGATGAAAACTTAGTGGGCAGCATGTAACAAATAAAGTTCTTCATTTACATGTTCTCCAAATGTTCTCAGAATGTTTTGGCCTGTTAAAGTAAAACGATGGTTGGAAAATCATGTAGTAGACTTATGGATCAGAAGTTGACATTCTGAAATTCAGTTAAGGATGGCTTTGTAGGTGAAATTTAGTCTAAGCCCCATCTTAGACAAAATGATACTCTCCAGAAGATCTTCTAATGGTTGAACACACTGACAAATGTTCTTCACAAGCAGGGGCATGGAAACCATTATCAGTCCCCGGGAGACATGTCTGACTCACTTCTGGGAGATAATCTTTGTTTTTCAATGTCTTATCAAGCCTCATGTCCCCCTCTATACCCCACCTTTCAAATCCATTTCACACCCCCGTACAGGCAGATGTCAAAGACACCAGCTATTAGAGACTAATAAGGTCTCAAAGCAAGCCTTGTTTGTGAGACGTGCTGTTATGGCCAGTTAAATAAAACATTTCTTTTTACATTTTCTGGAGAAAACATGAAGGTGCTTGCATGTGCGGCAGTCAACGTCACAATGCTGGAATGTTGTGGGTGGTTGCTAGGGTGTTGCTAGGTGGTTGCTCTAGGTCAAAATAGCCCATCTGTGTGTATTTCTGTATTATTCCAAGAATATCTTATTCCACTAATTGGTTGTAAGGAAGCTGTTATCTTGGGTGCAACAAAATGGAAGCGAATGCAGAGGTTCAGAGACACATTTTTAAACGTGTTTGTTCAAATCCCAAACCCTAAGTATGAGCAATAGTAATATTTATGCATGCCTTAGTAAGAGCCACTAATAAGCTGTGTAATTATGGGGGCATGGAGTTCACTGTATTTTAAATTCTCTGTTCTCATTGGCTGAGGCGAATGTTGTCCACATGTTTTGGTTCTTTTTACGTTTGCAGAATAAACTCTGGCTGTAGTTTCCCTCAGCACTGTGCCAAGGAGCGCATTGTTGAAAAGAAAAATCTTAAGACCACTTATGGTATAAACTCCAAACTTGCACAATTTTAAACCGTACCCGGATAAGAGCAGCAGTAACCGGAATGATCACATTTGCGATTGTTTTCTTGTTCTGGTGTGATATTCATCTGTCTGTCTATCTGTCTCTCTCAGGGCAATGATGAGGAAGCTGTGCTTGATCAGGGGAAAACCAGCTCTACCATCCACACCAACTTTGAAAAAGAGGAACTTGAAAGTGAGTCACAAAACACTCTCTCCCATATTTATCCCTCAATATATGACACTTTCTTGCGTGTCTTCACCCATTCCATCTGCTGTTTCAGCACATGGAGGTTAACACTGAATGTCTGCGGTTCTTTTACTTAGTTTTGGGTGTTTAAAACATTCTAATTAAAACCATCCATCACCTCAGCCTCATTTTCCGTTCTGTCTTTAAATGCACCTCACAGGGCCCCAGCCCCCCTCTGGGGCCTCTCCCAGGGGCCAGGCTTTTGTTACCAGGTGATTGTGTCAAAGGTCTGCGTGTGTTCTGGGGTTCTCAGACATGTTGTGGAAGGTTTTAGGTGTTCAGTAATTTGCCAGAAGAAAAAGACAAGAGACATCTAGAACTTACAAGGCACATGTTCATTTCTGAACTGACTCAAGTGTGGAGTAAGGAGACACCTGACCTACATCTCATATTCAGTGAACTTATTTCCTACACGAGCATTGAAAGTTGTGCGTTATTTAAAACAGATTATGTAGACCTTTTCTGTGATGGATAGAGAAATATATGTAGTGCAGGGTGGCTAATGGTTGATATAATGCTGATGTAACTTAAAGCTGCAATTCGTAACTTTCTTGGGTTAAAAGTGAACAAAACTCAGTTATTGAGCAAGTACATGACAGATCAGTGTTCAACACGATCTCCTTACCTCAACCCGATTCACAACATTGCGTTTATAATAATGATTTAGAATTGAAGCTGTTGGGTCTGATTTGCTAAGAAATGTCAGTTTGGCTTCATTTGACTTCAACATGCATAAAGAAAAAGCGTAAAGTAACCTGCAATTTTATATTTCAAACAGAGATGGTGGTAGAGAGGTGAAAGTTTGCAGTTTTAATGATGTATGCAAAAGTGCTCAAATCATTGGAACACATTTTACATAATATCTACATTAATTTTACTAATCAAATTTACTCTTACTAGTAATTTTAATTATCATTTTTAAATTTACTAAATTAATGTTAATTGTCTGTCCAGGATCGCAGTGACTTATTTCAGCTGTGCTTTGCTGTGCTGTGCTTATTTACAGTGCTTTCAGCTTCTGTCGATGTGCCGAATGCGTTTAATACAGTTGTGATATGATTGTAATGAGTTACAGAGTGTTTCGTGCTAGCATGGTCTTTACGCTGAACCCCGCGTGTTTTAATAGCATTAAGCTGGATTAGACTTCAGCTTAAGATCTCATTTATTATTTGTTGACTTTTAGCACCGCATGCATTTTTTTATGCAGAACACCATCCTGCACTAAACGTACTCGTTAAATCTCTTTCACTTTCTCTTTCTGTTTGCGTCAGATGTCGCAGGAAACCGTCTGCAGGCGTAACATTCAGTGTGATAATGGCAACAGCATGTTTCTCTGTTTCTGTCATGTTGTTAAGTTATAAACCTCAGGCAGGAGTTTGTCTTTGTCCACACACCGTTCTGCCAAACAACCGTTCAACTGACTGTTGGTGTGCAGTTTTTCCAGCTAACAATGTTAGACTGTAAGAACGTTTCCTCATGTTTCCATTAAGCAACACAAATTTTAAAAATGTTATTTTGATAGTTCCAGTAATGCTCAAAATGTCTAAATGTTTTTTAGATGTTTTTAACATTATTGCTTGGTTATAAGAACGTTATTCAGACTTTTGTAATTCTGTGAAACGTTCCACTAACATCTAAGTAAAGTTTATGATATAGGATATATAACATTAAAAAACATTCTATTAACGTTACTGCAAGAACCTTTTGATAACTTTGAGAGAACTTTTAAAGAACATTAGCCAGTGTTCTAGGAATGTTCCTTGTTAACTTTAGTGGCAAACAGTGCTGCCTAGTTACATGTGATTTGATATGTCCATCATGTTGGTCATTTTCTATTGCTACAGTGTTTTGGTTGGTTATTGTCATTAGTAAAGAGCAAAACGGGATTCCACAGGCACGCTGTACTTGTAAGTGCTGTTGTTGTGTTGTGGGTATTTAGGAGGGGAGTGTCAGATATAATATGTGAGGAAGGTTTACCATTGGCTGACCCACCCCTTCCTTTCCTTATAGTTTGTTGAATGCGTTGCTTTGTTTTCTCATCTTTGCATTGCAAAGCACATCAGATATTCTTACTGTGCCTTTGTTTTTAATGTCATCTGAGACCTGTAAATATTATTCGAGTGCGTCTGACTTTATCCCGCACTCTCATGACCTTTGACATCAGTGTTTTGCTCATGTTTGTGGAGGTGAACATTGCCTGTGTTTGTTTGTTGCGGAATAAAGCGCATGCTTTGTTTGCTTGACTCGCCCTGCAGCAGGTGATAAATTGCGTGCAAGTTTGGCGTCACAATTGCGGTGACGCTGTGTGTCTGCAAGTTTTGCAACGTTTTCGAGGGCTTTAGTGACAGATGACGTGTGAACTCTCCTCTTCTGTCTCTCATCCATTCTTTGTGCGGACAAGCGTGTGAAACTGGTGTAAACAGAGCAAGCAATTGCACAGACCACACGCGTGAAGTTAGTTTAAATTGCTATGTTTTCTTTCCTGACTGACATCATCAGTGTGACACATTCATTAGTTAAGAGTTTGGTTTCCCCGAATTCCACATCCCACACAGAAACTCACCTTTAAACAGGAAATTTACCTTTAAACTTTCCTTGAAACATGCCAGAGATGGTTATGTGTTTAAAATCTGAGACGTATAAAATCTTTTGCTGTTCTGTTGGTTCTCATTGTCTTGATATGTTTCATGTTCAGCAGACGTTTAAGAGGCCACTAGAAACACAAAGTGGGTGGGTGGGGGTTTCTGGGTGCTGCTTGAGCGTTTACTTACACAGGTGGATCACTATGAAGTCATTGTCATTTCAGGCCACAGGGCAGTTTATGTGGGGGTACACGTACCATTAGGAAAACAAAGTCGCCGTAGGCATCGACATCGTGGTCATAAACACCACCGGAAAAGAAAAGATAGAGGATCAGAGCGAGAGGACGGCAGAGAATCGCCAACGTACGGTAAGACTACAGTTACAGACCTGTTACAGACAAATCCTACAGAAGGCCATAGATCACTAATAATAAAGATTTGTGTTATTAATAATTTTCTGTTTAGTTATTCGTTTGCTTTGTCTGAGTGTCTTCATTCGTTTGTGATGGTCTGTCTATTTTTTTTGTTCTGCTGCAGACACCCCCTCACAGAGGGTCCAGTTTATTCTGGGGACTGAAGATGACGATGAAGAGCACATTCCTCATGACCTCTTCACAGAGTTAGACGAGCTGTCCTTCCGTGATGGACATGCGTACGAGTGGAAAGAAACAGCTAGGTGAGGAAACAGTTGTATTAATTGTAGATATGCATGAATTATATCTATAATTACATTCTATGTAAACAAAAATGATGAATTAATTTTTCTTAAAACTTACCTTTTTTGAGCTATTTTTGCAATTACCAGCTGGTGTTTTACTAGATGTAGTCAGTTACTGTCTAGCTCACACAGGTGTCCTAACAAACTAAAGTAGTAGTTTAAAACATGAACTATGAATATTTACATATATATTTAAATATTTACATATTTTCATATATTTGGCAGACGTTTTTATCCAAAGTGATTTAGAATTCCACTGTTTTTGTAGGAATTGAACCTGTGACCTTGGTGTTGCGAGCATCATGCTTTAGTTATGTTAACTTTAACTTCCAATGCGACTTTGTGCAGGTGGCTGAAGTTTGAGGAGGACGTGGAGGATGGAGGAGAGCGCTGGAGTAAACCCTACGTCGCCACACTTTCCCTGCACAGTTTATTTGAGTTGCGAAGCTGCATTCTCAATGGCACCGTCATGCTGGACATGAGGGCCAACACCATCGAGGAGATCGCAGGTAAACCCGCAGCTTCCTTGCAGAAGTTTCTCCAGGTTTGTTCATCCTTAAATCTCAGCATGAGCAAAGTCATAAACACGTTCCTCCCTGTGTTTTCAGATATGGTTATAGACAACATGGTGGCGTCTGGGCAACTGGACGAGAGCCTGAGGGAAAATGTGCGAGATGCCATGCTGAAGAGACACCACCATCAGAATGAGAAGAAGCTGAGCAATCGCATCCCGCTTGTGCGCTCCTTCGCCGACATAGGCAAGAAACACTCCGACCCGCACTTGCTTGAGAGGAATGGTGAGAGCTTTTGCTGGGCTTGACTGTATTTACACAAAACAGCATGAATGTGAACCTCTTAAAACCACCTTGAAACTCACTTGTGATGCTCTGTTCCCATCACAAAGAACAAATGAAGAAAAATACGATGTCTAGGTTCCTTGTTTTCATGGCCAGCAGTGTTTAAAGACGTCTGTCAGGAAGTATACACAGCAAGGGCGTTTCTGCAGGGCTGAAACATCATTTGATGTGTGCATGGGCCGTTTCATTGGCTGTGGTTTCAGGCTGTAATTGTGTGCTGTGTTGGTTGTGTTTCCTGTCTCACTCGTATGCCCCCAGGGAAGGGTTGAATTGAGTGTTTCGTTGTTGCATGTCACTCTGAGTTAGCAGTTTGTCAAACAATGGCTTTTCTAAACAAAAGACCCAAAGCAAGCTGGCATGATTTGTTAATGTTAATAATCATTCCGTTCAGACCGTCAGTTCTTCGGTGTGATGAATGTGTGATCAACATGTATCTGCGCCGTGTTGTTGCCTCTATCTCACTTCCTTTTAACATTTTCCAGCTCTGTTGTCAGGACATATTTGCTCTCGTTTCATTCACTGATGTTATTTCATTCCATCTGCAGTCTGTTGACTTTCTTTTCCTCTCTTCCTCATCCTTCTCTGTTCTCCTTCGCTGGCCCCATCAGGGGAGGGGCTCTCCGCCTCCCGTCTGTCCCTCCTCAGACGCAGCTCCTCTATCTCCACCCCCCTCAACTCACGCCGTCCCTCCAGAGAGTCCCGGGGGTCCCGATCCTCCATCATTCTCAACCTCTTCCTGCCCAGTGCTAACTCCAGCCCCTCCGCCTCCCCAAATGCCACCCCTCAAAACACACCTCCCACCCCCCACCGTGCCGCATCGCCTCCCTGCTCCCCAGGACCCTCTACACAGGGGCCCGAGACACTGGTTGCACGTGGTGTGAGAGAAGACATTCCAGAGGTCGTAGTGTTCCCGCCTGAGGAGGAGGAGCCGCAGGTGGAGCAGGTGGTACCCAACCCGGCCGGGCTGGCCCAGCTCCTGCCTCCACAGCAGTCAGGCAAATATCCCGTCAGCATGGACATGTGCCACCTGCATGATCTCATGTGCTCAGCCTCTCACTCTCTGTATCTGTAAGCAGTTTTGAAGAAGTATTGAAAACAAGCTTTCATGTACAACAGAACATTTACTAACTGCAATACAGTGTGTGGTAAAAATGTAGGTACCTTATAAAAAATAAGGTAAAAATGCTACGATGATGTGATTTTGTAAAAAAAAAAAGCTACTAAAAAGTAACAAGTTAGCTGTAGAACATAATAACACACTCAACATTGTCATTCTCTCTCTCTCTCTCTGTTTGTTTTGCATTCTGTCCTCTCTTTCTATTGTTTCACTATGTAACTGCTGTTTAAAATGTTATTACGTCATTTGATCTGTGAGTGTGAAGAACTTGCAATTTTGTAATTTGCAAAACGTTTTTGCAAAAATGTGTTATTTAATAACACAAATGTGTTAATTAGTTATTTTTAATGTTTAAATAACTACTTACATTTTGGTCAGTTGCTTTTGCTCATGGAATCTGGTGGTTTTGCATACCACTTTTAGTATCCCGGCTAACAGGGAATGTTTTCAGAACATTGGCTAACATTCTCTGTAAGTTTTCTCAAAGTTATTAAAAACATTCTTGCTGTTTTGTTAGTAGAACGTTTTATATGTTGTATATTATATATGTCAAAAACATCATTTTTAAGTTGTTAGTGGAACATTTTAGAAATGTTGCAAAGGTACAAAAGTTATTAAAAGCGAGTAATAAATTTTTAGACATTGTATAATTAATACAATGTCTAAAAAAACTGGTTTTAAATATTTCTGGAACATTGTTCCATTGAAATTAAAACAACATTTTTAATGTTTTTGTTATTTAATGGAAATGTTAGGGAAACGTTTTTAAATGTAAAATTGTTAGCTGGGATGGAAAACAGCGGAGGTCTGTCGCAGGCCTTGCAAGGTCTACGGTTTCCCATTCAGCTATTGGGTCACACGTGCATTAGAAATGAAAACTAATCCGTTCAAATGAAGTGCACTATAAAGAGTGCTAATAAATTATGTCATGCAAAGCATCATGGGACAGTGTAGATCAACTGACTCCTGGAATATGTTGTTGCAGCAGTGTAAACAGAGCTGGTGGGTGATGTGTCATGTTTTACATTACTGGGTTCATGCTGGCAGAGTGCACTGTGTGCTCGTGTGATCTGGTGGTCTCGTCCACTGTGTGTGTGTTTGTTTGCCTTGTTGGTCAAATATCCAGCATGATTTTAGCGGTTTCTCCCACTGGTCTCTTTCTGCAGCTGGTAACATTCTTTAACCAGACATAGTTCTGAGTGTCTGACTGGTTCTTGGCCAGCAGGAAGTGACATCACATGATTCCAATGGCATATTTTTCTGTTCAGCGTGTTTACATGGGAGGCCATAGAAGGAGGGTCTTTCTGCTCTCTTTATTTTTAAGCTTGGTTGACGTCAGGCAGCGAGCTCAGATAGCAGCCGAGTTTGTTTCCATGAACTGTCAGTGTGGCCTAACACAGTTTTACAGGATCTCTTTATGGTTATTGCACTGTGTAAAGCTTAAATTTACCTATACAAGCCAGGAACAGTTTGATATGTCTTAGTTAAAAGTTCACCATATTAAAAAGAATAAGGCTTTCTGCCAATGGGCTGTATCTAAAACCTACAACCTGTTATTTCTTTCAAATGTTTTAGTCCTACCCAACAAACTCTAGGGATTTTCTTGCCACTTTCTAAATGTTTAAAAGTTGTCACATCCGTGAGCGTTCATACACACTATCCAGAGAGCATGTGACATCTGCATGTCCACACAATGTGTGTGTGACTAACACATCTGCATATTAAAGCATTGAGTCACATTGCATCTAACTCACCAACTCTGCTATTTTCTTGCCTCACTAGGCCTTCTCGCGTCCCCCCAGTCGGCCCCGGGGAACCTGGACAACAGTAAACCCAGTGAGAGCCGCGTGAATGGCACGGGGGGCAGCAGAGAAAACAGCACTGTGGACTTCAGCAAGGTGAGCTTCATCCAGCACACATCCAGCTGATGCAGGAACAGTTTTAGCACTGCGCTTGGTGACAACAGCTGATTGTAAATACAGTAGATGTAATAGAAACACCTGATTATTATGTTGGCATGAGTGTTATATATCACAACGTCCTTTATCCATCCAGCATAAGCTTGATAACTGCTGTGTTTTCCACTGATTAAAGGGGTAGTTCATCTCGCCGTGGAAAAAATGATTACTCACCCTCAGGTTATTCCAAATCAACATGACTTTATCTTCCGTGGAACACACAAGAAGATGTTTTGAGAAATGTCTCGGTGTCATTTTTGGGTGAACTTTTCCGTTTAGCGTTCCGTATTCAGGCTGAACAAGCAAAGCATGTTTTATCATTGGTATGCGGTTGTTTTGAAAATGTTCCAGCTCCCAAATGTATTCCAAACACTGCTGTGACATTCTGTCTGTCTGGTTGGCATCAGGATAGATTTTCCCCTTTTCGCTGTAGTTGTGGATCTCTGGGAGTGGGCAGCAGGAAGCCTTCTGTAAGTCTCTGTGCGGGCATCACTTCCTGGCTTTCAGTGTATTGTTATGGAGTGTTTCAGGAATGACGTGTGATTGTCAGTGTTTAATCGCTGTGATGTGTTTGAACCTGTGTGATGTCTACCACATTTATTGATAATTGTGTTGTTTGTTAGTCATCGGTTATAATTGATGCTTTTGATGTATCTTGTGAACCCATAGTGAGAAGGGCAGATGTTTATCGTGGATGTTCAAACCTCGACTGGAGCCTTCAGACAGGCTGTGCTTTCACTGCAGTGGCCTTGTGGGAAGTTATCACTATTTTTTTGAAGGGTATGCAAAGTAGGTCTTGATCTGTGTAGGTTTTCCAGTGGCTGAATACCAGGGTACCAGCTAATAATTTTAGGTTGTAAGAATATTTCCCTAACATTCCCATTAAGTAACAGAAACATTAAAAATTTTATTTTGAACGTTCTAGGAAAGTTTTTTGACATTGTATTAATGTTATTGCTTGATTATAACATTCAAACTTGTTTTAATTATGGTAACATTTTAAAGTATTTCATTACTTACTTAAGAATAACTTAAGAATATCTTACTATATAACATTAAAAAAGTTTTCCTTAATGCAACTAATCCTTAGTTTACGTTAATGCAAGAACCTTTTGATAGCTTTAAGAGAACATTGGCCAACCCATAAACATTTGGCAAGCAAGAAATCATTTGTCATTGGTGTGAAAGTGACAAATGTCTGTAGGCTTCAGTTGAAACATGATATTGAATTATTGTACAAGCATGTTTAGCATGAACATATTAGCATGATATTGCCATGGTCTCATCTTTCTTCGTAACATCTGTTTCAGCAGAAACTCTATTTCGGATTGGCAGATGGATTCTATTTGTGCTGTAAAGCATGTGGGATTATTTATTAATTTATTTTGATTCTGCATGTGACACTAAACCTCAGGTGATGTCTTATTTTAATAGGAGTTAGGTGACATCTTCCCATGAGTTCAGAACCAGGTTAGAAAAACGTGATTGGCCAAAAAGGAAAAACAGTTTTCCAGACTGATCTGGTTTGTGTGTTTCAGTCTTCTGTGGATTATCAAAAACTGCTGATGTCTCGAGTCTGTGGTTTTGATTTGTTGGCTGGTTATGCAATCGTTGTTTTGTAATTTATTTTAAATTGTGTGTTGTAAAATTGTTGCTTATGATTTATAGTTCTGTATTTTGTGCTTTTGTGTTTGTTGTTTTTCTCAGCCCATGTGGAGTGTAAAACTGGCTTTGCAAGAGTTTGGCAGCAGTTTCGTAGCCTGCTGTCTCAAAAACCTGTCTAATGATTTCATTAATGCCAAAACAAAGCAACTCAACAAATATCCCACACAATTCTGTTAATAGACTAGTGCCTAGTTTGATGTACTTGTTAGTATGAAATTCTTGTAGATTCAAAGCTCAAAGCTCATCACTGCTTCACAAACTGACCTCTGTGCTTATCTGTGCTTTGCTCTCTGACCTCTTGACCTATTAAGGTGGACATGAATTTCATGAAGAAAATTCCTCCAGGCGCAGAAGCTTCCAACGTTCTGGTCGGGGAGGTTGATTTCCTCGAGCGGCCAATCATTGCCTTCATTCGTCTCTCACCTGCTGTTCTCCTCACCGGACTGACGGAAGTGCCAGTTCCTACCAGGTAACGCTCACACAACCCTCTCTGGTGAATCCCACCCTTGAATTCACATCTGCATGAACTTTGTCTTTAACTTCTGACCTTGTTTCTCTGACTCACATTATACCTGTCACACCTTCATGAACTTCCTCCTCTCACTTTCTGCAGGTTCCTTTTCCTGCTTCTTGGGCCATTCGGTAAAGGAGGACAGTACCATGAGATCGGCAGGTCCATAGCTACGTTAATGACAGACGAGGTGAGCCAGCAAGCTCAGGACAGACTCTGGAGAGATCATAATCGTCTCCAGTGATTAGTGTGATGTAACGATGATGTTTCATGTCATTACATGCTGTGTTGTGCTCTTAAATTAAACAACTGAAATTAAAACATGGTGTGTTACAATAATGGAACTGGTATCAATTATGGTATCCATTATGGTATGGTATTCCAGGAAGACACATCTAACTGGTATCGACGTTAGATGTGTCTTCCTGGAACTGGTATGTGTTACATATTGTGCCTTTAATCATAAATTGTGCCTTTAATCATAAATTGATCTCAGAGATCTGTTTATTGTGTGTGCATGTTTACCTAACCACATGTTGGGGACAAATTTGTGCCCAAAGTTAGAAAAACTGAAGAATCTGAGCAAAACATCCTTTTGGGAATGTCCTCATTTGTAAAAAATGTATAAATAAATAAAGGTAAAAATGCAGAAAGTGTTCGGTTAGAGTTAGAGTGTGGGTAAACGTGTGTGTTTCAACTTCTCTTGCATCATGGCAGATCTTTCATGATGTGGCCTACAAAGCCAAAGACAGAAATGACCTGCTCTCGGGCATTGATGAGTTTTTGGACCAGGTGACCGTGTTGCCTCCAGGAGAGTGGGACCCCACAATACGAATCGAGCCCCCAAAGAGTGTCCCGTCTCAGGTGAGGTTTAAACTTCTGTAACCATAGTCAGAGAGAGGTGGAGTGTGCTGACAGATGGTGTGGGTTCGTGGTTAAGGTAACCAGAAGGTTGCTGGTTTGACTGGAACTGGAACTTTGTGTCTTTAACCTCAGAAACATTGTGTGAAAGTCACAGAAACGCATTCAGATGGGCCTGGTCATGTGACCAGATTATGAACCTGCAGATGTCAAAAGTGCAGGTGCTTCATTACCATGTCGTTACTTAAACGTTAGATGTGTCTTCCTGAAAACACTTGAGACATACTTGATGGCTATATATATATATTTATAGGTAATTTATGTGTATTAGCATATATAATGTAATGTATACTAATAATAGCATTTTAGCTTTTGCTCTGATTAGATTAGATTAGGAGTAGAGGATCATGAAATGTTGGTATGGTAACAGCCTTGCAGTAATCTAGTCTGATCTTGAGTGTGATTTCTGTTTCCACATTGTTGTGTTTTGTATATTTACAGGAGAAACGGAAGATGCCTTCCATGCCAAACGGCTCTGCTCCACTGTCAGAGTCCATCAAAGAGGAGGAGCACCACACCGGCCCTGAACTTCAGAGGACAGGACGGTAGGAGATAAACCAACCTCAACCTCCACACAAAACTCCACACAACATCCAAACAACCTCCACACAAGCCCCCACACAACATCCACACAACCTCATTCATCCTTGATACCGCCCCTTCTTCTGTTAGTCACACTTTTGTATCAAGTCATTATGGTGACCAGCTCTGTGTCAGAGCTGAACCCTGCTAAACAAAGTGTTAAGGAGACATGTCGGGGAGGTGATGCTGGATTTGCTTAAGTCTGTTAATAAAGGAAAGGAACAGAGCGGGGACCTTATTAAACAAGCATTAGATGGAGGGGTAAACATGTTTTATGGTGTAGATTTTATAAACCTTTTATCTGAGAGGCATTGAATTAGAGCGGTACATTTAACAGCAGCGGGCAGCCTTTGATGTGTGGCTTAAGTAACCAATCAGATGCTGTTGTGAAAGAGAGGCCTCCGTTAAGAGCTGTTTAAGAGCCCTGCCGTGCTCGGCACACATTAACACAAGTAACCATCAGAACAAAACACTTATCATTTCCAAATGCATGTCCAACTTTCATTTACATTTGTAATGACTACAAATAGTTCATATGTATTCACAATCTAGCACACCCTCGAGTATTTGTCTTTTATTGCTTTTGTAACTGTTACATACACTGTATACATAAAAATGAAAGACAATAAAAAATGTAAACAACATCCATTATTTCATTAAGCAAGTTAAAATACATCAGAAATTTGTTTTATGAAATGTATTTTAATGTCCTGGCTTAATTAATGAATCTGTTTATTTGATCTTTTTTCTCTCTCACACAGGATATTTGGGGGTCTGATACTGGACGTGAAGAGGAAGGCTCCATTTTACTGGAGCGACGTGAGAGACTCTCTCAGTCTGCAGTGTTTGGCCTCTATACTCTTCCTCTATTGTGCCTGCATGTCCCCTGTCATCACCTTTGGGGGTCTTCTGGGGGAAGCCACCAAAAACAACATAGTGAGTCTGAGCTTTGACAGAGCACTGGAGCCCTGAAACTCTAAGTGAAGCAGACGGAGCGTGACTCAGACTCCCTGCCTCGCATCCAAAAGCTTACCGCTTCCTCTCTGAGCTGCTGAATCTGGAATTATTTCTGTCTTCTGTATAATATTAGAGGGTTTTTCACAGCAGTTTGTCTGTGTTTGTGTCAGAGTGCCATTGAGTCTCTGTTTGGGGCGTCTCTGACGGGTGTGGCCTTCTCACTGTTCGCCGGTCAGCCACTCACCATCCTGGGCAGCACTGGACCGGTTTTGGTTTTTGAGAAGATCCTCTTCAGGTTCTGCAGGTGATTTTCAATGCTCTTCAGTGCTCCCCTCGGGGGATTGTAGATAAACTTGTGCTGAGAAAATGGAAATATTTTTCCAAACATTTTGTTTGGAATGTTGTTTGGTTTAAAATGTTTTCCAAACATTTTAAACTATTTATTAACAATGTGTGTAGTTTACAAATAACATTTTCTTAATAAAGATTCTGGGTTAAAATGTGTCAGGGAAAGTGTATTTTATGTATATAATACCTATAATTGGTGACACTTCACTTTTACATTTTTTACTCTGCGTGCCTGTCTGCTTAAAAGTCTTACGATGACTTTGCCAAATGAATTTTTAAAAGTACAAATATCTTATGTAGCTTTGATTGTGAAAGGCATCTTAATTAAGCAATGTTTTATAAATGTTGACATGAACACAGCAGTGGTTTCATGGATTAAAACAATCACTGACACATTCCAGTGCTGTATCACAGTATATCAGCACTCACTGCTCGTCCAATCAGATTACTGGAACTAACCATTGTGTAAAATAGTTTTAGCTGGGGCATGTGTCACTATATCAGGGTTAATGTTGTTCGCAAGTGTAGGCTGGTGTAAACACTGTAGCGCCATCTGCTGGTGCAGACAAGAGTTTGACACATACTCTCTTACAATCTCAAGTATTATTTCTAGAAGTTTTAACACATTCAAGATCAAAACTGCCTTCTTGTAATCCAGCCCTACACAACCACTCAAACCCAACAGCGTGTGTTGTGTATTAGTGTTTGAAGCATTTCTGGTGTGCCTCTGTAAAAAACTGGGTGTGCACACTTGTTTCCTAAACCCAGATGTTGTCATAACATTTTTCATTATCGGATCAAACGGGCAAAATATATCATGAATATCAAGATTAAATGTTAAAGTGTATTTTAAAATTAACATATTGAAATTAATAAATGATTACATTCCCATCTATGTATGTACATTTATACATTTTACAGTAGCTTGAATTCAAAGTGATATATTTCTCTCCTTCTCTCTCTGTCCCCTTCTCTCTCTCTCTCTCTCTCTCTCTCTCTCTCTCTCTCTCTCTCAGTGACTACGGTCTCTCTTACCTCCCTCTGCGCACCAGCATCGGTCTGTGGACGGCCTTCCTGTGTATTTTGCTGGTTGCCACGGACGCCAGCTCTCTGGTGTGCTACATCACTCGATTCACAGAGGAGGCCTTTGCTGCTCTCATCTGCATCATCTTCATCTATGAAGCTCTGGAGAAACTCTTCCAGCTGGGAGAGTTGTTCCCTTTTAATATGCATGACAACTTGGACAATCTCACCTTCTACACGTAAGACACTGTCCAGTATTTGACAGGGATTCTACTTTGTAATTGGATAAAAATGTGTTGAATTAGAATAGAGGAACTGTTAGGGTAGACCGGGAGCGCTCAGGTGATTTTGTGACTTTGTTTCTCTCTGTCAGGTGTCATTGTTCACCACCAGATAACATCACACAGAAGATGGTACAGTCATGGAATCAGTCTGGTTTTACCCCTGATACCATTAACTGGAGTGAGTTAGATGTGCCGGTAAGACTAGCAAAATTAACACCTTACATTGGGAAACCAAATATGTTTAATACTGTTATTGTTACTGTTTTTTTTTTTCAGAAACGGTTTTTTTTTATGCAGTTTGAATGTCTCTTCACATTCTTCACATTTACTTTAGTGAATACTGTTTATATTTTCTGTGAAAGGCGCAGGACCATAAGGTGTTCGTCCAATCATTGCATTTGGTCCTAATGCAATGATAGGATGTACTGCTTGCCTGTCAAACTATGTATGTGTTCATGTGAGGAGGGGTGGCTTTAGATAGCACTCTGAAGGGAGCCCGCCCTCCCTTCAGAGTGCTTTCAAAGCTAGCTTGTTATTGCTAGCCTCTCCGAAATTGCCTACCCTACCATTTTGTTTTGTTCTGTCTGATTTGGATTTTACAAAAATTAAATGAATGCTTCTTAATTATTTTAAAAATGGTTACAATATATAAAACTGGTATTAATATAACAATTGTTAAATACATGGATGTCCTGTCCGGTTGAAGATGTGGCTGAATTTCTCTTCTGTATTAAAGACATGTAGGCAGCTGAACGGCGAGTTTGTTGGTCCCGCTTGTGGACACAATGGGCCCTTCATTCCTGACGTTCTCTTCTGGTCTGTCATTCTCTTCTTCACCACCTTCTTCCTGTCATCCTTCCTCAAGCAGTTCAAGACCAAACGGTATTTTCCCACTAAGGTTAGTGGCTCCACCCCCTCCAGCCGAGCATGTGCTGCAGATACAGCGTGATTTACTCACTGTGACAGTTACTTCCTGTTCTCCGTAGGTTCGTTCCTCCATCAGCGACTTTGCTGTTTTTTTGACCATCATGATCATGGTCTTGGTTGATTATTTGGTTGGTGTCCCCTCTCCTAAACTACACGTGCCGGACACTTTTGAGGTACAGGAAACGCTCGTTCCTGCAATTATTTGTTTATTAAAGTCTTGCAAATTTGAAAAGTATTTATCAAAGCAATTACATATGCAGTCACACACTCAGGAGTTCTGCAGTGGGTGTGTAGTCATGTGATGGAGGAAAAACCATCAAACTTGTTGCAAGTAACCAAGAGAAAAACAACACAAAAATCAGCCTATGGAGTTTAGCTGCCTTTGAACCGCCCCTCTGCTTCTGTTGACAGTTATCTTGATGGACTTTGACTGTTGATTTACCCTGACTTATGCAGTCGTGTTTTTAAAAAAAACAGATGCTGTAGGTTTTACACAATTATCACTGTGTCCATAATGTCCTATTATAAAGGTTTATACAGTATGTTACTGTTAATTCTGTCTTAGTGTATTTGTTTGTAAGTATTTAAACAATCACAATGTTTGGTACAAGATATGATTCCTATAAAATTGTGTTCTGACCACAGCCCACCTCTAAGAACCGTGGCTGGCTGATCTCACCCCTGGGTGAAAACCCTACGTGGACGTTGCTGGCGGCGGCCATCCCCGCCCTGTTGTGCACCATTCTGATCTTCATGGATCAACAGATCACTGCTGTCATCATCAACCGTAAAGAACACAAACTCAAGGTCAGTTCAGTTCTCGATCTGCTCCTCCAGAGCTGTGGAAGTTCGCAGTGCTCACGGTTCTGTTCTCCTGCAGAAAGGCTGTGGGTATCATCTAGATCTTCTGGTGGTGGCTGTGATGCTGGGTGTGTGTTCTGTGATGGGCTTGCCCTGGTTTGTTGCTGCCACCGTCCTCTCCATCTCTCACGTCAACAGTTTGAAGGTGGAGTCGGAATGCTCCGCCCCTGGAGAGCAGCCCAAATTCCTGGGTATCCGCGAGCAGAGGGTCACCGGGCTCATGATCTTTGTACTCATGGGTCTATCTGTCTTTATGACATCTATTCTAAAGGTGATGTTTCTTCTCGAAATCCCTTCATGTCAGAAATAGGCATAGTTCTATAGTGTAGGATTATACTATGTGTATATATAATATAGTGTAAATATATGTATCTTTAAAATACATATTGTTTGTTTAATTTCTCTCTAGTTTATACCCATGCCTGTGTTGTACGGTGTCTTCCTTTATATGGGTGTGTCCTCACTCAAAGGCATACAGGTTAGTGTACGTTTGAAGAAAAACTACAGAAGTGATGAAAATAATGTCAGTGTATTTGTAATACAGTGCTGTTTTTGTGTGTCTGTAGTTCTTTGACCGGATTAAGCTGTTTGGCATGCCTGCAAAGCACCAACCTGATCTGATCTATCTGAGATATGTGCCACTGTGGAAGGTTCATATATTCACGATAGTTCAGCTCACCTGTTTGGTGCTTCTGTGGGTCATCAAAGCTTCATCTGCTGCAGTGGTCTTCCCCATGATGGTGCGATTCAAATCATGTATTATATGTCTAATCCCATTTTCTAGATTACTCAGATTATTTATAGGTTATTCATGGATTTTTCATAGGTTACTCATAGAGTACTCATATTGCTCACGTTTTTTTATAGATTAGCATAATTACTTGTATATTACTGTGACTACTCACAGATTACTCGTATATTACTCTGACTACTCACAGATTACTCATAGAATTTTCCTAGATTGTAACGGTTCAATTCTGCTGTAGAGGCAGTCGGTGTGTGTGCTGTTGTGTTTATTTTGTTTAGTTTACTTTCATCTGCCTCTCCTGTAGGTTCTGGCTCTGGTGTTTGTGCGAAAGCTTTTAGATTTCTGCTTCACAAAGAGAGAGCTCAGCTGGCTGGATGATCTCATGCCAGAAAGCAAGAAGAAAAAGGAAGACGACAAGAAGAAAAAGGCAAAAGAGGTACAGAGATATATGTGCTGTAGGACAGAGGTCTCCACCGAGGCCCACAGAGCTGCAGAGTTTATCTCCAGCTCTAATGAATCACACCTGAAGCAACTGATCAAGGTCTCTGGGAGTGACAGAAACATCCAGGCAGGTGTGTTGAAGCTAAACTCTGCAGGTCTGTGGACCTCCGGACACATGGATCAGAGACCCCTGCTGTAGAAGTTATGTGGACATTTAAACAAATGTACTTCTCTTCATGATACATAGTCTTGACTATATTTCTGATGTACTCATGTGTACCTTAATTGCAAATAAAAATGTGTGTAAAATAATATTTATGTACCATATTTCTGAAGCCTAACCTGGTCTTCTCAACATTTTACCTCAGTATGTTTTAGCGGAGAATTATTTTTGAACAGGCTCTTATTTCACACTTCTCTACACAGGAAGCTCAGCGCATGATGGAGGCAGGGGAAGGCATCGCCATCCCATATGATGGTGATAATCATCTGAACATCCCTGTAAAGAGCAGTAAAGTCAGGTAGGTGACACTTTATTGGTCATACTTACAAACGGTTAATGTCTTCTATAATGTAAATAAAGTGTTTCTTTACATTAAACCCTTGTATTGGTCATTGCCTTTTACCAAGAGCTTATTAAGTAAGTTCATCTGTTTCTTTTGAGACAGATCTGACAGTGTAGCTTCAGGCACGTCATTCGACGAAGACACGAGCCGAGCGGTTTGTCTTTTGATTTATTTGCAATCGTGCTTGTGTTCAAGACATAGGGTTTGATCGGTGTTCTCCAGCGTCTAAACAAAGTCCAGCAAATTAACCAGGGCCATGTCACAGGCAGACAGCTGCTCTATTGACCAATAAACTTCATTAATGGCTTCACTAAAGGTCCGTGTCTGCCGTTTATAGTTCTCTTTGCTTCTAATCTGTTTTTGGAACAAAAACAAATGACATCACAGGATTAATCAGACCTGTGGAGTATGCGACATATCTGTGTGTGTATGAGCAATCCAGTGCTTTCCTTCATGATGGTTGTATACAGTTGAACTTGTGTTCATTGCTGCTTCTAAGTCAATTGTTGAGAATGTTGATTTTGCTTTGAGAGCCAATAGATTGAGGGTTTGCATTGATTTTGTTGTTTGTGGAAGGTTTTTCATGTTCTCTTTTTTTCATGACATTATCAAAGATCAGATAGACAGGGCTGATAAACAGGTCTCAGCTTTCATCAAAGTTCCAGGAGGTTGATGTTCCTGCAGAGTTCTCAGCAAGTCATCATTTTCCTAACAAACACGTTCTGACTGTTAATGAAGAAGACTTGCTTTAAGAACGTTTTAGCAAACCGTTCTCGAGGAGTTAAATACATGAAGAACTCCTTATTCAGTGAAACCATCATCACTGTTGCATTAATCATTCTAAACAAGCTGCATAACACGCAAACCAGAGAGCTCAGAATGAGACACATGAACGAGAGGCTTCATGATGATGACAAACTTCCACAGGGTTCAAGTGTGAAATGTGGCAAGTAACCTCACCTCTGTGTTAAAGCTCTGCTTACACCAGAATACTCTGTTCTCATCGTTCTTCTGTCCTCTTATTGCATGAATGTTTAGACTGTTAAGCCATACGAGGCCAGATGTTTTCAACAGATCTTGTCACAGCACGTCTAGAAAAACATGTATGATCTGGAACCAAAACTATCAGCTTCAGTCATGAAACATGACCCGAATGAACTTCTGTTTTCATTTTCTTAATTTAAAAAACAGCTGAATGTTAATCTTTACTTACAGTTTACTACAACAGTTTATGGAAGTGTTACGAACAATTTACACCGAAATTCATTGTTTCTTGCATGAAGCTCAGTGCTTTTCTATGAGTTGTTTATTTTTTAATTTAGAAACCTGGCCGTTTTTTATTTTAACATTCTTTGTTCTTTTTTTGAGAATTATGAAAATTCAAATAGTTTATAGTTTGAATAGTGTAAATAGTTTGAATGACATATTTGACGTACTCCTTTTAATACTATTTATCGTTTTAATTATTGGTTTTATCAGACAGGTTTTGTTGGATGTGAACAGTGTTTTTTGATCACAGAATGCTTTTGCGGTTTCTGATGTGTGACGTGGTTTTGTGCATCTTTGAATGTGATATTAACAAGCATGGTGGTGATTCAGGGTAATGCTGTTATTGAGGGAATTGTTTTTTCTCATTTATTCAGCTGTATCTGTTTTCTTCCACAGTGAAGAGAAGACACCTAACATTACGATCAACGTGGAGGATGATGATGAAGAAAAGCGTGTAGATGCAGAGACATCGTTATGAGAGCTGGACAGCGGACAGAATCTTTAACCTGTAAAAGTGTTCTGTGTGCCCTGCCAACCTGCCTAAATCAAGCCAAAGGTAGAGACACCCTTTAGGGGTCTGCGAAATGACTTCCAGGCATTTATCCAAGTTTCTGTTTTAATAGCACATAAACAAGCCCTTTTTATTTTGTATCATTTGTTTTTATACGAATAGGACACTGTAGAGTATATTATGAGGAACCCAAGTTGTTAGGTTTCATATTTTATGTTCATTTTTCTCAACATCTAAAGACGTAAAGATGTTTTAGAATTAGTTTTACACTCATTTTTGTTACCACCTGAGATGTTAGATACAGAAGGCTTTTTCTAGTGCAACAAAATGCTGTTTGTCAGAGTATTGCTTTTAAAAAGGAATAAATGCCAATATGAAGAAAGGTCTCGGTGCGGACAGAGATGATGAGACCAGCTGGATGACTGAAAAGTACATGAATATCTATGAAACCCCAAATTTATATCAAGTATTATTGTACTTCAATAGTAAAAACTTTGTACCCAATGAAGGTCTGACAGATTAGTTGAACCGTTACATAAGAGATCCACTAATACTTCATTAAAATAGAAAAATATGAAAAAAACAATGGGAACAAACATGATTCTTTCAGTCCCTCTGCAGATATAAAACCAAGAATGTTTAAATTCACCTGAAATATTTGAGCGATGTAAATTGCTGCCGATTGTGTTACAGGGTTTAGAAATATCAGTTTCCCCCGTGTTTTCATGTGTTTACATTTGTTTAATTTTTAGTGTTATAAAATAGAATTTTCTATTGTTGGTACTAATGATTTTTACAATGTGTTAATTTATTAAAGGTCATGTAAAGGTCAGATTCACAGAGGGCAGCAGGGCGGCCGCAGTGTTGTTGGTCATTCATTTCTTTCTTTCCTGTTGCTGGTGTTATTTGTGCACTTTAGGTGGGCTCGCCATCACGGCTGTAAGCCTGAAAACAACGTATTTAATGTATCGACTCTAGAACTGTCTCAGGAACCTGCTGTCACACTCTTTCACCACACTACTCCCCTCTTCCTGTCGTGCTGTGTGTTTCTATTATCTCCTCATTGCCTGGAGAACCCTCTTTATACATTTTTTTATGAGCTATCTGGTCGCTTGCTTTTTAATTTTACACTGGACAAAAATGACAGCAGCCCCCCTTTTTATTCTGAAAAAAACTTTTTGTAAAGGCTAGATTTTTCTTTCTTGCCAATATTTATAATTTAATGGAGAAATAGATTTTTTTCTCTATATTTTCCTCTTTATATATATTTTTGAACTGGTTTGGAGTTGGTCCTTTGCCAGGTGTTGTTCATTTAAAGTTTGTAAGGTTTTAGTTGATTTTGGTTGCAGACAAACTGCCCCTCATGCTCTTAAATGTCCGGATGGGCAGACTGTGCAAATAAAGGTAAATAAAGGTAAATAAATTGCACGTCTGTGCAAATAATGGTGCACAGACGTTCATTCACCCCACACATAAAATGAAATACCTCTGACTGCTGTAAGTAAACACTCTTCGCCTGACTTCTAAATAAAACGGTTTATTTTACACTTTCTCACTTTTGCAGTAGGTCACTTGTAATGATACTGTATTTGTGGGTAATAAATAACATTGAGGAGAGTCTGTAAAACAGCTTTTCACTTGTGATTTAGTTGTTGTATTAACTTCATCTCCACATTAGATCTCTGAACAAGTGTTTCTGCAAACAAGTTCTTCTGCAGTGTGTGCTGTGACCCGTATCACACCGGTTCAGTACTGTTCAGACAGACATTTCTCTAGTGAACTGCCAAATCAAGATTTATGAACAGCAGATTTTGAATTTGTACAATATAAATACATATATACTGTATACACAGTGGAGAGATAGTTGCCTTTTGTAATGTTGATGAAATTGTTTATTAAAAGCAACAAAAGTAACATTTCTGTTGTGTTTTGTTAAATCATAAATTGCATATTTTTGACGAATCAAAATTAGGGTTTGTCATCGCCAAAATGTTAATATACATTTTAAACGGCATTCTGATGTAATTTCTACATCAGCTTGTTTCAGAAAGTCATGCATTTAAAAACTCAGACATACAGACCAGAGTCTGGGAAACGAGAGTGTGTTTGAGGGGCAAAGAGTTGAGAAAATTAGAAATTTTAAGGCCATAGTAATTTCTAGCTATTTTTGGTGGATCAATACGGCTCAAAGTGTGTTTTTCAATGCAAATTGCAAGAATTGTAAACAGAAGCCTGCGTTTTTTTTTTTTTTTTTTTTTTTTACCTAGACACGATTGGATCTTGTATGACTTTCACTAAACATCTTTTTAAATGAAGCAAATCGCTTTAAGCGACTTGTCAACAAATTAAATTCCTGACCATCTTGAATCACGAATTGGTTAGAATACTGTTAGTCAACAGTAAGTGAACCGTTCTAACTTATTATTATACAAACAACAGGAACAGTGAAATAGAAAACTAACCACAGTTCAGTCTTTAAAAAAATATCCAGATCAGAAGAAATACTTTTGCCAAAGCCGGACATCAGAATTAAATTAAAAACAAGTCAATCAAATAAAAACATTTATTCTGTAAAATAAAGGCTTAAAGATATTGAGCAGGAGTTTCCTAGTAGAGCTAAATCAGCGTTTGAAAAAGACAGTGAGCATGTATCTGTCTTAACCACTGCATGCACAAATACAGAGACTGTACTGAAATGTAAAGGACACTTTAAAGGGAATGATTATGTGTGGCAGTGAATACAGTCACTGCATGGTTTTAACAGATTAGACAGTCTGACAGGGAAACACTGTAATGACAGATGGGACATGAGAATAACACTGAACACTGGCAGTATAAACATCAGAACTGAAAAAGTGACACTAAAATGTTTGATAACTATTTCAAACGTCTATATATGACTGCTACAACTGAAATACACAACTGTGCTTAACAAAATCTATAAAACACAAAGTTTTAACCTATTATTGTCATAATACCACATCTTCCAATAAAGGAAAACCATAACCATGATTCCTGTACCTAAAACTAAGTACCAGAAAAAGTAACAAGCTGTTTATTTACAACAAATGAAGAATAAAACCCAGCTGGTCGATTTAAAAATAACACTATGAACGGTTTCATAATCCTCCCTTAGAGCATAGATATATATTTAACTGTTTTGTAGGTCACTTTGGTAAGACAGCATCTTCCAAAAGCAAATTTTACAACTTTAAAAATAAAAGGCTTCAATGCATTAAAAATTCAAGCCTAAGTCAAGCCTAAAACAGCTGAAATAAACAGTAACATTATATATATATATATATAAAGTGATGATTATAGTAAAACAACACTGAAATCTTTCAGTCTTTGAGAAACATCTGGACCACACAAAACAGCAGCACCATAGATAACAAAAAAGATCACAGTCATCCAGATTAAATACATTTCATTACAGAGGAGCAAACAGTGATTTAATACTGATCAGTCACCTGATTCACCACAGTTAGTCCTAACATCTGTTCAAATATCCAAATAAAACAGATTCTAAAGTGGCAGAAGCACATCTCAAGAAAAACAGAGTTGACTTTTACAAAAATAATCACCGCTGTGTATATACACACGTATCAAAGACAGAAAACAACAGGGTCTAATGCTGTCTGAGTGAGTGAACTGCTGTTATCTGATATCCTTCGTTGTTCTGGGAACTCTGAGGACTTTGTAAACGCTGTTGTGAAAGACAGTGGAGAAGTGGGGACGAGAGTCTCTGGTCATCAGGGTGCAGAGCGGCACCTTCCCGGCATTCTGCAGGTCTTCCACATCCCAGATCTCCGGCATGCTGCAGCCGGGCCTGAGATAAGCCAAAACATAAACGTGTGAGAAAACAGAATGATGTTTATTTTCAGATGATGAAAAGGTCTCAAAACGGAGCTGCATGTACTTGGTTCGCCTGGTGCACCACGAGTCCTCCAGGATGAAGTAATCCACCTTCAGCTTTATTAAGTTCCTCTTCACCACCTCTGCTGGCTTGCGGCTGTACATGGCGTACACCATCTTTGTTCTTTCTCTGAATGATAAGAGCAACATTTAAATCACACACTTTGCATCTACAGCAGGTAAATGACAGTGCTGCAGTAGTATTATCATGAGGATAACGTATGATTGTCATGAGTAATACATTATTGAGTGAAGCAGATGGAGAGAGAATGCTCTACCTCAGTCCTGCATCTTCATAGTGTGGGTGATTTACGATGGCTCTGCCCGTGGACAGTTTTATACTCGCCATGGTGGGCATAGCACCAGCAAACACAGTGTCTGCCAAAACACATCACACACCAGCGTGAATTAATGCAGAGATCAGACACTGATCACATTCATTCAAGTGTTTGGAAAACAGTAATATTAAAATGTTTAGTTGTGTTAACAGCACAGAAATGACACACTGTGGCTTTAAAGAGGATTTCATTTGGCAGTTACTACATGATTGTAAGATGACAGAAAGTCTCACTGGGACTGGTGTGGTCTTTGATCCACTCCAGAAGCTCCTCTTGGGGAAAGTTACTGAATTCTCCAATGATGCTCCACTGACTCTGCAGGTTGGCGACTCCTTGAATCGCCATCATAGACAAAATCGCGAAAACGATCACCTGGAGTTTAAACTTATCTCCAATCCAACCAAACAACTGCAGTCAAAAAGCCAACCAAATGTCACAGTGAAAAATCAACCACTTCCATCTGAAAGCTTGTTTCTAAAACTGCATTAGGAATATTACTGTTTCAGATAAACGAGTGAGTGTGTGAAGGTGATGGGCTGGTCACCTGTCTGGAGCAGATTAAACAGGACATGATACACATGTGAGGAGTAAGGAAGAGTTTCAGTCTCATGATGAGAACAGCCAACACAGTGAACGCCAACAGCTGCAGACTGTGATACACCAGCTGGACACACAACAGACACAAGCAGCGAGATAAACACACTGTCTGTTATATCAGCTACTACTCTATGAGTCTCTGTGGATCTTCTCCAGTTCCTTTACAGCTACTGGTAACAAAATTTCATCTTGCAAAATATAGTCTTACCACACCCTTCACCAACAGCTGGCTTCTGAAATATTAAAGAAAGTAAGACTTTAGTAGTTAGTAAGACTAGTAGTTATTATCCAACAAAAATATCAGTTTTTATACATCACACTCTGGGAACATATTGATGCTCACTCTTAATAAAACTTTATTCTGCCTCTTCTTCTGACAAATGTTAAAGGGTTTCATCCTCTTATTAGGATGAAACATATCTTTTCACTTCTCACCTCAGTCGCTCTGGATAAAAGCGTGTGCTAAATGCTCAAGTGTAAACGAATAGTTAATATAGTGTTTGTTTTTTGTTTATTTGATGTTGTTTTTCACCATTAATGGCAGCTGAAAACTATGTATGTAATGTCAGCAACATGGAGGATGGTGAATACAAATACTCACTGCTCTGTTTCATCATCTTCTGATGAGTCTGTCTTCCCGTTTCTGAGAAACATAATTACGTCTCGTATAATCTGTACTCAGGAAGTAAGAGGGAGGACATGAAAGGGGCTTTAGTGTGAAGACAACATGGCTGCCAAATCTTAAGAGTAAAAAACACATAAGCTGAACTCCAAACTGACTGACACTTAACTTGTCATTTTTGGGATACTAGTTTAACAGATATAACCTAGTCAAATGTACCAATACTAATGAACAATATCAATATTACTAATGGAAAACTCCTGTCTCTGATTATTAACCCAAAATCAACTCACCCTTCCAGTGATGAAACACACAACCACCACATTAATTGGAAGCAGCAAAGTTTTGATATACCGGACAAGAGTCTGAAAACATGAATTACATACAATAAAGTGTGGAGTGGTGGCTGACTGGAGGAAATCAAATAAAACACACGACAGATCACATGACCTACCTCTGCTTCAATGAAGTCGAACTCAGCTGCACACGTGTACATCATTGTGTCAAAGTCTCTGTAGCTCGTGAACTTAGATTTGATGAGACTGCTGATATGAGCCTAAAACAACACAAATGTTGAAAGGACTCCTTGGGTTAAAGCAAACTGGTGTTCACAGCTAGAGAAAACAGCACTGCATGATCACACTGCTGCTCTGTTTACACTCACATCATCTGATGCCCCGAAAATCACTGAGAGCATGAACTTCAGAATGACGGTGGAGACCACCCACGCAAGACACTGCGCGAGCTGCAGTAACAGAAAACAACAACAAAATGAGATGTGATTCAATTCACAGCACATTTCCCATGATGCATCTGTCAGTAATGGCTGTTTTCTTACCCATGTGAGGAGCCCAGGTTTCAATATAGCCACAAAACAATCCCTGAGAGCAATAATGCCCTAAAACAAGAGAAGATCAATTACCTAACATGATGCTGGCTTCTTCTTTACAGTATACAGTATACAGTGTTTATATATATATATATATATATAGCATTCCCATCCATCTGTCTGTATTTTGCACTTAGTCTTGGGTATTATGTGGTCTGATGCTATGCTCAACTGGACTGGCACTGTGAGTTCAGTAAGTTTTGCAAAGCCAAGGAAAGTCCTGTACATCTACAAGTAATAAAACGGCAACAATTTTCTCTGCTAGATTACATGTCCTCCCAGAGCATCATTCACCATATCAGGCTCTGAGGCCTCAGACACAGGAAGTCCATCTGTCAGACTCACCCAGATGGAGAGCAGTGAGGAGGCATAGAAAGATGTCAGCAGCATTGAGTTCCCAAACATCAGAAGGAAACAGACGGCCAGAGAGATCTGTGAGGAGGAAATTATAACAGAATGAAGACACAGACGTATCTCAAAACTTTCATTATAGTAATTTCTACTGATTGTCCGGCTTTAGTTTATGATATTACTGAACCCATAGATTACTTAAAATCCATTACCATGTGTGTGACTAAGAGGGACTGCATTTTCGCAGGGCTCAGATATCCCAGAATATATGAAGCAAAAAGGGAGGACACCTGTAACACAACAACACTCATGTCAGTTTCTGTTCCGTTACACATAAAGTTGAGGATGTGAACACTGTAAATTCCTGAAACATGATAGATGTTAGAATTATCAACAATACATTTGCTACTAACAGTAAGACACTTATCACATGAATATAAATGTCCATTATTAAATTCATTGTCATAAACTTCAGTCCAGTGTAGAGCTTGAATGAGCAAGTAAATATATTAAAACAATTAAAGAAGAGATACTCAAGGATAAAACACTGAAATAATTAACTATAACTAATGGGCTGCTTGCATTTGGCCTTCTTCATACATCTGCATTCTGACACAAGTGTGAGATTAATTTAGGTTAATTGGATCTGGTTAAGTTTATTTTAGCAGTACTCTTATCCTCTCTTCTATCACTCACCTGGGTAAGTAAGACGAACTGTGCGAACTGCCAGGGCAGCATAAAGAACACATTGGAGATACCCAAAGCCATCATGGTATTTCTGCATGGGTTCCTTGTGCTTCAAAATCCAAAACAGCAAATAAAGATTTTAAATTTAAGACTTATCTAAAAATGCAACCTATACTAGTAAATAGCATAAATATCAACACTAAACAACATAAAATGGCAGGAAAATAATTGTAGACAAGACATACAGAAGATATAATAATACGTACACATTGATTTTATGTTGAACGTCACGTTTTGACGTTTGGTGGTGGATTTGCTTTTATTAATAACTTTCAAATGACCTAAAGCATCTCAAATGAAGGTATGGATGAATAATAGCTAACTCTCCTCCAGTGTTCAAAGTAACTGTGATGAATGGAGAATAAAGGCAGTTACCGCAGGATGTGTGTCAGCAGAAGCATCTGCAGAACCAGGAATGGGTACGAGAAGCTCTCTCTGAGGGGAGGGGTCCACATCACTCGTGTGCTCTGGGGTTCAAAACACACATACAAAAGCTCCCAATACTGCAACAGGCTGCAATCTGAGATCCCTAAAAATCTCTATTACCTCTCCATGATTGAAGAAGAAACACAGAACTGTGACAGCGCCCCCCAGTCGACTGCCACTGTAAGAAACAAACTTATATTTTATTGATAAAAAACTATAAAAATCCACCTTTAGAATCAAAACTAGTGTAAATTCATGTACGTGGTTGTACATGGTTCTCCTCTGAGATGTGTAATCTAATATCATGTGTGTCGTTACCTCAGATACGTGCCGTAAATGAAGAACAGACTCATCATTGCCCCATTTAAGAGGAAGACGAACGTGACATAAAAATACGCAGGATCCCCCAAACCTAAGAAAGAGTCAATGAACTGTGTTAGATGCTTCCTGTTATCACCTTAAAAAATAAACCAGCAATAAAGTCAACAGTCAACATCTCTTAACACTTTTCTGACGTGATTATAAGTGTGAACACTTGCTCTCTGAGTGTTGTGCAAAACTATTTATAAAGCACACATTTGATCTAAGCCACAACGTTAATGCATATGATGTTTACGCAGAGTTAAGTTGGAATATTCTACGATCAAAAAAATATAATACATTACAGGAAATTCTTCTTTATGCACAATATGGGAATCCATTTCATACTGTTGTTTAAAGTCATGGGCCCAGCTAAGCTTCTGTAATACCTTCACAGCTCTCCACTGCTTCTAGTCCCTCCCCTCTGTTGATGGTCCAACACAACTTGGTGGGGATTCCTAAGACATCCATTGTGTTAGTGTATACTCTGTACCAGCTGGCCAAGACCACCTACAGTACAGAAAAGACATTTGAGCTCAGACAAACACTGCGGCATGACAAAGAGAGATTTAAACACATCTCACCTCAGGGTACAAGTTGAACCTCTTCAGAGTGTTTATGATCAGAGGATATTCAGTGAGTCTGTCGTTCATAATCATGTGAAGACCATCCATGAAGGACGGAGCTTCAATGATGGTTTTGAAATATGAATAATACAGACCCTATAAAAACAAAACACCATTGAAAAGCCATCATCTAAACCAAAGGAGAGGTCCAACTACGCATGATAAAAGTCCATAAATAAGCACATTTGTGTCGAATTAACAGTATTGAAACAGTAATGACCATCTCCGTTCGAAAAGCCATCTCCTTCTCCAGCGACGACATGTGTGAGAAGTGTCGGTCATTTTCAAACAGATGTGAGAGATGATACCTACAGACACAAAGCAGTTCATTTACTCTCGCAACAGACCCATTGTGGAACATAAAGATGAGAAGAAAAAGCTCTGGAGATACTCACCAGTGTAAAACTCCCACAATAAGAGCTGGGGAGAGAAATATAAAGTTAGATGTGGTGACTTTGTGGCCATATTACAGCTGGTCACATCTGACCAACCTCATCATGAGTGGCAGACCTTTTAACTTTAATATACAATGACTGGATAACTCTGATCTATTATTTATTGTTATTATTTATTATTTATATTATCTATTAGTGTGTGTTTAAATGTAGTTGGGCTGTGATAAGGAGATCTCTGGCTACAAACTGCAGTGATATGAACTACATTTGATTGATTTCTAGCCCCGCAGTGAGTCCTCACTCACAGCCCGGAGGTAAAACTGCTGGTTTGGGGTTATCTGGGAATAAAAGCAGCGGTGGAAACATGAACTACCCGCAACTTTTGTGTTTACAAGACGAGCTGCTGTATTATCAAAAGCGACAACATGCTACATGCTAATGTGAATGACCGCTAGCCGGCTAGCGGCTAATAAGCGCAACCTGACCCAGGATCAGCCCCGTCGCTCCTCTGGTGAAAGCGGACGGACTCAGACCCGGTCTGCTGCTCATAAAGCCGGGACACACTCCGGTTTTACTCTGGAAAGTCGAGCCTTTTCCATCTTTTCCCCGCCTGCTTCTCCCGGACACGGACTGGCTCCTGTCCTTCTCGCTGCTGTGGTCCTTGGCGTTTGGTTTTCTCGCTTTAACTACCATCTTCTCATGTTTCTGCGCGGTGAACAGGGTCTGGATGTGCGCTCGGATCCGTTCTCGGATCAGTTGTTTCCCTCTGTGAGGCGCGTCACGTCTGGACGTCGCGGATCTGGTGAACGGAGCATCGCGTCGCCCCCGTCTGGACGCTGCGCTCCACTGTGAGGGTCGGTAACCATGACAACGCCTTTAAATAACCCGAGGTGCAGGAGACCTCTGGGTCGCCATGACAACGCCTTTTAAATAACCCGAGGTGCAGGAGACCTCTGGGTCGCCATGACAACGCCTTTAAATAACCCGAGGTGCAGGAGACCTCTGGGTCGCCATGGCAACGCCTTTCAAAATAACCCGAGGTGCAGGAGACCTCTGGGTCACCATGGCAACGCCTTTAAATAACCCGAGGTGCAGGAGACCTCTGGGTCACCATGGAAACGCCTTTAAATCACCCCAGGTGCAGGAGACCTCCGGGTCGCCATGACAACGCCTTTAATTCAATTCAATTGAATTCTTACATTTATAAAGAACTAGCCAGATGTTGACATGCCAGCAGGATGAATACAGACACTGAAGCTCGTTTTGAACTCTCACTTGATTGACCTGTGTTTTATTCTTATGATGTATTTTATAATGGACATTTTTATTTGTTTTTAAACGCAGTGTGTCTCTTAAGAGACTCTGGGTCACCGTGAGTTTATAACCGAGGTGCGGACGCTGCCGGGACGCCTGAACGCTTTGAGAACACCCGAGGCGCACTGGAGACCGCAAACCGATGTCAACGCTCTTTAATAAATATCTGCGCTGGTTATAGAGCAACCTTTAAAAACCCGAGTGAGACCGTGGGTCGATAACAACGCCTTTAATTCAATTCATATTTAATTGAATTGTTACATTTACAAAGAACTTAACCAGATGCTTACATGACAAGGATGAATACAGAAAGTAAGCTCGTTTTGAGCAAAACATTTCACATGAAATTTTACTCTTATGAGGTATTTTAGCGTAATGTAACAAATGGACATGATTTTATTTTCTTTATAATGCTTTAAAAGCAGTTTCGTCCCTTAAAGTACTCTTACTGTGAGTTTATAAACGTGCTGAAGACGCTGCCGATATGTCTGAAGTATGAGAAGCACCGCGAGGCGTCACTGTGATACCGCAAACCGAGCGTGTCTGTCGTAACGCTCCATAATAAATATCTGCGCTGATATATAGTATGATGAACGAATGCATTCAATAATAAAGACTAAACGTGTTTATAGCAGTAGCCCACACATACACTATTACAAACAGAGTCACACCTTTACAAAAAACTTAACATGCTTACAACGTACAATTATTGTAAAGAAGCAGAATGTAAGCACGTTTATGAGCAAAACATTTCACTGAAAAATGTGTTTCTGGGACCAGATATTTCTGAGGAAATGTTTAGCGTCATTTAACAAATGAGATTTGATTTGATATTTTCTTTATAATGCAATAAAATCCTGACATTTGTAAGTGCCATAAGTAAGTGTACGTCCCTACAGTGTACGTCCCTACAGTGTACGTCCCTACAGTATATGTCCCTACAGTGTCTACAGTGTACGTCCCTACAGTGTACGTCCCTACAGTGTACGTCCCTACAGTGTACGTCCCTACAGTGTACGTCCCTACAGTGTACGTCCCTACAGTGTATGGTAGTGGTGTGTTTACTGTGTAACTGTTTGACGGTACAACAACAAGTTGGATGCAGCTGCAAACCTCAGAGACATGATGGGACTAAAGCAAAGGAAGGCTGAGTTTAACTCTTCTGTTTTGTTTGGGGCATGCTGAGGATCAGAGCTGGACTCTTTTCTGATGCTTCTCTTCATCTCAAGAAACAAGCGTTCTTCTCAGCAGGGTGTCTGTGGGGAAACAGTTTGTTTTCGTCTTTCTCTTTACTGTAAGCCTTGAGATGGGAAGACAGCTTTCACTGGGAAACTAATGAAAATGAAAATCTGATGGGTGCAGTGACTTTTGCCCACTTTTTCCCACAAAGGAAGAATGAACACTTCAAATAGAGTAATTCTTTCCTTGTAATCAATACATCAAAAACCACTACAAGAAGATCCAGTCAGAAAAAATCTGCAATTGCACTTGACAGCATGATAAATGCCAACGTTTCCTCTCAGATCCACAAAAATTGACAATTCATCATTTTTATTTTTTCATAAATTCTGCTAAAATTATACTCTTAATCTCTTTGGTTTCCCAGCATAAGTAAAATATTAAATGGATGTGTTCATTTCTCACACCTCTGAATGATTGTTAAATATAATCTAATCACATAAGAGATGTGAACGTCTAATAAGGGCCACAATGTCTCTGTGGCCCTTCTCAGCCTCAGAGTGAAACCCTGGTGCTGGACATAACCTAAACACAATAACCAGACTGCAGGCCAGTCCTGAAAGTTATGGGTAGAGGTGCCATTGAAAATGTCTGTGGTGTTAGCACAGCTTGTGACCACACTGAGGGAATTTGTTTTTTGACCAAACATAGCTGAGATCTGGACCGTTGGGAGGGTGAGAGCGTCGGTTCTGCTGTTAGCTGACGACACCTCCAGACCGTCCGGTTGCCAGTATGCTTGGCCCATCATGAAAGCCAACAAGCAGATACATCTGTGTCGTCGTTTAAGACACGCTGGATAGAAAACTGTTTATTTAAGTTCAATGTGCATTAGTCTGTTTGAGTTACGGACTTAGCTTTGAAAAAGTCCTCTGTCTTATGCACACTGTAGATGGATAAGTACACAACAAATCGCATAGTGTTTGCTAAAATTTTATAGTAAATGCACATCATTGTTTAAAAATAAATACATTTAATGTTAATTTTACATGCCTTTTTTGTAGCTTTTCTTAGAAATCAGTCTGAGAAAGTGAGGACAAGCTCGTTTCATTTAAAAATAAGTTGTCGTGAAATGCATTATTATCAAAATGGCCAATGGCCACATGTATGAAAGATCTGGCTGGACGAGGTGTGAATCAGGGATCAGTGTTTATGTAAAGAGTTTTCAGTGCCCTGACCGCTCCCCAAAACTCCACACAAATATCTCGCAGATGGGCTAAAGGCGTGCCAGTGTAGCCATGGGACAGTGAAAACTGGCTCTGAGCTCGCTCGCTCGCTCTCTGTGCTGTGTTTATCTGAACGGGAAGAGAGTTTAATGTTTGGATAGTCACATTCAAATGCAACTTTAGATAAACATTCTAGATTTGACACCTCTATAACAGTGTAAAACAGCATCATACCAGTCAAAAGTTTGGACACCTATTCACTTTTTTAATATTATTAACTTAGTAAAGTAACACAAGTGTAAGTATAGAAACTATATAGTGATTAAATTCATTAAAGCAAATTAAAACAGTGTTATATGTCATTCTTCAAAATACTTTAAAACTATATTAAAACTACAGCAAAAATGTTGTTTTGTAAATAAATGAATACCGTATAAGATCATGAGAAATGAAGTGTCCAGTCTTTGACCGGTAGTGTGTATTTGTGAAGTTATTTTTTAATGGTAACTCTGTGTAACATCTTTGATGCTGAAGTGTGTGTGTGTGTGTGTGTGTGAGGTCATTGTGTCGCTGCTACTGACTGACCGTCTGTGTGACATGTTTATTACTGGCAAGAAACACATGCTGTCAATGGTCACTTATTCTCTGAGCTTCAGTTATCTCAACATTACGCCTCATTAGTATTCTCTGGAAAGCAATTCAATTACATCCCTCCTGAGGTCCCGCAGATGCCATTTATCTCTGAGAACAGAGCATCAATCAAAGTGAGAGTTTATCAGCTGTCTGAACAGAAGAAAAGTATGGCTCTGATTCCCTTTGTGGTGTGTTTTATGGGTAACATATTTAACAATTAAACAAATAAGTCTGAACCAAGAAATGTAAGATGTCTTATAGGAGTTGATCACACAAAAATGAAAACTCAGTTATATTTTATCTCACAGCTGCTCTTACTGACCTTGCTTTAATCTCAATACAGCGCTTTGAAGATTATAAACTGTTTTCTCTTCTAGGTTTCTCCTCTCAGTTTCTCTCAGTCACCTGCTGCCTCTCTGAGGTGATCACCCACGTCTGGATATCTTCTGTTCTTCCTGCTACACATGGGACACGTTATAAGACTTTCAGTGAAAGGGAAAAGATGTTTTGTAAAGCAGCTTGTCTACACACACACACACACACACACACACACACACACACACACACACACACACACACACACACACACACACATTATATAAAAACAAAAAACGTGTTGTAATAATTTAAGTAAAGGACAAGGAATATATATATATATATATATATATATATATATATATATATAGATTATTATCTTTTTGATTATCTTGGTTAAAGCTAATAAACTCTATGTTAGAATCATTTCTCTTTCCCAGCTTTATATGCAGAGATAACTATAAGTATGCTATTCCTAGATTAAATTCCTCTGTTCAAATCTGTTCGACTGACCAATGGCAAATAAGGGTGGCATCATTGACATCTTTTTTAAACCGGTTATTATTTGTATAATTCAGAGAAATGACACACTCCTACATAGTAGCCATAAATTAAAAATAGTCCAACAGTAAGTAAACACACTGTGCTGATAAATACAGCCCCTTTCAAACCAGCATTTAATCAGAGATATCAAAAGCATTTTGTGGGTAAGATGTGGTTGGAGCTTAAGAGAGGACATGATTGGCTTAGTTCAGTGCAGAAAGATTGTTTCCTTTAGCCCTGTTCAGTGACTTCCTGTCCTGTGATCATCTCTTCCATATGATTAGACCAATGTGCAGAACAAACTCTCATGTGACGGGCTTATGTCACAGGCCGTCAGTGGGTGTAAGCATTAAGAGAAATGAACTGCAATCCGCTTTGTGTGAGACGCGTAAATTACCAGGAGAGATCAGTTAAATCCACCATCACTTTACAGGAGACATTAACATTGGGCCCTGACGCAGCAAAAGAAAAGATATTTCTGTCATCAGCCTATGACAATATTATTTGTTGAAATTGTGCGGGACCTCCTCCCCAGCACACACAGAAACACATATGGCAGCCCAGCTGAGACGCAGCAGGTCTGTAATGCAATTACTGCAGCTAGATGTCTTCTCATTCAAGCCCAACACAATACACAGAAACCTTTCTGTAAAGCTGCAGCTGCGCCTGTTTAGTTAATGCAACAGATTGTTAAATAGTTAGATGGACTGGACAAACAGAAACAGGTTGAGTTTCGTCCCTAGCTAACAAGAAACATTCTTAAACGTTGGCTAACGTTCTCTCAAAGTTCTCTCAAAGTTCTCTCAAAGTTCTCTCAAAGTTATAAAAACTTTTAAAAAACAGTAACATTAGTGGAATGCTTTTTTTAAATAAATTGAAATAAAAACTTTCTTCTTAAATTGTTAGTGGAACATTTTAAAAATGTTACAGAATTAAAAAAGTTTAAATAACATTCAATAACCAATAATATAACCAAGTTTGAATAACCAAGCAATAACGTTAAAACAACATCTAAAAAATGGATTTTACATTCCTAGAACATTGAAAATAACATTTTTATAACATTTTTGTTACTTAATGGAAATGTTAGGGAATCCCTCTTACAAATTGTTAGCTGGGATTGTAGTTATGTTTGATTTGAACCCTGATGAAGAGATCAATTATGTCATGTTTTACGTGCTGGTCCTGAGCATGCCATGCTAATATGTCCTCAACTAGTTTAACTAACAAGACCTGCTCAGTTCACCGGTTTCATCAGAAAGACCAAGCAGGTCACCAGCAACAACATCAACAACACATCTGGTTTACCATCTCTACTGCCTGACATCATCTGACACAGGTAACATGATCCAGCCAATGACCTCCTGTCCTGCTTTTCCGCTTTCTGCACCCAGCAGCTAATTATGTGAAATATTTCCTCTAAGCCTCTTACTCAAAGACAAACCTGATTGTCTACAGACAGAATCTAAAAAGCCAATTACTTTAATGAAGGTGGAGGACTTGAGATGATCTTGAACTTCTTGGTGATTTTGCACACTAGTGACTCTCTGTCACTTGTCAACACCCAAATGTTTTAATCTTTCCTTCCTCTGTGCGTATTTAAAGGCGAGGAGCTTTCTGCATGGCTGCATGGCACACAGGCTCTTGTTTCGCAGGTTTTTAAAGGGTCGGCACATGCAGAGGTCCGGCTGGGGCAGGAGACAGAGGCTTTGTGTTTAGAGGTAAGAGAACTCTGGGTAAATCTCACCAAAACATGTCCAGGTCACCTTTCCTGACAAATTCAAAAAGTTTAATTATATTTTTCTTTATATAGTTCATACTAATAACAATGTACAATATAAATACAAACTACATATAAAGAAATACATTTCTTTATATTAGTAGTTTACAAAATACACCGGTATCTATTTATATGTTGCATTAATGTAATAAGCAGTGGAAGGAAATTTTCCTTTCCACTTATGGCCTTATGGTACTCAATAATCTAAGTCATATAAAAACAAGAACAATCTCACACATAAAAGTTTGGGTCTCATGCGGAGCTAAAATATTAATGAAAAATGTGTTTGCGAGTCTGAGTGAATTGAGTTGGGGTTTGTTTATGAAAACCTTTTACCTTCTAATTTCCAGATGGTCCCAACAGTAAAGCTCATTTGCTGGTGCCGGCGGCTGAGAAAAGAGAGAAAGTGAGGGCAGAGGTTTGTATTAACACGGCTCACAGGTAGAGAGCAGAAGTGTAACAGAGTCTTTCAGCAGCTGAGCAGGCCGGCGTGCTGCAGTCATCTTTCAGCAGCTCGACTCCCCGCTAACAGTCCTGCTCTGAGAGCCTTTCAATTAGCAGTTTATTATTACAGAGGCCCGCAGCACTGCTGCTGATAGCCACATGCCAACACAGCTACTGACAGTCTGGGACTGAGAGAGAGAGACTGACACCTCTCCCTCACACGCCTGCTGGCACCATGTTTGGATGCCTCTTAAGTGCCATAGTGTTAAAGGGACAGTTCACCCAAAAATGAAAATCTTTCCACCATTTACTCGCCCTCATGTCATTCCAAACCCATTCTTCTGTGGAAGATATTTTGAGAAATGTCTTAGTGGTTTTGTGTCCATACAATGGAAGTCAACGGGTGCCACTGTTGTTGGGTTAACAACATACTTCAAAATATCTTCTTTAGTGTTCCTCTGAATATAAAAAAGTCATACAGGTTTGGAATGACATGAGGGTGAGAAATGATGAAGAACTGTCATTTTGGGTGAACTGTGCCTTTAAGTTTGGCAGAGATTTGGTGAAATAATTTTCACTTGTGTACCTTAAACTTTCTGACTGTAGTCAAATAACTGTAATACTGTAAAAAAGGAGTTATCTGTTTAAGAATTGCTTTGCACCTTTGAAAGTCCGCAGTTAATTCCCGTCAGCTCCGCAATCATTTTTCTCCTGCGCTCTTTTTTTTGTCTTCGCAACTGACCTATCATATCTTCGCTCTCTCTCGTCTCTCTCTCTCTCTGTCTCTCTCTCTGTTTCTCTTCTCTCTCTCTCTCTCTCTGTTTCTCTCTGTCTCTCTCTCAGTCTCTGTCTCTCTCTCTCTCTCTGTCTCTCTGTCTCTCTCTCTCTCTCTCTCTCTCTCTCTCTCTCTTCTCTCTCTCTCTCTCTCTCTCTCTCTCTCTCTCTCTCTCTCTCTCTCTCTCTCTCTCTCTCTGTCTCTCTCTCTCTCTCTCTCTCTCTGTCTCTCTCTCTCTCTCTCTCTCTATCTTCTCTCTCTCTGTCTCTCTCTGTCTCTTTCTCTCTCTCGTCTCTCTCTCTCTGTCTCTCTCTCTCTCGTCTCTCTCTCTCTCTCTCTCTGTCTCTTTTTCTCTCAGTCTTTCTCTCTCTCTCTCTCTCTCTCTCTCTGTCTCTCTCTCTCTCTCTCTCTCTCTCTCTCTCTCTCAATCTCTCTCTCTCTCTCTCTCTCTCTGTCTCTCTCTTTCTCTCTCTCTCTCTCTCTCTCTCTCTCTCTCTCTCACGGGTCTGGTGCTTCTATCAGCCCGTCTATTGCAGAGATATGGTTAGTGTTGCATTTGCCATTTACATTTTGTCTGCTTGACATAATTGAAGAATGGATGCTCTTATGAAAATTAAAGCCGCGCTCCTGCAGGGTTACTGTAACCCTGTTAAAATGTAATGCGATTCTTTATGCGTCTTCTTGTGATTTTTATTAAATACAATATGAGCATGACTAATTCCGCGGGTCTGAATGCAGACCGGGCCCGGCGTTATTGATAGGGCAGCGCGTAAGTGGTCTCCCGTGCCCAGCCTCTAATGGTCTAATAATGCATTATATGAGTATCAGTGGCTCTGTGGCTCAGTGCTTATTGTTGTTATTGAAAACACCTGACTGAAACATTCATCAAGGTTAAATCAAGAGGGCCCATTTGTTCATTAGCCTGTCACTAAACATCTTTATTTAGTTTTGCTGTCGTGCAGGCCCTGGATCGGTGAGCGGCGGAGTCCCCGGCGACGTTAAACGGTGTCATTCTGCACGAATGATAAAGAGAAACCATTACAGCTGTTCCCGGAACAGAGACTATTTCCCTGTGTTTGAATTCACGGCACTCATTTATCTGACGTGCTGTTTATATGACAACGTGACAAAGGGCCCGTCCTCCCATCTCACAGTGAACGTTCCCAAATTGTTCTCTCAAAGTTATCAAAACGCTCTTCCAGCAGTATAAATTCAGTACATCATGCATGTCAAAAATGTTATTCTTCAGTTAGTATTTAGTATTTTAAACACATTGCAGAGTTAAGAAAATGTCTGAAAAACGTTCTTATAACCAAACACTAATTTTTAAACAACGGTGTTTTGTACGGAAACGTTCCTACAACCTATCATTTTATACTCCTGTATTCTCTCTGCTGATTTATATTTAAAAGAGTCTGTGAAGACAGATATTGACACACATAATAAACAGAATGATGATTATGAGCCTTTAATTAATACTTCACAATTAATGAGCACGTCTGAAGTCTGTTCTGACAACTGAAGTCATTAGTTAAAGTAATCACGACCACAAAGAGGAAACCAGCGCCATTTATTACAAATAAAATCAATAAGGTAATTTTTTATTCGCTCTCCAGTATTCACAAATGTTAATTCTGCACAGATTTAATTACATTTTTTTTTTTATTAAAAATGAACCAATATCAGCTATTGCACACATGTGGGTCAGTGTTGAAAATGGTCTCCTTATCTTACCCCTTAAAACGCTGAGTTTATAATAATTATTTAATTTTCTAATATAAGTTTTTAATTTGAGCTGCTCTGTCCGACTTTCCTTAATGTCAGTTCATCTGTATTTTTCTTATACATACATAAAGAAAAGGATGTAAAGTAAACTGCAACTTTATGTGTTAAACAGAGACAGAGAGACAACAGATCGCAGCTTTATCACATGAAGGTAACTCAAATATGTTTAATCACAATTTTTGATATTATACGTGCTTTATATTATATAAAAAACCTATAAAAGGTTTAAAAAACAACATGCTTTTACTGCAGTGGGTATCTGGACACAGATGCTGTTTTTAGGGATGTTGGCACAGTGGAATCTGCATTGTGTCCCCTGAACAGTTTGAAAAACAGGGCTGAAACAACTCAATATACTGTACACGACTCTGTGTTTGATCGTCAAAGTGCCAGTCATCTCGCAGGCTTACAGGAACCTGAACAATGGCATCATAAAATGGCAGCATTTCACAGAGACTGTAAACGTCACGAGCAATAAGATAAAACTAATACACACCTCGGCTACAGCGAGCGGAAACACCCACATGTTGGCACTGGAGTGGTGTTGACGGACACACATGCTAATCTGAGAGGAACGTAGCACAACTTGATGTGAACCTGGGTTCACAGAACCATATATCTCTCATTGCCACGACACGCGGGCGTCCACCGGCCTCGCCCGTCTGTCAGTGTAGTGGGTCAGAGCCTGGCACACAAACCAAAGACAAACAAACAGTCACAGCTGGACCGGCACGTTTATATACTCGCTTTCTCAGAAACGCACACATGACATCGCAATTATGTGTATACGTCTTCACCCACATTAACCTCTGTATTGCCACATTACTGTGTTATGGGTGAACTTTAGGTGTGTTTTTGTGCAATTGGCAGATTTTAAATCTCAAACAGTGGTACCAAGCCAAAAACTACAGGGATGCAGGTCAAAAGTATACGAGATGAGATAAATGTGTAATCTAAATAGTCGTGCTGAACATCACCGAGCAGAGTTACCGGCCAGTGCAGAGTTTGGGTTTGTGTGTGTTTACATTGCAGTGAAATGGCAGGAACTCTGGGTGGAGTATGTTCCCACAGTGGATGCAGATACTGAGCGGGGGAAAGAAAGCAGAAAAAGATGAAGAGCATTGAAACAGGAAATGATGTCGGTTAAATGTGGCTCAGCTTACACATGCATTAAGATCAACATTTAATAAAGCACAACAACTTTTACTTATAAGATTGTTATAATGAAAAACAACTGGCCAAAGCCAAAATGATAAGCGTAACTAAAAACGAAAATAAAAATAAACACGATTCCCAAACACTTCACTGGCCCCTCATTGGTCAGTCAGATAGTTGCCCT
Source organism: Chromobotia macracanthus (assembly GCA_036877525.1). Lineage (NCBI taxonomy): Eukaryota > Metazoa > Chordata > Actinopteri > Cypriniformes > Botiidae > Chromobotia > Chromobotia macracanthus. Next base: position 7,078,990 of record JAZGTH010000061.1, on the reverse strand, counting down.
CTAACGCCATTGGTTGAGCCAGAGAGGCTGGTATTGATGCTCAAACATGTTTTTATAGTGCCACAGTTTTAGAAGGGGGCAATCTACAATATGAATGACGTACTTATATTTGTTTCTGCATATTTAATACAAAACTATAGTGGTTTGTTCAGTAGGAAATACATAAACACAGGACAAAAAACGCACTTGTGTGATTTTATGGACTGACCATATGTGAATTCAGGATAAAAAAAGCTGCAATATTTACGACTGAACTCGAGAGATGATTGATTTAAATGTGCTGTTGTGTGGATTCATTTAGTAAATAGGAGAAAATGATTTTTCATTCCTTTTAACAATCTGGGATGAGTTTGTTGCAGTAAGGAAATTATTTTCTGTAGTCTGCATCACTCCAGAAGGCTGAAGAGCTATGAATGACTAAAAGTGATTTGATTATGTTGAACCTAATGACTTGAAACCATCTTCACATTTATCCTCTCTGCTCAAACCCAGAAAATGTCCCTTGTCAGCAAATTTTTACAGCTAAATGGCTGTCTTCTATTTTTCTGGCGATGACAATTTTTTTTTTTTTGCAGGCCTGTACTGTATGTCTCAGTGCACAGTAGCTGCTATTAGAGTGACCTCAGCTATCATCGTTCTTAGCCTCTCTCTCTCTCTCGCTCTCTCTCTGGGTCAGGCCAAGGGCCAGAGAGGGTGGGAGATCTTTCTCTCTGGCCTGTTTATTTTCATTCGCTGTGTTGCCGGGACGAACAGCGGTGAGTTGTATGCGTTGGCATCTGTTTTGAACGGTCTGCTCATTTGATGTCATGACAGGATTAGGGCAAGTGTCAGTACAGTGTTGATGATGCATTCATAATTAAACATCATAATCAATCATCAACACCGTCTGTCATACGGGAAAAGACATGGTGAGATTTAATCTGCAAGACACAAGAAAGAGGTGATTTTATAAAATATTGCTCTTTTGTTTGAGCGTCTAATCCAGCCTAACACAACAACATTGGCTCAGTGTCGTGAGTCTGAAATGGGAATATTTGTTTGACTGACCAGTCGGAGACAGAGGGAGTATTCTGGAAACTTTCTTTTTTGTTTAATTACACTCTTTGCCTTTAACAATGTATAACTTTTACTAAAATAAAAGAATAATAAGGTTATTGTATAATATAACAAACACTTTTAGGAAAGATTTTCTCTAAAATGTCATAAAATTACAATCTAACAATGGCCACATTTTACCTCACTAAAAAAGGAACATAAAACATAAAAATATATAGTATATAGTGTTGTATATAGTATAGTATCTTATAGCAGATCTAGTACAAGAAACACAACAACAGCCATTTCCATAGTTAGTGTGTAACCATTTCTTAGTTGTCGCACTAGCTCAGCGTTTAATCATTTACGATGAAGGCAAAGATGTCAGCTGACATCCAGCTCACGCAACAAACCTAATAATGAAGGCTTGTTTTAAAGGAAGGGGAGATGAAGAATGCTGTAGCTTTTATTAGATGATGCCTTCAGAGAAGTCTGATTCCAGAATAAGCGAAGACGACACCAGAGAGCGAAACTATGTCTCAGACAGAGGAGCAGAGAGCAGAGGAGACAGGTGCCGTTTACAACACTATACCCCAATCAGGAGCGTCCGTCAGACGGATATTGCAACTGGCGCAAAGGGACAGAAAGACGTGTTTCATCGCTTGTAGAGAAGAAAGTCTGTTGGTGAGGGGAACCATAATCACATTACCCTAGAAAACTTTTACTTATGGCTAATGGAATTCGTTTAAAATTGAACCAGGGCGGCATAAGTCCATTTGCATTGATCCAGATATGTATAGAGCCAAAGTCAGTCTATCTATTCTGTGAGGGAATTAAAGCGGGTAAGCCCATAGAGGCAGACTGTATAATCCTATGTTAAAAGATCAATACGAGCTGGCCTGCTCATAGGCCTTTTTTATTTGCTAAAACGCTTGTACGCGCGGGCGCACATTTGTCCGGTGTATATTTTGCCAGCAAATTCTTCAGTGTGTGGGAATTGGTTATCCCCTCTGCTTACCTGCTTGTTGGGTGGCAGCCCGGCTCTTTCGTGGCTCTTTGGGGTTTTGCACGTCTGTTAACACTGTACAAATAAGCAACGCTGCCCTGCGTTTATTTAGTCTGACACTTGTGACATCCATCGTCTATAAAAGCCATGACAGCCGGCCTGTGTGAGGAACATACGGTTAAAAGCTAAAACCACTGACTTACATTTATTCATTTGGCAAACATTTCTATCCATAGCAATTCAAGGTATACATTTTTATCAGTACGTGTTCCCTAGGACTCAAACCCACAACCTTTGCACTGCTATCGCAATGATCTACAAGCTGAGATACATTAAACCAAAACTGCACCATTTAACAGAAAATGAAAACATTTTAACCTAATCTATAAAGCTAAACTAACCAGCATAAATCTGAAACACAATTTCAAAGAATACATGTTCTATAGATAATCACACGCCTGAAATATCAAAAGACCCCCGTGCCACACTCACATCCTTCTCACTTTCCTTTAACATAATAACTCCCAGCTTTCCTCAGTAACATTCCACTGAAGCTACGGATGGAGGCAAACCACAATGACTTTCACTGTGGCTGGCAGAAGGTAAATCTGATGAGTAAGAAACTCAGCTATGAGATTAGTCTCAGGCTCTCGTTCCTTAAGTGCCACTCGCTACAAATGGAACCCTAAGAAGATAATAACCTTACAATTGCTTTTATAGGGATTGAGTTATTCTATTACAAGACCATGACAGAATTACACCTTTATCCTTATGACTGCAGCACATGTTCTGTAGGATCGTGCAGTGAATTGCAGGGATTCACAGATTTATGATTTTTCTTTAAAACAATTGTGCAGGAATGTGGTTTTAAAGATAGAAGTTGAGAAAGTTTTTAATGTTAAGACACTTTCTCTTAGACCATCTTAAAGCTATAATCTATAATCAGTTATTGAGCAAGTGACATGACAGATCCGTTTTCAACACAATGTCCTTATCTTCCTGATTCGCAACGGTAAGTTTATAATATAATATATAATATAATATAATATAATATAATATAATATAATATAATATAATATAATATAATATAATATAATATAATATAATATAATATAATATATGTTGGTTTGATTTGTCAGGGAAATGTCAGTTTGGCCTCATTTGACTGCAACATACATATAAAGAAGTACATAAAGTGGCCTGCTATTTTATGTTTCAAACAGAGATTGTGAACGAGAGGCAAAAGTTACAGATTTAACATGCAGAGCATTTGTAGCAACTTAGACTGAATCCGTCAAAAAGTGTAAACACTGTGGTGCTATGAAAACATTATTCTGTAAAGTTTGCCATACTGACTGGTGACCAATTTTGTACAAGATTGCATGAGTCTATTATGTAAACTGCAGAAATAATGTTGTTGATATAATACTGAAATTCTTTCCCTGCACTCTGACCTCAGGGAATCTGCTATAGATTTTTCTCTATCCCATAAAAAAGCAAAACATTGGAATAATCTCCCTCTTCACACCCGTGATTGGAGAACTGCTGCCCTCGTGCAGCTTAGTGAGGCCCTGTGTGGTGACTGCAGCCACAGAAGACTCTTTAATAGTATTTGGTGGAATCAGCAAACTGGAGAGTAAAAGTGAAAAGGGGTTTAATGTGTGATGTCCTTCCAATGCCACTCCTCTTAACACATAATCCCTTTTGTTATCATCTAATGGAATAAAAGTGCCAGGATCCTCACATCCACCTCACTCCGTTTAAAAACATTACTCCACACAGACTGATGTGAGACTGACAGCCCGGCTACCTTACACAGAAAAGGACGCATTAATGCTTTATTACTGGCATTATGCTATTGTTCACATTTAAACAAGTATATTTGAAGAAACCCACTGCATTTAGGGTCTGTCTTTAGTTCATTTCAGATTTATTTCTGTTGCGTTTTTCCCAAGTGTGTTTCCCAAAGCAGCACTACAGAAGCAAAAACATTTTGGTGCAAAAACATGCATTAAAATACGTAACTTGCTTGAATGCAGTTTGGCTTCATTTGACTTGACATGCATATAAAGATGTAAGTGACCTGCTATTTTATATTTCAAACAGAGAAGGCGACAAAGAGGCAGAAGTTACAGATTGCAGCTTCAACATGCATTTGAAATGTTTCTCTTGTGAAGGTACATGCTTAGTTTTGTAGATAAAAATATAATTGTGACAACATTTTTGCAAAATACATTTTTTGCAAATTTCAGGCCAAGGATGGCTGTATTAAACATAACACAGTCTTTATTTATTTTGTATGTTTTTGGTCACAGCATAATTCATATAGTTTCATTTGTGTTATTAATAGTTCTGATGAGTTTACTATTATTCTAACATGTGGAAATAATAAAAGAATAAGTGACTCTCCACTTTTGACCTGCAGTGTTGGAGGAAGGACCCGAGTCATTTATAGGGACCAAGACAACCTTGCAGGCACTAAGAGAAACATCATTAGTGAGTCATAATGTACTGCTGTTGTATTGAATCCAGTCATTCACCCACACTGTATATTCATTAAATAATGTTCTTGTGTTCAGGAGAAGAAAGTCATTTGGGTTTGGACGATGTGAGGGTGAGTAAATGATAACAGAATTTTTATTTTTGGGTGAACTAATCTTTTAATGAGCCATGTGAGCACAGGTATTAATATGTTATGAAAAGACGATGAGAGATGTGTATCACACAATATGGTTCGGGGATGAACTGAGCTGATCTGGTAGATTATGCTGCTGTTTATGAAGGGCTTTTGTTGCAGGGGATTAATGGAGGTCTTATCGAACGATTGGAAGATTTAACACCTCTCCATTCTGCAGGTCCTGCTCAGGCATTAGTCACATCTGAATATAGTTCCCCTTCATATCACTAATCCTTTTAGTGGCTCATCAATAGCTTTTCAAAGAGTCATGTGAGGTGTTCCTTACACTCTTAAGAAAAGGTGCTTCATGATGCCATAGAAGAAGCAATTTCGACTGTATGGTTGCATAAAGAACTGTTGACTTCGCTAGAACCTTTCTGTTTTACATAAGGTTCTTTGTAGTAGAAAAAGGTTTTTTAGACTTTAAAAGGTAAAAAAGAAATGGCTCTTCTAAGAACCTTTGACTGAATGGTTCTTTGGGGAATCAAACATTGTTCTTCTATGGTATTGCTGTGAACAACCGTATAAGAACCATCTTTAAGAGTGTAGGGCTGCTGTGAAGCTGTTTACGGGACGCAACAAGTGGAAGAGGGCAGTTAGGTTTACTTTCCTCTAGATCTGAAAATGAGTCCACTGGAGAGGCAAAAATGCAGCAGAACAAATAAACAGTGGTCTGGAAATGAGCTGTCATGAGCAGAAATCATTTTCTGGCGTGGTGATGGACATCTCCTCGACCACCCGGGAAAATAGACAGCCACACTTTTCATGCTTCTTTCAAGCCAGTTTCATGCCCGCCTCACAATGGCAGGATGCTGAACTGTTTCGAGAGAAAACAGAGCATGAATCATCACGGAGGGCGGCTCTGGCCAATGCCGAAGGGTGGTGGGACAAACTGGTGTCCCCAGATGTGCTATTTTAAGCCCTGCACCACCAGGCAAAGGGAGAAGCGGTTGTATTTCATTTCAAATGTGCTACTGATGTCTTGTTCAGGAAGGGCCTGAGGAAATTAGTCTGGCAGGAAGCCACGGAGGTCTGACTCTCTTTCACGCAGTAATGGCTGCTGGGCAGAGAGCAGTGACCTGAGACAAAGATTATATCTGGGATAGTTTGCTTGTGGGCCTGCAGATAAATGCAGAACATGTTTTTATGAGATAATTAAAACTATGTGGACATTCTTCAAAACACCTCTCTTGTATTTTATGAAGAACTACAGGCATACAGGTTTGAAATGACATGATTTCCTTTGTGTGTGTGTGTGTTACAGAAAATATCCCAACCTGTATAGATGGGGATTACTCCAAGCTATCGTTCACTAATTTGCAGTTTTTTAGAAAGAACACAACTTTAAGACCACTTACAACAAAGAGATCGCCTGGAGAATTTCTGACAAGTTCACACAAACAGACACTTTAAAACATGCACGCACTTCTGTCTCAGCCTCCTACACCCACATGCCCATTCTTCTGCTAAATAAACAAAGGTTTTCATTATTGGGAAAACATGCACACAGTGGCCTGGATTAAGCATTAAACACGTAAACCACATTTAAAAATGTATAAATGTCATAGCATTACATAACAGAATATCAAGATGAGAGGCAAAAACAAATGATTTCAGATAACTACTAGTTAATTCTAGATTCTGAACTAAATTTTCTGAGCAGATTAACCAGTTCAACAGGTATCAGTCATCACATTAGCTCCATTCATTTTGAAAACCTGGAAGTGTCCCAGTGTATTATCTACAACCTGACAATTTTATTTTCGTGAAACGTTTGCTTCAAAACTGTGTCTGTGCTATAGTTCTTTTTACAATAAATGCCACCGGGAGTAGTTTTATTTTAATGCAATGATATTCATACATTTTAAAGTGTGACAAAGATTTTGGAGTCACTGTATCCGCATCTTATATTTTATGTTTATCAAATCTTGATTTTCTTTACAGTTGTAGATGCCGCTCGTGTCGCACTTGAGAAAGATTTCCTCAGCGTCTCTCTACATTTCTGTCTCTCTAATGTTCTTCTTCAGGGTGAATCAATTGATATTGTTGCCACTTTGTTAGTTCCTTCAAAATCACACAGGTCCTGGCAACAGGCACCGGCCCTTTAAGACTGATGTCATCGTTAGTTACATCTCTTCGGTTTGGGCTCCTGATCACTTCTCGCCTTCCCAATTACAGCACTAATTTCCCTAATGGAGCATTAATGGAGAAACAGGCTGCTGAAGCGACGAGGGAATAAACCTCAGTGCTCAGCACAAAGCCAGTGAATACAACACAAGCCTATTAGATTTCACAAACAAAGGATCTGCATTGACTTCCCCCAGGGACAAATGTCTCTGAAGAAGCAGTCCTGGCTACTTAGCATGTGAGATGGGAAAAGCGGAGCGTGTTTGCATGTCACAGCGTGACCTTGCCCGTGAGCGGCTGCTATTGATTGCACTCGCCACGTGTGTGTCGTCGTGGTGATTATCTGTGTTGATTTTCTTACTGCCAGTATCCAGTGCTGCGTTTAGTGCTGCTTTGTACTGTGTATTAGGAAAATTAATTTCACTGCCAGGTTACCATTGAAGGCTGTCATCTCCAGCGGCCTACGGTAAATGTTTTCTTGAGATACAGAATGTCGGCTCTTGAGCTAGATATGGCACATGTGGAAGCTTTGAAGATGTGCCAGAGTAAAAACTGCAACGCTGAAATAACCCAGTTAACAGGGAACATTCTCTGAATGTTGGCTAATGTATAAGTTCCCTCAGAGATATCAAAAACGTTCTTGCAGTAACGTTAGTAGAACTGTTTTTAATGTTACATATCATGTATCAAAAACATTATTCTTAAGTTGTTAGTGGGCCATTTTAAAAATGTCACAGAATTAAATAACATTCTTCTAACAAAGCAGTAACGTTAATACAACATCTAAAAATCATCTTGAATGTTCCGTAAAAGAACATCCAAAATAACTTTTTTAATGTTTTTGTGACTTTTGAAAGAATGGAAACGTTAGGGAAACATTCTTTCCACCTAAAATTGTTAGCTGGGTTGTAGATATTGGCACTGCAGACGGGAGTGTCAGCAGAACCTCAGTGAAGATGATCACAGTGACGCCAAGACCCTTCTTATCCAGCTACACACACACACACAGTTGTGCCGCACACATTTTTGGATGTTTGGATAGAAGCTGAAATGTGTAATCTCTATAACATTCAATGTCTCTAAATGTCATGTATGTATAACAGACCAAAAAACCCTCTGACAGATGGTCAGAACTGAGACTGGCTGAACTTTTACAAGGTAATGCTGCAGGTAATAGAGGTTTAAATGGGACACAATCCCAAAGAGGGGCTTTCATTTGTCAGTAAATGAGAAATGTTGTCTGAGAAAATATATTTTTAATGGCAAATTTGCTTATAAAATCCAACCCAAATGTAAAAAAATCAGTTATATAAATTTTATATACTTCATGTATGAATACTAATGAAATCATAATGATAATATGCAAGTAGTAATGAAAAATCTGTCAATCACCTTTATGTCATGCCAAACCACTATTACAGTCTTTCAAGTGTTTTGTGTACTTGAAAACTCCAGTCCCTCTTCACTATAATTAAAAAATAATTCAAACATTTCTTGTATATCTTGAAAGAAAATCATGGTTGAAAGTGGTGATGACAGTTTTCATTTTTTTTTCTTTGTCGTTATTTTCAGTATAAAAAACCGTGTTTGCTGATGTACAGCACTGTACGGCATGTTCTTCATTTTAATCAATTCGACTTGTTTCAATGAAGAAAATACAGAGTTGCTTATAGGTCCCACACACACTCTCACACACAGACACACTCACACATTTGTTTGGCTGGAGCCACAGAAAATCTATTTACTGCAGCCTTTGTGTCCTTGGCAAAAGAGTCACAGTTACTGGGGTGACATGTCTGGAAAACATGAACAGCAGGGAGCGAAGAAGGGGTGGCCGACAACTTCAGACGAAAGAAAAGACAGCCAGTCAGAAGAGGAGAGAAGTGCAGCCCCTCTAATCTCAAGCCTTGCTCCACAAACAGTTTAGGTGAGAAGCTCCAGAGGTTAGCTGGACCCTGGATCAAGTCCAGCTTGTCAGGAGGGGAGGGCTGGATCACAATCACAAGCCTGCAGAGAAAGAGCCACTCCCAGATGACTCACACTGGACAGCTCTCTTCTGTGACATCATATAAGGTGGACGGAGAACTGAATGAGAAAGAAGACGCAAAGAGACAAACAAGAGACTCAGCGTGGGAAAATAATCTGTGTACACAAAATGTATTGTGTAATATTTGTGACACAGTAACCAGCCAAGATCAGCTACCTCAAGCTGGATCTAAAATAGGAGAAAGATTTTTACTTAAGTCCAAAAACCGTGTACTAAACAAAACAGCAGTTGGAACTTGCATGTCACTTTATATTGCATGGCATTTGCATGGTACTATTCATTAAGCAACCAAAATAAATATATATGGAACAAAGTCACTGTGTCTTCAGCTCATGTGACAGGTGCAGATTCACCAAGCACTCATAAATGATGTCGCACTGCACTGTTTGTCACTAATATAAATGAGAAAACAGCTAAAAGCAACAACACAAATTAAAATACATAAAATAATGTAACACAATCTGAAAAGTTACATTCCCGACACTCCCCCAGGCTTCCGTATGTTCTACACAGAGCAGCCTGGACTGCGTGCTTCTCTGGCCCTGCTGCGGTAAATTTAAAAGAGGGCAGATAAGAACTGGAGCCAACGAGGTATAAAGCTGACTGTCTGTTTGCATTCCTGACATCTCTGAGTGCCTCCTACCACACTTACACACGCAGGGTCACACTGATACACTGGAAAAAAACACCAGGGCTGAAACATTCATTTTCCATTTAAAGTCAAAGTTTCTCGCTCATGGCTTAAGAAGTGATGACAGCTGAATATAAATGGTTATAGCAGGATCTTGGTTAATATCTGAAAATTGAACTGTGAAAAGCGAACAAATCAGCGCACCCGAAAATTCTCTCACCGTACATTGCATGCTGTTCCAAACCTGCATGACTGACATTTATGGGGTCAGACATTTAATCTAGATTTAATACTGGATACTGGATGGAGTGTAAACATGCTTTATAGACTGGTTGATGTGGTTTTTTTTTCATTTTGTAACCCTGCAAATAAAGCTTTTTAAAACATACTAAAATCTATTTGAGTGCCTGGAAGTGGAATCGTTGTTTTCTTTTATGAGAAAGAATCTACTTATTATTGTTTGCGTTTAGACTGAATTCACTGACAGTAGCTTATAGACAGTGTTTCAATACCTAGCCCACTTGCTGCCTATTACCTACTTAGGCTGCTGTCTTCTAAGGCAGCATCTGAGTGCTCATGGAACATCACAACAACAGCACTTCACACTAGTATGTTGGGAGGATCAGGGCCTGTGTGTGGCCTGTGAGTCAGTTTTCCTCTGGAACTAGGTCATCTTCAGCCAGCTCTGTGTGTTAGATCATGAGCTACGGGCCAGAGTCACTTTGAATACCCGGGATGAATATCTAACTTAGTAAAACACTACATCCGATTTCCCAGAGTGTGAATGAAAAGGTTGCTGATTGCACGTGCTATTTAATGTTTATGAGTATCATCTTAAACTGTTTGGCAAAACTCTCTTGCTGAGGAACAGAAAGTGCCCTGTGTGTCAATAACCTTGTTAGCACTCTCGTGCAAAACACTTTTGTTCTGAATCTGACAGTTTCTTAAGCATTTCGCCAGGAGCAAATTTCACTCATCGATGGATAAAGGGGCAACAGGAAAACTCACCAGCTATTTTTACCACCAAGAAATGGTCCTTGATGAGAGGGAGTCTTAACCCATCACAACAATGTGTAAGAAAATAATAAGTCTTTAAATTGTCAAACCACCCAAATGAAAACCGCTGAGCAATTATAGCATTTGCCTTCCCCACGGGGCTCTAAGGGCCGGTGTGTTATGACAAGAAAAGACACACCTCTGAAACCACAGACATCATAAATCCTGACAGAGTTTTGGTTGCTTTTAACAGATCCTTCCAACTATAAAGGAAGTGTTAATTGATGGATACAAGTAACCTATTTATTTCCCATCTGATGGTTACAAAGGTGAACCCTTGCTTTTACTTTTGTCTTTGTCTTAAAGGAAGATAAGACTTGACTTCAGATGTTCTCGCTTTCACGTGAATAGCGTTTCAGTTGCGCCTCAGGGGCGGCGCTCTCTCTCAGTAAGAGCATAAGCTGGTGTGAAGTCTAGCTGTCATCATTTCTATTCAAGTGCTTTGATGTACAGAATTACTCCATTTACACAGATATGGACAGAGTAATGACAGCTGCAGATCTGGAAGGATTTGAAGACAATAATGGTGCACACTTTGTGTTTCGCTTTGCACAAAAGCATACTTTAAATTACCTCTCCACACTAAGGCCCACAGGATAGAACAAAGACTAAAGTCAATTTTCAGTTGATCTACATATGATAAAGTTCAAAAAATGAAATGTAATATCTAATTTCTAAGTACTAATCAATTAAGCAGATGTCTGATATTGACCTTGTTTGCACCTTTATACTCAAAATGCTCTTTGGAACGTTCTCAGTTCTTGCTAAGATATCGTGGATCAACAGGTTTTGTACAAATTTGTGAAATCCACGCCAGCCGAATTACATGCTGTCTGCAAAGCAAACAGGGGACATGGTAAACCCCATTAAACACTAACTGTTTTTTTATTCAGGTAACCTTTTTACTAAATTTGTTATTTTTGCACTTTTTCTTTTACATTTGTCTTGAGAAGTTGTATCGTATCTTTGTGCTAAAGGCAAGAACATAAGGTCACCTGCGTGTAAATGTCAGGTGATTTAACACTGACACAAAGATGATGTGAGATTACAGTAAGTGTGTGTTGCATGAGGAGAGGTAATTACGTTACACTGGAGCTCTGACAGCCATCAGCTCATCAGTGAGAAAGAGGCCGACCGCAGGTCTCCTCTCTTAATCACAGACCAGTTGTGGCCAGTTAGAATGCAGCATAGACTGACGCATTATCTGCTGCTCTCATCTGATTAAAACGGCTCAGAGAAAAGCCGCAAATGGGACAGATGTTATTCACAGATAGAGGCAGACGTGCATCATGCAGCCACGTGTACATGCTCCTTACGTCAAATCGCACCTGCTGAGAACCTTAAAACTAATTCAAATACTGTAGATAAATGAATTCGGATTAGAAGGCAATAATTCCCAAAACAGTAAGTCAACAGCTGGATATAAAAGACAAGGTGCAACTTTAAACCAAATTTGACTTTTTTTCCAGAAAATGTGTGTCTAAAAAATAGTGATGCAATGTTACAGAGTACTGTGTTGTTGCCAGGGTAGTTTTATGCAGTTGCTAAGCTGTTTTTTAAGCAGATAGCAGTTGTTAGGGTGAGCCAAGTCAAATTTGGCCACAAACCACTACAAACCCCTACAGTATGAGTAGTTAACAAACATTACTAAACGACTGAGCGATATTGCACTGACGTAATTTGTCTTTGCTGACTAGTGATCCAGATATTTACAAATCTGTTAGTCTGTATTCACTCTGAAGACCTCATGCATTCCAGAAGTGTGCTAATGGTGACAGTAACTTTTCTAAAGTAAAGACGTGTCATGCACAGGGTCGACTCCTGTCTCCATTAGCAGCTTCATGAGAATCAGGCAGAATCACAAACTGTACTGCACTAATCCTGCAGAAATCCATCGCATACTTCAAGGGCAGTAGCTGGACGATTCTGGGGCTGATGGGTAAGAAGACTGAGGAAACATTCCTGTGGACCGGCAGCCATCCCAGCCAACAGGGAATGTTCTTTAAAGAACATGCATGTTCTTTAAAAGGTCTCTCAAAGTTAACAAAAACGTTCATGTTGTAAGTGTACTAGATATATATTAAATCATAATTATATATCAAATGTTATGTAATGTCACATGTCAAAAATGTCATTTTTAAGTTGTTAGTTGAACGTTGTAAAAAGTTACAGAATTACAACAATTTGAATAAATGTTTTTTATAACCAAGCAATAAGTTAATACAATGTCTAAAACCGGACATTTTAAACGTTCCTTGGACATTCAAAGTAATGTTTTTAACGTTTTGGTTAATGGTTAACTTAATGGACATATTAGGGAAACGTTCTTACAACCTAAAATTATTAGCTGGGATTGCTCTTGGCTCTTGCATCATCCTTCTCCAGTCTCAGCCCTTCAGGAGAGTTATATGTATCTCTACAGTGGACAGGTTAGAGGTTAAAAGACCCATTATTTTTCACTTAGCATCTCACCTCACTTGAATGCCTGTTTTCTGCTGTGCGGCATAATGTCTTTTGCTCACGCCATGGGCCTGCAATATGAATGAGCCAATTCTAAACACATCACACAGATCTATGTGGGAAAAGAGCATTCACATTCATTCACACACACAGACATAAACACCTGACTCAGAGAGAAGATGCCTGCATGTGTAGTTGTGAAGTGACATTACAGATTTACAAACGCATCGTAAAACAAGCAAGGTGGAGACAGATTTCTCGTCAAGTGTACTTCATCTTTTTAACTCCCCCCATAAGAAACCATTGGGTGGTTTACACCTTCTGGTACAAGAGCTGTGTTTACACCACACGAAAGCCTCTGTATATTTATTACCAGCAGGTACTTAAGTTGACTGTGGTTGGAGGGAGATCGAGAGAGAAAACAGAGTCGCCACTCTGTGCTCACCACTAATCCTCAGGCATTTTGCTCTGTTATCGAATGAGAGGGTCTGCATCAGGACCCTGGACAACCTTGTCTAATGCTGCATCTAAAATCATTTACTCCTTTAATATTCCCTATATAGTGCACTGTGTAGCATGCACTATATAGGGAATAGTAAAGTAGTGAATAATTTTTGATAGACTGAATGATAATGAGAGAATGAATTTGGATGTTACTAACCCTCATGTCATTCCAAACTTATGACTTTTCCACAGACAACTTATGAACACAAAAACGATATTTTCTCAACATATGTTCCTGAAGCTCAACTGGTAGAGCATTGCGTAAACTTGTAAGGTTGTAAGGTTTGATTCCCAGGAAACACCCATACTGATAAAAAATGCGTTGCTTGAATGCACTGTAAGTGGCTTTGTATAAAAGTGTAAAACGTAAATGTCTCAATGGTTTTCTGTCCATACAATGGAAGTCAATGGGCGCCACTGTTGTTGGGTTACCAACATACCACAAAATAACTTCTTTTGTGTTCCTCGAAACAACAAAAAAAGACATACAGGCTTGGAATGACATGTGGGGGAGTAAAGGGTGGAAGAATTTTCATTTTGGGGTGAACGGTCCCTTTAAGTCTAAATAAAGGTGGACGGTTCTGAGTTCAGACAGTAACACGGTGAATACACTCATCTCTGACAGCGTGTTAGCTGTGGTGTCAAGTCACTGAGATTTCCAGAGGTTACCTGGAGTGATTTTCATGAAGACAAAACATTTCCCCTCCACCCACACATGCTCACACGCCTTTTCTAAGCATGCTTAGGAGAGCGAGAGAGCGAGAGAGTTAAACTGAGAGAGAGGGATGAAGATAAGTGGGTTTGGATTAAGTTGTCTTGAGTCTGTCTGAGGGTCTGTATGACAGAATGGCAGCTGCTGAAGTGTTTATCATGTCTGATGCTCTGTTTGTTTTCAGCTGGAGGCAGACAGCTCAGCGGCACAGAAGTTCACACGCAGAGAGCATCACACGATCAGACCTGAGCAGTCGCACTACAGCCACATTCAGATATTCCTTATAATTCATCTATTGATTCAGTTGCCCTTAAAAACTTGTGAACTAAAGCAACATTTAAATGTCTGAATGTCAGGGTACTCAATAACAACATATGGAACCAAATGATACGAGACCTTTTCAAAACTATTTTTGCAATTTCTCCATGCAGAATGTGCCTGCATAAAATCGTTCTGCATCCCAGCTACAAATTTTAGGTTGTAAGAACATTTCCATTACGTTTCCATTAAGTAACAAAAGCATCATTTTTTAAACGTTGTATTAACATTATTGCTTGAAACTGCTTAAAACGTTCCTCTAACAAATTAAGCATTTTATGTTGACGTTTTTTTTTTAACTTTAGTCAATGACACAGAACACATTTTTGCAGTAACATGTCATTGTTATGTTAATTCTAGAGAATATTAGCCAATATTCTAAGAATGTTCCCTGTAAGCTGGAATATCTGATTGACCGTCATTGTAAACACACTACATTTGTCAAAAGTACTATTCATTTCTATAGACATGGAAAATGTAAAGGATCAGATAACAGAGTGTTGTTTCTTATCTGTGGTTGCAGTGGCTTTCTGGTCAGCATGGACAGTCTCCATATAGTGACATGCAGTGATGTGAACCCACAGCATTAGCCAGGCGGGGATAAAAATGGCAGTAGTGAGGTGTCTGATGAGGAAGCTGACAGGACCCTGTATGAATCGGCTGATAGAGGAAGCTATTCCTGTTCATTCCCACAGACCAAATCAAAAAACATACGCTGGGGTGTGAGACACACCGACAACAGTGCTGACAAGACAGTAAGTGACAAGCGTGTCTGCTTCACCTCTCTAAAGGAGTAAGGCAAGGACCTCACATGTGTAGTTTTACATACATACACTCACACGCACACACCTGAAGCAGTGCTGAAGCTGTTGGCTGTTCTATGTAACCTCTCAGACTAATTAAATAGGGTGCTGATAGCCATTTCTTCATGCTTTGATCAAAAAATTAGGAGGAAAACAGACTCAAGCTCTGACAGAAAGACATTAGCCACGCGGTCAGGTGATGGTGTGTGTATGTAGGGATGTCTTGGGAGGGATTTTATAGAATTTGTGTCATCTCTACAGCCCCTGTGAGCTCTTTAAACTCTTATGAACACGAAGAGCGAAGCATGTCTGCTACACAAACAAAACTTTTCATTGTTTCAGTCGTGATGTTTGCACTCCAGGACTTTTCCACCGTGTGGTTAAACGAGGAGTCATACACTTTGTCCTGTATTGAACTTCTGGTGCAGGAGAATGGATGCGCTGGCAGTGCAAGAACGAGATAAATGGTATTTCACTCTTTACCCAGCCTTTCTGCTTTCTGCTGTGGACAGCATCCTCTTATTCAGCCAGCCCATGGACAGATCTTCAGCCTCCACACAAAACATTGTCACCCATCACAAATAACTCCAGCAGTCAGCTCTCTGCTGCAGAACGGTGGATCTGTCCCATGTTGGCTCGGCTCAAAGGCCCAGCTCTGCTGACAGCTCCTCCTATTGTCCATCACTCAGTCCGCCACAAGCCGCCCCGACACTCAAGCTGAAGCGCAAACAAGAGAGGAGAAAGAGAAAGAAAGACACAGATATAAAAGCCCTCCCTCCAGCTCCCTCTAATCCAATTACAGGGCTGTAAATTTGATTGGAGCACTGGGAGTGTGCCGTCAGCTGTCCGTCATTAGCGAGTGCTGAGTGGGGCTCATACCTCATACCTCATAACAGAGGTAGAGACTGAGACCAGAGTAAAACTGGAGCCACAAATAACATGTTTGGGAAAGTTGATGAAATACAAAAATATCTAAACAGATAAGCTACATTCAAAGTTGTTGTGAAACTTATGCCTGCCTTAATAAATAACTGTGGTTATAATTACCAAATATAGACACATTTGGAACCTCTCCATACTACCAATAAGTCAGCAAATAATACATATCTACAATATGATCAACAGACTGTGGACAATTGTGCATTGTTGCCACCGTTAAATAAATGGCAAGACAAGGCAAGCAAGCCATCCTATAAAAGCTCTGCTCCACATTAATACTCTTGGTAACCGTGGTAAAAATGATTATAATAAACTGTGACTTTTTTATTATTTAAATTATTAATAAATATTTTCTTTATTTAATTACAAAAAACAAGGATCTGCAAATAAAGATTGTGGTTCCAGCTGAGATCAGAAATAATGAAGATTATTGCACATAACCATCATAAACACAACAAAGAATACTGTTTAACATGCAATTAAAAACTCTGACATTAAGCCTCAAATCTTAACAAATCTTTGTTCATACGGAGGAGTTCTGATTAAAAACATCTGATCTGTCTCTGATGAGAGCAGCATCTCCTGCCAAAACAACAGACACGAGTAAAATTAATAAAGCAGAGTTAATTTCAGCAAGCCTGTTAGTTTAAGCAGGAAAATTGATAAACATTTTCTTTGATCCTTTGTCACGCAAACACGTGTCTCTGAGGGGCTTTTCTGGAGCTGGTGGGGGTTGCTGTGGTCAAAACCTTGGATGCAACGGTAACCAGGTTTGCCTGCCGCAAGTACAACGGAACAGCAGGTCCCTTTCTTACAGTCATTGTGTTGTTATTGTGTCAGAGCTGCATTAGTCTGATGGCTGTCACAGGGCTGTCCTCAAGCTCTTAGGGTCAGAATAATGGATGCGGCTACAGTGGTCGGTAAACAAATTGACTGAGGAATCCATACAGGAAAATGAAAAAGAGAAAAAGAGAGAGAGAGACTAAATGAGCAGACAAGAGATAGACAATAGAGAGAATGACAGAAGCGAATGAAAAGAAGAGAAAGATAAAAGCGGGAGGGTAGAAGAAACAAGAAAAGACTAAAATCAATAGATGTCTGCGGGATCAATAAGAAGTACATTTTCATCTGTAACAGGATTGACTCTCTGTGACCTGATAGAAATATTCCCAGTGCATGTGCTGAACAGAGTCCTGCTCTGGGGACGTGACATACAAGTGCGTATCATCCAGCTACAACTTCATAAAAAATGCTGAAGAACTGAATTGTTTTTAACATTTTTTAAAGAAAATGCGACTGCTTGTGTGTGTTTGCTTACCAGGTGCCGTGATGCTGCGACGCTGCTGCACGGTTGCTAAGGTTGCTCTCAGGTAAAAGGGATGTTTTTTGCGGGCGACTGAGAAACAGCGTAGATGCAAAGAGCATTTGAGAAATAACCAATATCTTCAGCAGAAAGATCAGTGTGCTATAAGGAAGTCACAGACTCTCACACACACTCTTATCTTTTATTGGCTGGCTCCTGATGAGAACCTATAAGCCAGACTAGGCCTGCCTGACTGTCCCACAGAGCAGAGAGCTGTATGTCAGTCTGGGAAAGCGGCCGTTTCCACTTTCTCCTCTGCTTTTCTTTCTTTTCTTCAGTGTTAGGTATGTTGTGGGGACAGAGAGACTGGGCAGGATTAGGGTCTGTCATGCTCACCATACATCACAGAGGCAGCACACTCTTTTGATCTGACCAGCTGACATTGTAAAACATTATGAAGTCGTCAAAAGGTTGTGATAACGTTTTTATCATCATTTAAACGACAGATGTCGGGCATTCACGTAATATGTTTCTCATAACGTTAATTTGACGTTATTGTTAAGTCCCATTGCGAAGTTTTACAGATCCTCAGTGCCCACATCCTAATATATAATAGATCTATGCTTTAATCCAATTAACCAATGCAAAACTAAGTATTCGTGACAGATAAGGGAGGATTAAATATGACATTTTGTGTTTTCATATCTCTTTATAATTATTTGTTTTATATAAAATGTCAAGGCTATTCAGGTAAATATTAATAACCAACATATTCATGCAGTTTTTTAATTCCGCCTTAACTATAACCTACATCTGAAGGTTATGATATTACTCGCATGTTATTTATAAACTTTAACTAGTTTAATTTGCGAAGTTAAAGTGTTTTACCTCAGAAACCATTTTTTAACATAGTTGTCAAAGTTTTTCACAAAGTTTTCTCACAAACCCAAAATAACAGGACTTACCACCATCATAGTATTTTTATTATATTAAACGCTTTGTCTGCTTTTGTTTTTGTTAATTTCACATTGTTTGGCTATGGAGAAACCTGCCATGTAGGCATGTTAACTTTCCAAACCGTTTAATTTTAGTTTCTAAAGTTTTGAAAATATTCTAGATTTTGATTTCTATAATGTGTTTGAGGCAATGCGACCAAAATCCGGCGCTTATCGAAACGTTACAGGCATTTTTATGCTTATGTCTCATATTAAATATTAATATTTTAAAAAATCATCCAAAACTTATTTAGTTTTTCTAAAAATATTTTATCAAATTTCAGCATTATAGAATGTTCTGCTGGGTTCCTGCTGAGTGACAGTAATGGAAGATCTTCAGGAAGACTTCAGGAAGTCAGGAGGGCTTCCTGCAGATTAGAGAGACACATTAAAGTATGTTAGAGAAGAACAGAGACATTTGTAATGCACCACTCTGTCTGACATGACATCCTGGTTTATGAAAATAAAAAGATGTATATAACATGCTAGAGTCTGACACTCTGATTTAGAAGCAGATGTCCTGCACACTTAGTTCTACGATGTCAGAGATCGGTCAAGAGCAGACACCACGTCTCATTCAATCAGTCAGTGACCCCAGACCTCCAAACTCCAGCCAGTGGAATCTGGAGTCAGGAGCCAGAGTTAATCCCTGGCTCTCATCAGGGTCTCTAAAGCTGAGCTGGGCAGAGGTAACGTACCATGGTTTTCTCTCTCCCTCTCTCTCTCTCTCGCTCTGCTACTACTGACATATGACAGAGTAGGAAAACACATCCTCAACACTCATCTCTATAGCCCTAAATCACTCCAAACCTAAACAAGACATTCCAAACTCAAAGTCTTTTCATCACAGTAGCACCACACAGCAGAGAGAAAAATCATCACGTTGGCTTTTATCCATCATTACTGCCGAGGACGCATTATTCTCCTGTCACTGATCAAATCCTTTGTCAACATCTGTATGTTCTTCAAAACAACCCTCCTGAATGGACCAGCTTCGCACAGCATCCGTTTTCAGGCTGCTTCTTTATTAAAAACATCTTGAAACAGCCTAAATTGTTTTGCTGGTTTTTGCTAACATCTCAGCCTGATCAGGCTAATCTGGTTTTAAAGAGATTTAGGACACCTGTCAGCTGGTCAAACCGGTTGACCAACTGACTGGCCAGTTAAGCCAGATCAACCCCAACTTGACCAGACAAATATTTTCAAGGTCTATGGTAGTCAGAACAGCCATCCAACCCTGGATGTTCTAGTATAACTAGACTTGGTTGGTGAAACTAGATGACCAATGTGGTCTTTCTGGTTAGACTGGATGGCTACAAAGTTTTGCTGGTTAATTCACTTTTGCTATTTAACTCATGATCAACCATACTGGGCTCCAACATCCAACATCAGATCATCTTTTCCAACACTCATCAAAGTCCCATTCAAGCTCATCATTTAAAACAGGCCTGGATTAACCAAAGCACTAAAGATTGTGATATTGGCCAGCAAACCCCTAAGGGCTGTGACACCCTTTCTGTCCAAAACAAACAAGCCGACCCAGTTCATGCAGAACTCTGTATAACAGCAGCACCTGCTCAGCCGTCTGCACTGCAGTCACATATACATACTGGAAGGGGTGGCCAATTGTGCGTCATTGACAGAACCAGGTTGGGTGTGTGTGGAGACCAGGAGTGTCTGGTGTGGCTGTGGACCCATTATCCAATCACTAATTGCTAACAGTTAAGAGACGAGATAACGGTTTTGGCCAATAAAGGAAAAAGAGCGAGTTGTGCTGGCAAAAATAAATCAGCTATCTGATTTGCAATTAGTTTGTTTGAGCAGCCTGACTCGATTGGACATAACAATATTGACTCAACAAATGAAGGTTTATGACTGGGGCAGAGTTTGAACCTTGTTTGAATTAAGATATTAAATTAATCCAGATCAAAGTCAGCTAACAGGGAACTTTTCAGACTGTTGGCTAACGTTCTCTAAACGTTCTGTCAACGTTATCAAAAAATGTTCTTGCAGCAATGTAAGTAAGAACATTTTAACATTATATATCATATATATCAAAAACGTTATTCTTAGGTTGTTAGTGGACCATTAAAAATGTTACAGAATTACAAATGTTTGAACAATGTTCTTTTACCCAACAATAACATGAATACTGCATCTAAATACCTGGACGTTTTGAACATTCCTAGAACATTCAAAATAACATTTTTAACATTCATGTTACTGAATGAAAATGTTAGGGTAACGTTCCCACAACCTAATATTGTTAGCTGGGTACTGTGACTCCCCAACTCCCCAGTTAATCGACGTCATGACCAGCAATTAACGTCCAATTAAAAAACAACTTTTGTACAACACAGACTAAAGGAGGAATCACTGACTGAGATCATGACAGCTGACACGTTCACTGGGCTAATCATAAATCTGGAGAATTACTTCATATAAAATTGTCTGCTATTGTAATCTAATTTCCACTACATCCCCCCTTCCCAGCCTGAGTTGTCCTATCAGTGCCACCTCATTGGCTTTGACAGCTCTTTAATAACCCTGCACAAACTTGTGGCAGGGCCTTGGGGTGGGGGGGGGTTATTTATTAATGAAACACTGCCCCCCACAGGATTAAAGAATTGTGCCAATGCATACATAAATATATGCATCAATGTATGTCCAATAATAAACATTGCGAGGCACATGGACACCCTTAAACACAAGGATATACACACACTGCAAAACGTATCTGTAGCTGCAGACTAATCTGGCAAACAGAAGCACTTGAAAACCCTTTCACTGTGATGTGAGGAGATAAAGGGACATCTGACTTGACAGTAGACAGAGAACGATGAGCATGAAATGCCGAAGCTCAAACAAAACCAGGTGATTGTACATCCACACGTGCACGGATGCCATGGAAGACGATTTTTGGTTCCTCAAAAAACGTTCAGCCAAAGGTTCTTAAAAGAACCGTTTCTTACCTTTTCATAGTTCAAAGGACATTCTGTGAAACAGAAAGGTTTTATGGATGTTAAACGTTCTTTGTGGAACCATACAGCCAAAAATGTCTCTTCCACAGCATTGTGAAGCCCCATTTTTTAAGAGCGTAACATACTAAAGTAATGTGCCTTACCTAGTACCTAAAGTGATGTGTTTTCTATTTATCGTATATATTGAAAAATACTGAAAAATGAAAAACATCATCTACCTTTAATAGTGACATTAAAAGTGGATAACTAAGGAATTCATAAGGAATATCCAGCGTGTGGTGGATAAAATTCCTGAAACTTTAGTGAGGCCTTTACACACACAGGCAAATATGCTAATGTGGCTAACATTCTCTAAAACGTCTCTCAGAGTTAAGAAACAAGAAACTGTTTCTGAAACAGTAAAGAAACAGTAATGTTTTTTACTTTTACTAAAAAAAACAGTAAGGTTGCAGTACTGTTGATAGAATGTTCTAAAATTGTTGGGATGAAACCTTTGTGGCAGCCGCTTCAGCAGTATGTCTATCATTATCCTATAGTTCAATAAACAGAAATGATATTTCTGATCCAGTACCCACACTGGCTCGGGTGTGAAAGCCTGATGAAGGAAAGTTTCCTCCTATCAGTGTTGCTCTTCCCTCTCCAGCCTGCCTGTCTCCCTCTCTTATCAGAGCGGACCAGCTCCTATCAACCTCTGCTGTAGCCATTCTCTAACGGTCTACCACTCCACATTCCCTCTCTCTTCTGTTCTCTTCTGTCTGTTGCTCCACTACAGTTCAGCATAACACTGCGGTATAACTGCTGTCCCCTCTTTGGCTTTTCATAGACTCTCGTGGGATTGATCTGGTGTACTTGTAGGCCGCACTATCAGAGTGTGAGGGCGCGCTGCAGCTCTGCACAGTGTCTGAGAATCGGCTGCACAGCACACACACATACAATGAACACAGATAACTATGTTTAAACTGGCATAAATCTAAATAGGTCTAGTTATCCACACATCTGCATTAAAGAAAGTATCATATGACACATTTCCTGTGAAAAATATAAAAAGATTCATTACAAATGTTTGCCCAGAGACTTTATCAGCACACTGAAACCCACAAAAACAATCCATGTTCTTGTCACCGAACAGACAAAACTGTTTTGTTCTTCCTCAGATACCTTCAGAGTGACGAGATCCTGTTGAATGTTTCATCCAGTCTAGTTTGGTTTTGGTTACGCGCACAAACTCACCCACATAAGGACACACAAACGTCCCTTGACCACCCACACACTCGTCCAGCAGACGAGATCTGCCATGAGCTGTCTCGGTCTGTGTTCGTCTGTCATCTTCCTGTGTTGCGTCACATCATGAGTGTGAGAGCTGTGTTCTGCTCGCCACTTCAAATGTGTGAGAAACAAACTGATGTACATGTCTGTGGACCACCCTGCTTTTGACAAGATGGTGGCAAGATATTATAGTAACCTAAAGGAGAAACAAATCTGTTGTAAATTTGTAGCATATCATAACTGACAGGGACACTGTCACTTATATACTAATATGAGTATATAAGTATCATATATAGCTCTATACAGAAGGTTGTGTCATACCATTGATACAGTATATAATAAATGCACAGTATTTATACAGCACTATACATGGCAGTTATGGCATATTATCTAAACAATATATAATATACAGTAATTTTACCATTGTTTAAATTATGTTCTTGAATATATAGTCCTGACTGCTAATTCTGATGAGATAATTCTGGATGAGCCACATTCTGTATTATTAAGGCAAATTCTTACATTGTTTGGCAACCGCAAATTGTCTACAGTTACAGTATTGATTGAACATTCTGAATAACAATAATAAATAGTGCTGTTGACACTGTTTTAGAAAAGCAATAAGCTGCATGAATAAATTCACTTTAACACATGGACACTAGAGGCTAGTTTTTTTATTTGGTCTTGTTTTTTAATTATCAACACACAACTGATCATTTGTCATGCTGCACGACTAATCAAATCCAGGAGTTCATCAAGAGTTTTGGGAAACCACAGCAATGTCTCTGAGGTACCAGCATTTGAGTCTGACGCCGTCTCCTTCCTTATCCCCTCCTTCCTCTTCCTCGCTGTGCAGTTCTCTTGCCCTGTCTATCTGTCTGGTCCATGGAAGAGCATGTCACCCAGTCACTCAGGGGGTTCAGATAGGCCTGGCTCCCCACTAGGCCTGGGACAGGAGCTTATCAGCCAAGCCTGGCTCCATTTGAGGGGGAGTGAGCCGACAGCGTCTCCACACCAGACCTGAGCTCCCCCACCCACCATCCCAAAAACGACTGATAACATGGAGCAGGGAGTGTGAGAGCGCTGTTCCCTTTTCATTGTGTTGGCAATTCACATCGCATTATCCTTTGATAACTAACGTGTTTTTTTCAGCGTGTTTTGATCAAATGCTTGGGAAACCAGAGAACACACTGATGGCAAGACATATCCTGTTGATCAGAAGCCAGATTCATGAACCACCATGAGCTCAGAATCCATCTTGTATCACAGAACATCATAATGGACCTTCTGAAGGAGGAAAGTTTTAGGAAATGGGACTTAAATAAGTTAATCAAACCATTACGATATATTCCCGTATTTTGCTATTAACATGCTGGTTTGTGTGTGTGTTGGCAAAACCATGTCAGTGTTGTTGTTTCTTCCGTATACCTCCAGGCCATTAACAAAGCTCTAACTCTCTGGCTTTTCATAAAATTAGCATTGCATAATGTATTTCCTGTCTGACTCACGACAACAGAAAAGAGGGAGTTTATTAGCCAATAATGTTGCGGCACTGCAGAATGTCATCGTGTGCTGTCAGGCCTGATTTCATTACCATACAGGATAAGAAATGTACCGTGATATTGAGGAGAAGGTCCATCATTGAGTAGAGGGCACTGACAGGCAGGGAGGAGGCAGAGCCGAGGAGACTCCACAGCTCCTGGGGGCCATTTCCTCCTGTAATCTGTGAAGTCCAGGCCATCAGAGCGTCCTTCCACCAGTCCACCGTCTCTGAACCAGCAGCACTATCATCCACTGGGGCGTCTGTGGGCTTCACATGACCCTGTGTATCTCACATACAGAGACACAGCCGCTCGACTCGGTTCTTATCGCCTCACCCTGACGGCATCTTGAGACGCTAACAGTCTACAAACATAGTGAGTGCAGGAATTGTCAGCACCAGCCCTGTGGGCCGATATCACTGGACTCTCCATACCTCCATCAACCTTCTCTGTGGGAATGTTCCACAAGCTCCAGAGTTTTATCTAGACCATGATTGGTCAATCTAATGTAACTGATTAGATGTTACATTTAAAGAACCCAGTCTTCATTTCATAGACTTAATTTAAGGATTCAGAAGAGCTGAGCCTGTTAGATATCATGGACCTATATTTATACACGTAGGAGACTGCATCTATTTAAAAGCAGCAATTCATCAATAATGAAAATCTTGTACTCACCATCTTGAATGAGTTTCATTCTTCTATGGAATACGACAGTCTCTTTACTGTTCCCGTATATGTATTCCAAAGCCATTGCATTGATATCTTTGTGTGAGGAACAGATCAAAACTGGTAAAGAAAATGAAATTTGGACATTTTTATTTTTAGGTGACTAAACGTTGGGGCAGATTGTAATTGGCTTTCTCTAGTGGATTAAGAAGAAGGGGAGTCTTCAGTTCAGAGCTCAAATTCCCAGTCTGAAACTTCTCAGGTCCAGAGACACAAACGCTGTGGAGCAGAAGAATACAACAGTTAAGAAACTTTATATTACTTGTACATCCATCTGAAGCAAAGGAGAACTCTCACACTTACCATGGAGGTCTGGTGAAATGAAACGCCATGATGATCATTTTACATTTCAAAAGTTTCCTACCGCCATTAAACTTTACAATACATTACATACGCCATTAACAATACATTACAATGACAACTCAAAGTTTAATGATTCTTTTACGTTTCATCCTCATCATGTGACGTTCATGTCATTTATGCTACACATCATGAAATACTAGACATATCTAGACAAGATATCCAGCTATACGTTGTTTAAACAGCATTATTAAACTATTTTTAAAAAAGCATCACAGCAGCAAAGTGAACTTTGGACTCCAGACTCCAAAGCATCCCGTTTTTAGATGCGGTATTAACGTCACTGTTTGGTTACAAGAACATATTCAAACTTTATAATTTCTGTAATTTTTTAAATGTTGCACTAACAACTTAACAATGTCATGATATATAACCTTAAAAAAGTTCTACTAACATTACTGCAAGAACATTTTTGATAACTTTGAGAGAACTTTTGTAGAACATTAGCCAATGTTCTGTGAACATTCCCTGATAGCTAGGGAATAAATAAAGTAAAAGACATCTAACAGTTTGTAATGGTGCGAGTGTCCCTGTGCGACGTTTACTTTACACCTCCAGTGGAGTGCTAATGCAGCCAGAGCCTCTGACAGCTAAACGAGCAGCACTGGGGACGCAGATGCAGCAGTGACGCTATGTCCCCGCCAAGCCACTGTGGTAATGGACGCCACCCAGGGGGACAAAGGGGCGAAGGTGGAGATTTTGCAATGACCCCCGCAGGCCCACGGCCGACTTGGATGAAAGCCCCTGAAGACGTTGTCACGGTAACCAATTTGAGGGAGATTTTCTGCTCCAGCGGAGGCACGAGGAAGCTCTCCTGTACCTCGGCCTCGCCGCCCCTCCTTCCCTGTCTCCACGATCCCCATGACACCCTCTCTCCCACTGCTCGCCTTATCTGAGTTTTGCTTTCTGCCCCCTTCACAAAAACCTCAATCACTGACCAATCAGCAAGCTTTCTCCTCCTGAGGAAGATCTCTCTGCGGGGGGGTTCAAGGAAACAGACTCAATAAACACCCCTCACAGGCCTGTACCCACTAAATATTGAATATTATATGAACATTTCATTGTGGTAACACAGGGTTACCCTCAGTTGTGATAGGGGTGATGTCTGTTTCACACCTTCTGTTTTGCTCTCAATCATGAACTAGCAGACCACGACAGCTCTGAACACCCATCACAGCAAAACTGCTGAAGGATTTAACTAGTTATTTAGCTAGTTACCAGTACATTTAAAGGCCTGAAATAGTTGTGCAGTATCTGACCCTGTAAAGCATGTTAGGGCAACAGCTAATCTCTCTTAGATAAAGGATGTTTCCTTAAGAAGATTCTGTATGAGTGACGTCAGTTAGATTCAAGGAGTAACAACACAGGAAAACAATGGCCCTTTATTGGCATCTGGCTGAGCTCCAGTTTCTTAAATGTTGTTTTAGCGTTGTTACTAATTCCATTCACGTTATCCAAATGTTGGCTAATCTGCATAGTCCTGCATAAAGGTTCAGTCCAACATCTTGCAGAAAACCTACATAAATCCACAAGAAATCTCAAAACTTTCGAATGAAACCTCACAGCTTTTAAATGAATAAAGCTCATGAAACCACATATAAACAGAGCCGGAGAAATCAATGATCGTTTTCTGAACAATTAAAAACAATTATTTTCCTTTAGTGATGTTCTCATCCATGAAAGTCATCACATAAAAATGTATTTACGGAGGTACAGGTTTTCTGTAACCACTCTCTAGAAGAAGAAAAGCCTGAATACATCTGTGGCCTGGAGGACAGAAGGTGACGAGAGAGAGTATGGACTACAAACAGGTTAGCAATGACAAGTGTAAGTGAATGCTGATATGTTGAATTCTTTACATGCAAAATGCAGACTTACACTGTGACACTGTTGAAAGATTCCTGAATCTGTGCTAGTGAAAATCTGTGGAAGTTAAGAGAGAAGATCGGAAGCAAAGGTCAAAATAACGAAAGGACACAAAGTCGACGCCCGCAGTTTACAGCGTTGAGAAACATTACCACTTTGGCCCTGTTTGGAAATGTGATCACCAATGGAGAGGCACAAGGGGGACCAGATAGAAGCAGCCAAGTAGAAACACAATTAAAGTGCTTCTTAAAGAGACATTTGTGTGATTTGGTCCCTGTGCAGTTGGCAGTGTTGTTTTAGGGGAGACCTGCTAGCCTTGGTGGCTTTTATCGCTGCTAAAACCCCGACAACATTGGTGTGATGCTGCAAAAAGGCTTTCAGCGTCACAGCCATCCTCTCTCTCCAGCATTCTCCATCACACTCTTCTCCCTGCAGGATAAACCGCTTATATTCTCCCTTCACAAGTGTCTGTTAAACCACATTAGTTCAGTTTTAACCACCAGACTTCTCTATTATTCATGACCACGGCAAAGTCAAACATTCCCATTTAAAGATTTTACACTTGTTTGACCAGGAGAATGTCCGATACTCGTGTACAGACAGGACAGCATCCCGGAGAAGATGGGCGGAGGCCGACACAGTCTCATGGTTCCTGGTCTACTACTGTAAGTGCGAGAGAGGGAGAAAAACAGATCAACAGAGTTAAAAGACTGAGACAGCGAGAGAGATCCAATCACATCACTGATACGGGGACCTTTGAAGGTTGCCACTCGGTGTGAGGCCACAGAGGACAGTTGTAACCATGGAGACACCGGGTTGCCAGTGCCAAGACTTTTATCACACACTTGACAAACACTTTTTGAAGGACATTGATGTGGGGTGATAGATGATGATCCATCTCTGCAAGTAAAAGCTGCAATCCATAACTTTTGCCTCTCTATCGCCATCTCTGTACAAACATAACATTGTACATAAAATTGCAGATTACTTTACATATTTTTCTTTACAAATTGTTGATCATTATATATAAATCATTATTATAAACTTTATTATAAAGGTAAGGAGACCGTATTAACATTGGTCTGTTACGTACTTGCTCAATAACTAATTTTTGTTCATTTTCCACATAAAAAAGGTATAGATTCAAGCTTTAATGCTGTAAAATTGCAATATGCAAAAAATGCAATAGAAACAGTTGTCTTCCAGTGCGAAAAGCACCGGAAATGATTATTGATTTTGTGTGACATTTAGAAAATGAAAATTGATAGTAGAATTTATTAACCAACAAGATTATCAGCATGAAACTAATGTTACCTCAAAGCTAAACATCAACCTCTGCAGAAGGTCTTGGTGGTGTAAACTGGAGACAAATTGGTGTTAAAGGTCACCACAAAAAAGACCAACCCACATCCATCAGCATTATTGGCACCCCGTTTACTTGCAACATTACACCTGGTGTTAACCAAACCATGAGCCTCACTCTGACGAGTTCTCGCTCACTCACACAAGACTAATGACTTTAAACCTCTTTCACTTTCAGAGCTTCACTCTCACTGTGGATCACCACACCCCCCCTCTGATGATCCCAGTAAAATTACCAACACACTCTGGAAGAACAGAGGGGAATGAGGTGGTGAAAAAACAGAAGCTTCCTGAAACTTCCTGACTTGACTGAGCCCTGCTTAAGCGAAGACTCTGACACCTCATTCATGTCTTAACCAGTCCAATCTAACATCAGTCTAACACTCTCTGCATTCCGCCTGCACGCTGCCTGATCCCAAGCCGGCCCACAACACGTCCAGGTCAAAGCTAAGAAGGGTTGAGGAACGGGGCAGTTTAGACGGCAAGGGTGGGGGAGTGCAGTGGGCTGGCGCTGCATTTGAACTTAACCTCCCGGTGCCCTGTGACGGATGTGGCAATTAGCACCAGGGCTCAGCATCAAAAAGACCAGCACAGCGTGAAGCTTGTCTAATTAGTCATATGAACAGAGGTGAACAGAGGCACTGCGTTCACCACTGCACGCCTGTCCGCTCGGACTACAGTCTGGAAGAGAAGAGGAATACGGAGGCACTTCTCACAGGACAAAACTGGAAAAGCTCCACAGTTTTATGCAAGCAGACTTTTCTCCTCTAGAATTTTAAGATCATTATTAACCATGGCAACTTAGTGCAGCTGTATGTTTAGCTTTGTGTGCTGAAGCCTCTGAATAAAGATGATTGTTGTTTTTCACGCCTCTGGATTAATCCACAAATAATCCACTTAATATAATAGGATTGTTAATACTGATTAAATACCTCACACTTTATAAGAGAATTGGGGAAAAACATTTCTTGGATTTAAAATACGTGAGAAAAATGATACAGCATCACAGAACACCAGGATCTGTAATAACGAAAATGAACCATACTTAAATTAAAAGCATAAAGTGTTCATTTTCTTTTTGTATGTCATGGGCATAGCAATATCTCAAAGTTTAACCCCAACTAATTAACACAAAATATGAAATACCCTGACAGCACAAAAGGTAAAGTAACCTTACAATACCTAAAATGCTACAAAAATAAATCATGTTACAAAAATAAAATGTATGTGTAATAAATAAATAAATAAATAAATGTCACAGTCATTCAGAACAAACATATTCGTGCAATAATGACGCAGAAATACGGAATTACATAATTTGGGCTTCCTGAACGAAAAAGTCTTTTAACTTGAAAATCACTATAATAATATTGATTATTATAATATAATATATATAATTATAAATCATATTGAAATAATCGTTTCCAAATATAAATGCTACACAATCTTTATTATGTGCTCCCCAGTAAAAAAAAAAAAAAAGCTTTAATGTCATGAACGTATTATTATGGGGCCTTTAGATGGCCTGGTATCATAATCCATATAAAAACACGGATGCATAATTTGTTTGTGACATTCATATTTAGCTGATTTTGTTTTGTAATGAAGTATTTTTCATGATGAAGATTTTAGGCTGGCTCACCACTGTGGCATTAATCCACAGTCCGAGATGAAATAGTTGGAGACGGACGGGTCCCTGAATCGCGTCCGGCAGGTGTGCGTATCTCCACCAGACCCCTCTTGTTTTCTGCTTTTAGGGTCCCGTTTTTTAACACACTTCACAAACCCTGACGGACTGTTTCTGGGTCTTGCTGTGTCTTTAAAATACGCCTTTGCTCTGTTGGCACGTCGGCCCCGAAAGTGTGAATAATATTCAGTAAGGAGTTACGCAGTAAGTGGGAAAGCTTTTAGCACATTATCCGCCGGCAATTGCGCGGTAATCTAATTTTTCCAGCCAGGGTCCCTTATAAAATATCTGCAGCATTGGATTTGCATTTGAGTGTCGCCTTAATGTGTTTAAACGCGGTGGATGTGGATGTGTTGCGTCTCTCCGGAGAGTGACATTGAGGAGAAGAGGTGATTCCTCCAGAGGAAAAAGCACAAGAGTCAGCGCTTTAAAAATGATAAAAATGTATTTATATATGGTACGAGCAGCCACTTCATAGACTGCATAGGACCATATACTATACACTACTATATAATATATAATATATATATATATATATATATAAGACTATATATATATATATATATATATATATATATATATATATATATATATATATATATATATATATATATATATATATATACAGCACATTATACTAACATTATACTATATATATATATATACAGCATATATATATATATATATATACATATATACTATACATATATACTATATATATATATATATATATATATATATATATATATACAGCACATTATAACATTATACTAACATTATACTATACATATATATATATATATACAGCTTATATAAATTATACTAACATTATACTATACATAACTATATATATATATATATATATATATATATATATATATATATATGACACAGTACTATGGACCAGTGGGACCCTGCAGTTAAGCAAAGGAAACGCGTTAGTTTAAAGCTACACCAATGATTTCAGCATAGGTTTTGTCTTGACAAAGGGCCTGTGTGTGTCTCACAGTGGCTTGAGGCGCGTCTAGACAGGATTTGTGGGCTTCTTATCAAGAGGATAACGCGGAGAAACAGGAGCAAAGTATCGCCTAACTGTAATCAGATAAGAATATTACTGAATGCGCGAAAATAGTTATATAAAACTAATATTATTAGTATTAGACTGTAGTTATTGTTCATGGACGTATAATTATGTTCTTATATATATTATCATCATATATATATATATGTATGTATGTATGTATGTATGTATGTATGTATGTATGTATTATATTATATATATATATATATATATGTATGTATTATATTATATATATATAATATAATATATATATATACAGATGAGGTAAGTCTTACTTTTATTGTATTTATTGGACAAATATTCTGACCAACTGCTTGTGTTAAAGGCTAAAATTATTAATATACAATTGCTTAACTCAATTTAAGGATTCAGTTGAACTCAATGGGGTTAAACTGGTTAAGAAAATATTTACTAGTTTTAGCATTAGATGGGCACTCGCATATAACCAGTCTTTTGTTGACAGATGCACTGCCACTCAGGTTAACTAAGTAACTGTAACTAAGTTTATTTAGTATTTTGACAGCTCTCTCTCTGGTCCGCTTACGAGATCTTTCAGTAGAAATCTGCACCCCGTATAGATGAATAAATCATTCATCCTACTACTGCCACAATATTGTCTACCTCATTAATATTAATAACGTAATGATGACGTCGCTTGATAACCTATTGACGCTCAGTCCCGAAAGCTAATGAATATTAACAAGACGCGACTTTCCGTAATTACCGTCCGTCACGTGATCTTATTAATATTCATAGCCTGAGCCTTTACAGTCTAGTAAATGAGCGCACAGTGAGCCAATGAGGTTAAAGCAGCGCAGCGATTGGTCGTGGCTGACTACACGACCGAGGGGCCCCTGAAATTAAGGGGACTGAAAGTGCCCAACACTTACAATGAAAACCCTGCGCCACAAAACCAAGGGCTGACCGGAGCACAGCAGATGTGGAAGTAAGAGTCGCAACAGCCTGTAGCCCTCACCCCTTCTGGTGTGCGCTAAAAACATCGCCTTCAATTGCAAAGTCGTTCTGGGATCAGATCTGGACGTTTCGAGGGCACTTTTGCGCACCGGCGTCATGGAGTACACCTCCTCCCCAAAGCCCCAGCTCTCCTCCCGGGCGAACGCCTTCTCGATCGCCGCGCTCATGTCCAGTGGGAACTCGAAGGATAAGGAGTCGGAGGAAAACACGATCAAGCCGCTGGGTGAGAGCACATCTGAAGTTTCCAAAGCTTGTCTGATCGCTGATCAGTTTTACGCGTGGCGCAGTTGTGGCATACTCTTGGTTAAAAGTGTGACTATGTACTGCTGATGTTATTGCCTCACCTTGTAAGTCGCCTTGGATGAAAGCGTCTGCTAAATGCATAAATGCATAAAGTTAACAGGGTTATAATAATTATTTTCAGCTCCTAAAATTAATGAGAACATCATATAAGAAAAAAGACAGCACCTGCATTTGGCCACTTTGTGTTTTTTATGCCTTGTGAAGGTTCTTGCTGTATTAAACTTTTAATCCGTCCAAAAATAAGAATCAGGGCCTGTACAGCAGTGCCTGTAAGGATGCAAGAATGACATTAAATTGTTTTTGTTGCTTCTGTGCAGTTTACCAATATTACATTACAGACATAACAATTTAAAAAAAGACAATGCTTCTGAACAAAATGTATAACAAAATAAATATGCACAATTAGTTTTTTTGGACCATTAGTTAAATTTGGACCATTAATATGTTCTAGTGTTGCAGGATAATATTGTAAATGTCACTATATGCACTTATTTTGTTCTGGTGTTTTATAGCCTGCCTATATTTTATTTATGGGTTTGCATTAATCGTTTTTTAGAACAATTCGTGGAAAAGTCTTCATGCAATCAAAACCTCGGAGATCTTCCTTCCCTGGAAACCCACGGCGACTTCAGCAGCAGCGGGCCCCCGTTATGCACCGAGCCGCTCATTCCCACGACGCCCGGCGTGCCGAGCGAGGAGATGGCCAAAATCTCCTGCAGCCTGGAGACCAAAGAGCTGTGGGACAAATTTCACGATCTGGGCACGGAAATGATCATCACAAAATCTGGAAGGTAAAAAGGCTTGAGTTGACGTTTTAAATTAAAAACACCAGAAGATGAGTTTCTGCAAACTATCCTGGGTTGTCATCCACGATTCCTTCAGACGATTATAAATCGAAAATAAAAACAGAAAACGATTTTTTAGATCAGTAATATCTAAAGAGTTGTTTTCTGGAACATAAGCTATATAAACTCATTTGTGCTCAAAAAAAAAAAACTCAAAATGTTCACACATGTAAACCTTAACATGATTAAATTTACTTTAACAGGCGAATGTTTCCGACTATTCGTGTGTCGTTTTCCGGAGTGGATCCGGACGCGAAATATATCGTGTTAATGGACGTGGTGCCCGTGGATAATAAGAGATATAGATACGCGTACCACAGATCATCGTGGCTGGTTGCGGGAAAAGCAGATCCACCTTTACCTGCCAGGTAAGCAGCTTCGCGTTTAAAACCTATATCTATGCATTGTTTTGATTTCTATATTATTATTATTATTATTATTATTCATAAGCAACCTCCATAAGTCATTACATAAATTGTATTATACACAATATTACGTTTTTATATTAATTTTAATGCGCACGAATTATTGCGCCAGATTTACTTGAATTGCAATACAATTGTTGTTGCATCCACTACAATATTACGAGCACTTCAGATTTAATCGTAGCTTTAATAAAAGCAACAATCGTTTTAGGCAAACACCGGCCATGCAATTGTTTTAAATGCTCGATAAACGCGATCAGCCTGTATGTTTTTTATTCGTTTCGCAGGCTGTACGTGCACCCGGATTCGCCCTTCACCGGAGAGCAGCTATTAAAACAAATGGTTTCTTTCGAGAAGGTGAAGCTTACAAACAACGAGCTGGACCAGCACGGACACGTACGTGGAGATGTGTGTGACGTCTGCGCCTGGAAAAGCGCGTCATAGTTTGTGACGAAAGCATTACGTCACATCTAGCGGAACGACGCGGTTTAGTGCATAATTATATGATGATATTTTAAATAAATTAAAGCAGGGAATCGCAGGGAAGCGGAACTTAATAATAACGAAATAGAAACTTAATATAATATGGTGATCTCGGATATATGGTGAATTTAGGGTTAAAATCTATAGTGCATTATTATTCGATTTGCTACCAGCATTTTATTTATTAAAAAATAAATGTTTTAAAGCACAAAAATAATTTCGTGCAACACTGACGGTAACGTGTCAACAGAAAACAACCCAGAAAACAACAATATCTAAATATTTATTCCTATTCATTTTAAATGCCACGAAGGCCGAAGATGAATGTTATTATTTATATTGTTGTTTAAACGACGGAATGAATTGTGGGATAGTAAAAATTGATATTTACATTTATAAAGTTGTGTTAACATAACGCGACTTCCTCCTAAAGTCACAGTTACTTTATTTTTAAAAAAAACTACACAATTTACACAAAATTTACTATGAATCAATCATTATATAACAAACCGTTTTGGGGGTAAATTAAAATGTAAACCAAAGCATTCATTTCTGAATGTTGTTCCTGAATCTTTTGTTTCACAGATCATCCTGAACTCCATGCACAAATATCAGCCCAGAGTTCACATCATAAAGAAGAAAGATCACACAGCTTCTCTTCTTAATCTGAAGTCTGAAGAGTTTCGAACCTTCATCTTCACTGAAACTGTTTTCACTGCAGTAACAGCCTACCAGAACCAGCTGGTGAGTCTAGCAGCATTTCTCACAATACTCATTTACATGCCCTTATTTATGATTTAATATTTGTTTCTTCACCTGGCTGGTTATGAGACACTGCTTTAAATAAATACTTATGATTTTGCAACATATTAAAATAAAAAACATTAAATAAAGAATGCTGGAAGGCCACAATCCTTATTCCACTGGAGACAGAAAATGAGGACTATATGATTTTTTGCTATGTTTATGACAGATAACCAAACTAAAGATCGACAGCAATCCTTTCGCCAAAGGCTTCAGAGACTCCTCGAGACTGACGGACATTGAGAGGTATGAAGAACTGCTGGATGTGTGTTCATCTGTGATCAGAGAGATGAGTGATTACTGATGAGTGTGTGTGTGGAAGCTGATTCATTAATGTGCACTGTTAATGAATGTTACTGTAGCTCAACTGGTAGCGCATTGTGTTAGCAGCGCAAAGGTTTTGGGTTCGATTCCTACTTGTACTGATCAAATGTTTAACCTGAATGCAGTGTAAGCCACTTTGGATAAAAGTGTCTGCCCAATGCATAAATGTAAAATAAATTTGATAGGCTGTGTGTAGGTGATTGAGAAGAGAGAGAGCTTTATGCAGAAAATATTCAATGTTTTAAAGTAGTATTATAGTATATTGGATGTTGAATAGTATTATAGTAATAGTAAAAAAGTATTTTTAATATCTTTGCTTGTATGTGAGATATAAGTGTTTATTTCTTTTCTGATCACTAATGAATGTATTTCCATTAAATAGCACACACCATAATGAAAAAAAATATTAATATATGTTTAAATAACGCAACAGTACGGTACAGGAGACATTTACAAAATCGTCATTTGACCCAAGAGTCACGACCAAAACAGTTAAATGACCTCTAAATAATTCACTGAAGCTGGAAAACACGGCTCTTTCTCAGATTAGCATCCCAGCTAAACATTACAACCAAATTCCATTTTCGACTCAAACAAAAGAACAACCGAAAGTCGGTGGGTGCCAAAAATGTACCCTGCATCTCTCTCTCTTTCTTACTCTGTCTTTCTCTTTGGAAGGGCTGTGAATTAGATCTGATCAATTGATCTTCAGGGAGCTGCAGAAATCGCATTAGTCTGGAGTCGGGCACTGCACTAAAACACAGTGTAATTCAATTGGGCCCTGTGACTGATTGAAAACAGCCACCCAAGTTGTAGGGCTGCGAGGCCCCTCCCCTCGAGAGCGCATCATAGATAAAAACACACATATTTGTATTGCGCTGCTGACAGATATTGCACTTTCCTAACCTAATTGGGGGGCTAATGTGGACGCATGGCTCTTGTGATGCAGACCATCTCAGCCTGTCTGAGGGTCTAATCTAACAGGAGCTAATGCACTTCCTGCAAGCCAAGCAGACACGCTGCTCTCCACACACTTGTTGTGTGTTAACATTTTTTTTTTACGTGCATGTTGTTCGGGCTGGTTTTGTGGTTCATGTTGCTACAAGGTGGGGGTAACCCACATCTGTGCCTGTAAAGGTCTCAGTATTTTAAAAAGCAGAGAGTTTACCTTTAATTACGTTTTATAGGTGCCAAAGATGTTAGCATGACAAATAATAATTGTTTGGTTTATTGAAATGCAATGTTTTTATAGTATTGTGTTAAAATGTATTTATAGTTCAGTTTATTTTGTATGAGGGGTTGTGGATATAGAGATATATTTTGGGTTCTTGTCTTTTGGTTTTTGCTGTAGGGAAAGTGTTGAGAGTTTGATCCACAAGCACTCTTACGCCCGCTCGCCCATTCGGACCTACGCTGGTGAGGAAGAGCCCTTGGGTGAAGACGGTCACTCAGCACACAGCAGAGGTAAGGCAATTCACACCAAACAGCAAAGTTTAATGGTGTAAAAAGGACATCCAATTGATGTGGATTGTATACAATTTGTCTTTCTAAAGGGTCTGCATTCACTGCATCAGACAACCTCTCTTTGAGCTCCTGGGTCACCACCACATCAGGTTTTTCTGGGTTTCAGCACCCTCAATCGCTGTCTGCCATCGGAACCAGCACAGCTACCCTGGCCAGCCCTCTTCCTCACCCCATCCAGGGCTCTCTGCCCCCTTACAGTCGACTTGGCATGCCTCTCACACCCTCCGCCCTGGCCAGCTCCATGCCGGGCAGCGGGCCTACCTTCCCCTCCTTCCATATGCCACGTTACCATCACTACTTTCAGCAGGGGCCGTACGCTGCCATCCAGGGACTGCGTCACTCCTCCACAGTCATGACTCCCTTCGTATGATTCTGTCCACTGTAGAACAGGTCAGCATGATCTGAGTCCCCTGTTGCTGGCATGCAAAGACCGACGGCACCTGTACACGCGCAAAAACACACGCTTACACGAACGCGTCCTCGTTATTGATGTTAGCGAGGAGAAAGTCCCGTTCGCCACATGTAAATAACATCAACGGACACGGTATTATGTAACGACCCGGACACGCTGCTTCTTGCAGCTGTATTGGAGGAAAAGAGTAAACGATAAAGAACGCAATGGACATGGATTTTTGAGCTGCAAACAAGAATGTCAAGCATGAGTTTTTTAGCATTGATAAGACTCGGATTTGCAGACATGTTTATGCTATCTGTAATGATTCATCTCATGCCTTGATCACTCCTTTCACTTTCAAAAACAAAAGGAAAAAACAGACAGAGACAAATGAGGGAGAATCCTGCCCACCGAAAATGACTAAACATAACAAAGACAAACACTGGACAACTACTGTTCTTCATTACCCAGGATCCATCTGTGGAGCAGCCAACTTCTCGTCTTTCCGTTGAAATGGACACTAGAGGGCGCTGTGTTTTCAGAACAGAGCATTAATGGATGGAGCTTTTTCTATGGACAAGACAAAAGTGGCGTTTTTTTCCTGTATGGTCAGTTAAAAAAGTTTTTTTTTCCAGACATTTTGTCTAGGCTTGTTTAGTTTGGTAGCACAAATTTAGTTGTCACTGTTCTGTTAAATTCACTAAACACTGCAAGAAAAATTTCAAAAGGACTGATTTTGTTAAAATGACACAGTGAACTGCAAATGATATTCAATATTCACAACCACTATGAGGCCACACATAATACTTGTTAACACCCGGTTTATCCATACATGGTTAGTTAACAGAGCATTGTCAAAAAGTGATACAGTGTAATGGAGGAGAAAAATACCTAAAAGCGTCTGAATAATGACCTATAGCTGACCGAGGCGGCTTGTCGACAGCCGGCTAGGAGGAAGTCCACACCTGTAAATTATTGTCTAACTATTAATTAATAGGCTTTTCCCAGGAGAACAAAAGAGATTAGGTGATTTGTGCCTAAAGTGATTCTATTTGTACAGTCAAATTGACCACAATTTATCAACATCCCATAATAACCCAATCACAGAGAAACTGTTCTAGCAACAACAGACAAATGAAGGAACTGTGTGTGTAAGTGTGTGTGTGGACGTTATTTGTATAAATTAAAAAACATAAACACCAGTGAATATTAACTCATGGGAAATGAAAACATTGCACGCTATCGGTCAAGTTTTGTGGCAGTCATTTTTCAAAATTGACAGAAAAACCTAAAACAGTTTACCTAAAATAAAACTTCTTCCATCATTTACTGACCCTCATGTCAATCCAAACCTGCATGACTTCTTTGCTTCTAAGGACCACAAAAGAAGATATTTTGGAGTACATTGGTAACCGAACAGTAGCGTCGACTTGTATTGTAAAGCCACAAAACCGCTTTTTGAGACATTTCTCAAAATATCTTCTTTTGTGTTCCACAGAAGAAAAATGTCATGCAGGTTGAGTAAATAATGGAAAAAATCTCATTTTAGGTGAACTATCCCTTTAAAACCAAAAGTATTACAATTACAAAGTGATCCAAAGAGAGCCACACAGTGCACAAAATCGGTCCCATTTTGTGCTTTTTTGGGGCTCGGGGCTTGTTATTCAGATTCAGTGTGGGTATGAAATATGATGTCATAAAGAGCCACTGAGATAAAGCTGATAAATCATTGGTTTTCTTTCATCATTGGATGTTGAAATCACTGTCAGTTGATTATTTAAATTGAAAACATTCATGACTCAATATTTCAAGCCTTTGATTTGTTGTAAATGGACTATACAAACAATTATGTAGTTGCAATATATTAGCAAATATTTTCTCTTCTTTTAGCTGTCATTTGTGTGTATTTCTAATTCAAATGTAACCTATCCGTAAGGAGACATCTAAAATGTTTTGTTTTGATTACTTTTTTAAGTGCAATATATTTATTTCAGCTCTATGATAAAGATATGGCTATGTAATATTTGAAGCAGTGATAGATGTTATTTGTAAACAAGGAGAAATATATATCACCCCAAAATAATGCTGTGCGAGTGTCGTTTTTGTGTTGTCACTTTAATCAACTTTATGTGTGGCCTGCTAATCAAATATTAAACAATACCAAGCAATGAGTATGTTTAAATTCGTCTGATAGTTTAGTTGAATTTTGTTATCAATTAATATATATTCAACAGAGAAATTTAGCACTGAATAAAGGAAACCTGTTACATTTTTTTAAATTAAATTTTAACCTGTGTTGAAAACGTAGCCAACAAAGTTTAGGTTAAATTCTATTTCCATTTTCATATTACAAAAATTAACATGCTTAAATTTAAATGTATATGAACTGACAGTACATAAATGAATTATCTCATATTTATTATGATCTGAGGTTCATGTAATTGTACATCAGGTCGACTGAAATCATTGTGCTGGAATATCTGATGAGGACAGAGTGTGTTTCTCTGCGAGATCATTCATGTGAAAATATAAAGGTGTTAATCATTGAATTCTTACATTATATAGTGGACAGATCCTAAACGTATATATAGACCATATGAAATTTACCTATACGTTCCATATCAGCAACTTCATTTAGGGAAATAACTGTTAGTCCATTCATTCAGTTTAAGCCCCAGACATTTGCATGAGCTGTTTCTACAAAATTATTTTAATGCAAAATGTACTCAACTCAATTTATGATATGATGCACAACCCACTTCTGCTTATATTACTGTAGAGTTCACAATGAACCCTTTTTGCAGATGCAACTTATTTTTACACCATAAACAGACAGGCTCACATGCAAATTTATCATTTTATCAAGTTTATCATTAACATTCCTGTGCAGGTTACACGAACTTAAGAAAAATATTAATGTGCTAAAGAAGCTGAATACACCAAACCAGCACAGATACTTTATAACCTATACATTTTGCCATTACAAAAACAAAAACGTTTTATTACAGTTACTCCACGAACGTTTTTGGATAAATTTGAGAGAACTGTTTTTTTTAGCCAACTTCCTGACAAATGCATGGTTATTTCTGACGAAGCAGTTGTCACGGATGATTTTGCACCCGTTTTTTATCTGTGGAGACGCTTTAGGGAAGGAAAAATTGCGAATATAAAGGCGGCCTCTGTATCACACAGCCATCGCTTTTACAGACAAACCGACAGATCGATAGCGGCCCTTTAGTCACCGTTTCACCGGGAAGAAAAAGCACTTCCGCCCTCTGATACAAATCAGTGACATCCTTTAAAAATAAATAAATAAATAAATAAATAAATAAATAAGCAAATAAAAAACATCCAGGGAGTGCGTGACTGGATTCAAGAGATCAGGACGGGCAGTGAGACACAAAACAGTTCAGCAGAAATAACACTGCAATTTGCACAGCAAACACCTCCAGCTTAATGCAATGCAATTTCTTTCAATTTTGCATGCATTTGCATGTTTTCTTTGAAGAAGTCTGGGTAAAAAAAAAAAAAGTGCATTTCAATGACTATATGACTGCAAAATTGGTTGATTACGTCACATCCCTGAACGCCACATTTATTGCCTCTATGCACGCTGCATGGCCATGATCATTGAGAAAACATTTTATTATGTAAACGACATCAGTTGCATTTCTAAGTGAAGCCAAACAAATAGTTTTTTTCTTCTGTGGCACATTGTCATGTTTGTCATTTAGTCACCGGGATCCTTTTAATTTCCCCCCCTAACTTTAATAAAGCAATTGCGGAACACTTTTCGATCGTAAGAAGGTTTTCCGTAAAGTTTCCATTTGATTTGGAAAGTTTTCCTGGGTTATG
This sequence comes from Chromobotia macracanthus, assembly GCA_036877525.1. Classification (NCBI taxonomy): domain Eukaryota; kingdom Metazoa; phylum Chordata; class Actinopteri; order Cypriniformes; family Botiidae; genus Chromobotia; species Chromobotia macracanthus. The sequence continues at coordinate 7,037,572 of JAZGTH010000061.1, read as the reverse complement.
GAAACGTTATTCCAGCTTTTAACTCCTGTGATGCTTCACGAACAACTTAATTGTCATCAAGTTACCGCAAGAACGTTTCTGAGCGTTTCGAGAGAACGTTAACACAACGTTCGCCGATGCAATGCGTGGCGTTTGAAGTCAAGGTTGGAGCAAATGAAAGTCGCTTTTATAAATGGTTTTGTGTGAGATTTAACATGCATGAGGTGAACCAGAGACTGCGGCTGCAGGTCTGCTCTGATAAGAGTTGTCCTACCTTGAGAAGAGGGACTTTAACCCGATTTATTCACTTACTTAGTGGATCACGGGTGAAATGAGTCCAATAAATGTCTCTGTCATGTATAATTAATTGTGTTGTTACAACGAAGCGAACAAAATCCATCTTCATTTGATTAGAGAGTTTCTGGAGGCGCTGCACTTTGTCTCCATCTCAGCGCGGTGTCAGGCCTGGACGGATGGAAAATGCACGAAACTGCTTTTATTTCAGGAACAGAAATGTGCTGTCACCTGAAACAAACGCATTTATTTCATGTGAGAAATGCCTTCCCGAGCACAAATGATTGCGCTTCATTGGCTTCATGTTGTGGCTGAACGGATAAAAATAAAAAAACTGCGCCATAAATGATGATTAAGAGCAATAATCACATGACGGACCTTAATTACAATTTGCTGTAGTACCATTAGGGCTACACACTATGTATAACCATTATATATATACATATACATACATTATATATATATATTACATATATATTACATATATATACACACACACATATATATATACACATATACACATGCAAACACACATATATATATATATATATATATATATATATATATATATATATATATGCATATATATGCATGTATCTACCTATGCATATGCATATATAAGCAAATGTTTAAAATGGCTTTAATGTTTTCCTCCCCTTGTAAGTCGTTTTGAATAAAAGCTAAATGCCTAAATGTTAATCACTGGCGCCCACTAGTGGGTGTAACATGTAGAGGAACATTATTATTTCTATGCTTATGCAAAACAGTGTGAATCTGTATGAGTTCATTTTCACTAATACAAAGAATGTATTATTAGTCATTAGTCATACCATGTTGAATTATTTTCCTTGTAGCAATAGGGAGGTTTTTTCTTGTGTCTCTGCTAGAGCGGCCCACGGAGGTCAAGGAACGAGAGGAGCGTGTGAAGTGTTTCAGAAGGTTAACAAGGTGATGTGAATAAGGGTGACAAATGATGATGAAGGAAAGGGTTTAAGATGTGATACACAGAGGAGAAGTTGTTCTGCTCTCCTCAGACTGAATGATTGTCACTGTTTTGAGCTGATCCTGCTTGCAAGCATTAAAATCTTTTCTTTGAAAACTTGGTCTTGTCTCAGAGAGAAATTTCTATAACATTAATTGCTCTGCTTTATTATACACAGGAAATAAAAACCACTTATTACACATAAGAAACCAAAATTTGATTTTATTCAAAAACACACCTTATTTCAATGAGATGCATATATTCATATCTGTAAATATTTACTATTTATTTACACACAAGAAGGAGAAAAATAGTTTTGCACTAAAGTAACTGCATGGGTTCACTAACTCTTACGGTCTTAAGTGCTTGTTGACCCCTTTAAAAAAAACAAAGTCTTTCAAAACAACATGGACAGCAAGTCCATGAAACCTCAACGGGAAATGTGAATACCATTAAAGCAGCATTGCAGACTCGTGAAAACATGGCAGACCATGTTGTACTTGTTTTAATTTTCTTAAGTCTATGGTCTATTTTTTGCTCTCTGGAAAGGTGCGAGTTCAGTTGGCAGCGTGTGGAGGTCCCTCAGGGATGAGAGAGGTGAAGAAAGTGCTGATGAATGACCATGCGGCCGACAGGAAGCCCGGTTGCTGCTGACCACCGTTCATGGGATCTTCAGGGCCTTCCTCCCCACTGTCCCCTTCATCATCCTCCATCCCATCATCCATCATTCTCTCCTGTGGTGGAAAAATAAACGACTGTTGCTTCAACTCACAAATAAGTTGCATCAGATACCAGACCAATAAACAATAAACAAATGTGTGTGTAATAAATGCTCACTTATTGTCAGCAAGTTTATTTCAATTATTCAATGTTTATTAAGCAATGTGGACACTTTTTCACCTAGAGTTGTTTTAACACAGTATTGAAATTAGTTTTTAAACAGCACTGAGAGTTTATCTTGTAAGCTATCACCTGCTGGCTGTTATTCCAACACTATCTGGTCAAAGTCATCTACCTGAAGTCTTTTTGTAAAACAAAATGTTAGTTTTCGTACATAAATGTATACATAAATCCAGTCACGTGTGTCCAGATTTTTGGCTGGTAGTGTATACCAGCATTAAAATGATCACGGATAATCTTGCTTTAAGATTTATGTAAGATATAGTTTCCGCAAAACTCATTTAACTGACCATCTCTTGCATGTCTTGGTTCTGCTCAGCCTCGTCTTGTGGACCATCTCCAGCTCTTGGATTCTGCAGTTCTGCTCTAAAGGGAAACCAGCCGGCCTGATGCCTGCAGTGAAGAAACCGGAAGACAAATAATGCAGAGCTAATTTCACACAAACCAGCATCTTCTAGAACAGGAAGCTTCTGATTAGGAAGTGACCTACAAATAAACCAGCAGCATGGCACCAATCACCATGACAAATCGGCCAAAGGAGGAATAGAAATAGACAATGCTGAGCAGAATGGCGGCACGTGACACAGTGTACATCCAGTCCAGCCAATCACGGTTTAGCTCGTCGTCGTTTAACATGGCTCCGCCCTGAGCGTTCAGCTGGATGTTGGGGTTGCCAGGGTGATCCTCAGGGGCAGGGTTGGGCCCCATAGGGGCTGCAGGTTGGTTAGGCGGAGCTGGCTGAGTGGGCGGGGCAGCGCTGGGAACAGAAGGGGCTGTGCTGGAGGCCCGGGATGCTGCCACGGCTGCCTGACTGAAAGATGAGATTAAAATGAAAGCAGCTCAAAACCCAAACAAACTTTTGTAATGTGATATATTTACAAGTGAAACTGAATATTTAGCAGGAAAAACAGTAGAACAGGACTTCATGTATCTATCAGGTTTAACTAGACTGTGAATGTTAGTATATTACTGATTAATTTGTTTCTCCACCCACATAATAATTTCAGAAAAGTTATTGCATTTCTTACACTTTTCTTAGGAAAGTAAACAGAATAGATTTTGATTTGTCTTAAATGTTAAATTCCAAACCTTCACCTGAAACAATGCAGGACTAAAACACTGAGGTCACCCACATCTGCAGCAGCTGCTGTAACTTACTATTGCACATAATAATGGCGAGCGTACATCTGCTGCCACCAAAACATCTGCAGCGGCATGTACATGGGGTGGGCGGGGACACCAGCAGCAGGACCGCCCTGCATGGGGAGGGGCATTCCTTCAGGCCTGAGCAAGAGATAAAACCATTCAATTTTTCAAAAAGTCTGAATAACAGAGATCTCACAGCTTATTGCGTGTGGTACAGGATTGTGTCATTACCTCTGCATCACAGCAGGAGGGGCAGGGTTTAAGCCGTGTGTGTTTCCTCTGTTCCGCAGACCATCAGAGCTCGCCAGGCCGTCTTGACTTGGGGTTGAGGCTGAGGAGGATGGACCAGCACTGTCTGAAATCTACAGATGGGAAGGAACAATGCACATGCTTACAAGTGCACATGCCCCTGCAGCTCAGAGCATTGCGTTAGCAGCGCAAAGGTCGTCGGTTCGATTCCCAAAGAACACACATACTGATAAAATGTATAACTTAAATGCACTGCAAGTCAGTGCTTGAGATAAAAGCGTGTGGCAAATGCATAAATGTGCATCGAACCCATGACCTTGCCATAGCTGGTAATGCTCTACCAGTTAAGCTATACCAAAGCTTAGCACTTCTCTAAGTTTTATGTTTTAGTCTATGCATGAGGTCAACCTGAAGTAGCAGAGCAGGTGTGTAACTTACTGAAGAGCTTGAGTCAGTGGAGGTTACTGGGCTGCCAAGAGTGGGTGATGAAGGAGGGGTTCGTGAAGCACACACCAGGTGGACCATGTGGTACTCATCTTGCTGTTATGATTGAGGAAATCCAATGATTAAAATCAAGGAATACTTCAATAGCTCTGGTCAAATCCTTACCACGAATCCAAATAATTACCACCGTGTTGTAAATAAAAGTATGGGAACGTTATGAGTGAAACATGATCAGGAGACCTTTCTGAGCACATCCCGCAACTGCAGGTGATCCTGCAGAAGGCGTCCAGAATACACAAGTCTCTGGTCCTTAGATGACTGAAAGAGGGAAGAGAAACATGCACTTTAATATTATTGAGATTTGTCTAACTGTGTAAATGCAATAGGCCTGCATATTGAGGTTTCTGCACTCATGGTTAGGGAGTCGGACTGTAACACAAAGGTTGCAGGTTCGATTCCCACGGCCAGCAGGAAACTACTGTTGAAACTACTAGTGCCTTGAGGAGATTCTCAAGGCACTTTCACCCAGTTGCTCCCCAGGTGCTGCAGTGCTGCCCACTGCTCCGGGTGTGTGTGTGTTCACGACTTTCAGTGTGTTTATGTGTGTGTTCGCTACGCGCTGGTATGGGTTAAATGCCAAGGTCACATTTCAAGTACGGGTTACCATATGTTAACAAATATGTCACTTTCACTTCACTTTCACTTGAAAAAGATGCCAGTTGAATTTAAATGCTTCAAAAATACAGCAAAGAAGTAAAACAATTGAAGGTTTTAGTCAATAGAAGTTAGTGATGATCTGAACTGTCCAAATCTGCACGTGACTCTCCGGCAAAATACCAGTGATGCCAAACATTTACGCAGAGCAGGTGGTATGTAGTTGTCATCTAGCTGTTTATAAAACTTTGGAAAAGAAAACAGTTCTCTCTCTTTTTTTGTGTACTGAAGTGTTTTTAAGTGATTCAGATCCTAGAAACAACCACTGAAAGCTTTCATGCTGTTGCACGTATTGTTCATGTTTTTTTTTATTTTGTTACTGCTGCTGACAGGGAGACAGTAACTGTGTGGTTATACCACTAAACAAGAAAAATGCCTGATGTGCATTTTAACACAAATAACCGTCTGTTAGCATACATGACTGTTAGCAAATTTGATAATTTGCATCACACTCAACTGTGTAATAAAATGATAACCCCTTATTTAATAAAAGCAATAATAAATATTCACCGGCTTGCTGGGATAAACTTTGGAGATGTGCGTCTTCAATTTCTCCACTGTCCAATTCAAAAAACAATTGATGGTCTGGTCATCATATTTCTGGTTGGGCGCTTTGATGACGAGAGTGACAGGGCTGTCAATTGAACCCGGATCCATCTTTCATAATAAAGCAGCTTTAATCTCAGAGATGGAGGGAATCACACACAGCACACGTCCTGTACAAGGCCAGAGTTATTTCCCTTCATCAGACCCGATTCATGACTGATAGCAAACTGTGAACGTTCCCCTCATATTCCTCTCCAGGCAGTTTCTGCACTTACTGACAGACATATAACTGCGACCTGCAGTAAGACAAAAGCAGCAAAAGTAAGAGGATTTTGACAACCTAGAAAGAGGAAAAACAGAGGGCGAATTTAGTTACTGTTAAATGTCAACACGTCTATGTAAAACAACAGTTATGCAGTCCTATTAAATCATACACTAGATACCATACGCTACATACAGGCGCTGCTTGATAGAAATCTTATGAGATGTTAAACAAGTACATATTTAAAACCTTAAACAAGGACAGCGTGTAAGTCAAATGTGTTTAAAAGCCACATAAAAATATGTAACCAATTAAACCCAACAGCAAGATCTACATCTATAAAGCTAAACCTTCTCATAAAATGACATGTCAGCATGTAAGTTCTTGACAGAAGTTGTGACCAAAGTAAATAAAAACCCATATGTAATAATATAGATTAATGTTAAGCAATACGTGTATGTTGTGTTGGTGACAGTTAGTTTAGTTAACTAAACAAACATATCACCTACAACTGATCGGCATATAACAAAAGCTGTATTATAAAACCACTCATTTAATGCATTATGTAATAATGATAAAAAAGACAAACAAACAAACAAACAAACATAAGACAATAATGAGCCAGACAGCTATTCGCTCAACATCAGACAGAAGATCCCAATAATGTTAAATACACGACTCTGTATTCTTTAAAATAAATACAGTGTTTAAAATGCAATTTTAGGAGAAAATAAACCTGTACGCACCCGATCAGAAATTTCTCTTCCCCGACACTGTTTTCGTGTAAAATGGAGTCGGGCGTGACTCCGGAAATGACGTCAGACGAACAGCGCTGACACTTCCGTACATCTGGAGCTGTTTCTACACACAACAGTGGGACTGTTTACTGATCCGAGACCAGTTTTAATTTCCCTTCCTCGTAGACTGTATGTGTGGGGTGTTTGTGAAATTTCTTATCACAAGACAACAGGATGGAAGATCTGTATTCTACCTTAATTACTTTCATGCGCTGATGGGCGTCAAAATTATTGTATTATATTATTGAATCGTGGAGAATCAAGTCTCAATAGGACTAATCTAATTCACACATTAATTGTTTATTAATAAAATTATTAGTATATGACTGGATTATATAATTAGAGCAGGTACCTGCAAAGGGAATTCATTATTTTAGCTTTTAATAATAAGGAATTATATGATATTACTAATAAAAATTGTAGTTACCTCTACATCTATATGTATGATCTAATAATAACGTTTTTGTATTATAAAAGATGTCTGTGCGTGATAAGTTTTAACCAACATCTTTTGTTGGTCTTGGAACCAAAATCAGAGCCCTAAAATCAGAGGGAAATAATAGGTTGACATAACCAGCATACAAGCCCTTAACCCAGTCCTAAACCTAACACTGACCCATTTTACCTGGTAAAATCCCATTTGTATGAGACTAGAAAAGGGAAAAAATATTTTCTTTTTAATCCCACAAACACAATACATACAGAAACCAGTATTACACAGCATGTGGTACAGAATAATAAATAAGAATCCTTATACAATAGATTAATTAGGGAATAAACCTCAAGACATTTACCTATTCCCTGTTTAATAAACTAAGATTGTTTCAATTTACTTAATACCTCTTGAGCTAGTCTTTTGCTATATTTGTTAATCTTGTGATGTCCTGGCATCCATCCTAAAAGAAAGCGATGAAAGTCTGTCCAAGCGAATGCAAACATACTCCGCCATTCTTTCTCCAGCTCTGGAAAACTGGCCTTCTTGTCCACAGAGGTCTGTAACTCTGAAAAATAGTGATCAAGAAGAGCAGGCACTTTCTTTTCACATTCTCTCTCATCCAGACAGCTGCCTAAAAAATAAACAACATCCTTCATGCCACATCCTCCACCAACATACTGAAAATCAACAGCAGCGACCTGCGAGCCATCCCTGGAGAAGCAGAAATTGGCTAATTTTGCATCACCGTGCAGTATAGTTTTGAAACGGCAGTTGTTGAGGATGTGGTCTATCTCTGCAGCTGCTGCTTTCAGTTTCTGGTCGGACATGGCTTCTAACTCTTCAGGTCTTGTTGCTAAGTGCCAGTACGTCCCTACGGGCCACAGTCCTTCTGGGGCAACATCAAGAAAGAGAGCATGAAAGCTGGCAATCCAGCTGAGACATGCCTTCATTTCAGCATCATTAATCCTGGTTTTTCTGATCGGGAATCCAGCCACATCAAGGTCTTCCAAAACAATCAGCTGCTCATCACCAAATGGCTTGCTGGCCAGGCAGGTGGGAGCTCGACAGCGTTCGCTGGTTGTGTAGTTCTGGTACCAGTGACTTTCTATCTGATACGATCGCACTTTGCGCTGGTGAGATATGTCTGTGTTTAAGCCACCGGGATGTCTGAGATTTGGGGGAAACCTCACATGCTTGACCACAACTGAGGGTCGGTCGCATCCCTGCAAATGAACTCGTACTATTTCACCATAGCCACTCCACAACGTCTGAATTTCTGCACCGATCTGAAGAGACTTTGCTCCGCATGCTTTCAAAATGAGGTCCTCATGTTCCTGTTTCATTCTAGATATTTAGATGATGAATATATTTAGATCATTTTAGACATTTAGATCATTTAAATGCCTATAACAATAATAATATTGCAATAATAAATGCAATAATAACTAAACATTTAATCACAGCAACTTTACTTTAGAAAGGTACCAAAAATTGCATCTTTGGTTACTTTGGTTACAGCTTAACGGGTAAATACGAATGAATGAAGGTCAAAATAACATAACACAAAATAAAATTACAATTAAAAGATTAATCTAAATTCAGTAATGTCATGTCGAGTTCCGATGAGCAAAGCACAAGTTAAGCTTCATACTTTACGATACTCGTTTGTTTACATTTACCTTATATCTCGACGTGAAACGTGTCCGGCAAAAGACAATATAATAGTAGCTACAACTTCCGCCCCGCGGTTATGGCATTGTGGGAAATGTAGTCTGTATGTAACGAAAACAGTACAGTCATATTTTATCCCCAAATCACAAATGAAAATTATATGACGTATAAAGAAAGATAAAAAAAGAAGTTTAAAGAAAGAAATTATAGCCTGTTTAAGACTCTACACTGAGTTAGATTGTTATGTGAATTTGCTGTGAATCTGTCAAAAGCAAAGCAGGGTTCGACTATTGAAGCTTTCTATAACCTTTGTCTGATAACAAATAATAATAAATAAACAAACAAACATATCTATAAAAGAGTTAGAGATCACAAATTGTTGTCATTGGCTAGATGCCACAGCTTTCCCTGTCTAGCTTTATTGTAAAGCAATTAACTTCTTCAATGTAAATCTTAATTTAACTGTAAACGATGCGTTTAAAATAGAACCGAGTAGAACATAGTAGAAATAGAATAGAAATAGAGTAGAAATAAAACGGATTATGTGCATATTTTCTACAAATTAATGTCTACAAATAATGTCTGTATTTTGCTAAATAACACGTCTGGCAGCGATCTCGTCTAGTTCGTAAACTCCGGGACATATCGCGAGATTTCCTTCAAACAGCTACGGGGCGGTTGCGCATGCGCAGTGTCGTTTTAAAACATTCTGCACGGTCTGGCCTCTCGCTAATAAAGAAACAATGGCGACAGCGGCGACTGCAGCGGGCGGCGCGGGCTCCGGAGGTACTTCAGCCGGCCAGGCGGGCGCCGGCTCCTCGATCGGACGCAAGAAAGACGGAGGGCCGTCTTCTAAATTCTGGGAGAGCTCGGAAACGGTGTCGCAGCTGGAGGCGGTTCGGCTGTGGGTCGGGAAACATTATAAGAAGGTGCGCGGCGCGTGTGGCGTCTGTTGAATGGGGGGCGCGCAGTATCACACAATGGCTAGGAGAAGCGCCCGGGCGTTTGTTTCTAGTTTTTTCCTTTATTACAAGCCACTTTTCGAGGCAGACGAGCCGCCGTGGTCGTAAGGAGGATGTTAAATCTCCAGACCGAAGTTTGGATATTAAAGTTGCCCCGTTGGGCTGCTCTGGGTGCTAATGTTTTGGGCTATTCGGTTAGCGCTCGTGCTAACGCTAGTAGCGACTGAGATGCGCGATGAAGGCTGTCTCAAAATCTGGCGAGCTGTCTTCCTAGTGCTCATTTCGGCCTCAAAAAGGGGCATTTGTTTATTTCCCTCCCACAAAATGGCTGGTCTACGAGTTAGTAGTCGTGGGACTTTAGGTTAGTGAATCCTCTGGCATATTGAAATGTTTTGGTACGTGTGCAGTGTCGTTCTCAGATCATGATATTTTGGTACTTTCACACATACCTTGATAATAAATGATTAGGATGATTATGTGGCTTATATGTACATATGTGCACTTCTATGTGCCATGTTGCATGTCAAAGAACAGTGGTATTTGTCATGGTAAGTAACACTGGACACAAAAAATAACACTGGTACTTTTGTTAGTGTTGTTCTTCTCTGTACCCTTAAAAACATGCACACTTGGGTAAGCCAAGAGTTTGGGTACTCGGGTAATGGTTTTACTAGGCAGATAATGTTACTGAATATATTTTGTTGTTAATTGTTTTCTGGCACTTTGTGACTGAAGCTCATGTGTCATGTTTAGAAATGTCCCCACTTAGATGAAGGCGTAGATGAAGAATTGTATTTTCTTGTGTACGTTTATGAAACGTAGATAACCAGAACTGATGCATGTCTGATTGATCGACTGGTTTTATTTCGACTTGTTTATTCTGCAGTATGTGCAAACCGACTCTCCTACATGCAAGTCTCTGGCTGCACTGGTGGTGCAGTTGCTGCAGTTTCAAGAGGATGCATTTGGGCGTCGAGTCAGTAATCCTGCTCTTACCAAACTACCGGTAAGTCTGTATTTGCAAATTAAGTGTTTCATGTTTGTGTTGACATTAAGTGTGCTCATCTGATTTTATAGAGGTGCAAAAGTTGCTTAATGCATAATATAGTTACTCTGATGCAGGGGTGTCCAAACTCTGTTGTCCTGCAGAGCTCCAACACATCTGCCTGGAAATTTGTAGTCTAGTACTTGTGTGTATTTGTTGAAATGGTCCAAATGTGTTGTAGTTATCATAAATTCAGTCAACTCTATATTCTTAATCCAGTTACCAGTTGGGGGTAGCAGGATTGGACACTCCTGCTCTAACATTAATGATGTTGAAATTCAATATTAAATCTGCCTTTATTTTTGTCCTCTGCTCTTCTAGGCAAAGAGCTTCCTGGATTTCAAACCTGGTGGAGCTCTTTGTCACATTCTTGGGTCTGCGTACAAGTTCAAGAGTGAGCAGGGCTGGTGAGTAGAGTCTCAGGAAGATAATGAGTGATTAAAAGATGAGCAATAACAACTGCTCTTTTGTAAACCTCAAAACCATAGCTAACGAACACAATGTTTTGAACTGTTTCTAAGCTTTATCTTTCCTAATTCTCAAATCATCTTTTGATCCTTCAGGAGAAGGTTTGATCTGCAGAACCCATCCAGAATGGACCGGAATGTGGAGATGTTTATGACTATTGAGAAGACTCTTGTTCAGGTAGAAATCTTTATTGTGGGCTCCACACACAAATGTCCTGTTTATAATAGGACTCAGTTTAAACTGAACTGATTCTGAATACAGATCGTCTTTGTGTGCACTGAATGCACATTGTTCTTTTTTTATAGAACAACACTTTGACTCGACCAATCGTGTACATTGTGTCTGATGTGGAGCAGAAGCAAGCCAATAAGCTCAAAGACATCATCAAGAGACACCAGGTAAAGGAAAATAATCAGTTTGTGAAAATCTGAATTTGGTAATCAGATTTTTTTTTTAATGTCCCTGATGGGTTTTTTTTAATCCACATTTCAAGGGAACCATCACTGAAGATAAGTCAAAAGCCACTCACATTATCTACCCCTCCCCGGCCCAGCTGGAAGAAGGTGTGAACAGACTTAATTTATGAATATCAGCTTTTAATTTCAGTTTGTATTAGGGGGTTTCATTGAACTAACTGCATTTATTACGGTTCTGTCTTTCAGATGAGTGGCTGCGTCCTGTCATGCGCAAAGATAAGCAGGTGTTGGTTCACTGGGGCAATTACCCTGATAGGTCAGTAGTGCTGCAAATTATAATGCTTTTAAAAGGGATAGCACACTCAAAATGAACATTCTGTTGCTTATTACTATAAAACCAATGTATACCTTAAGGAAAGAATATGTCTTATGACCCCATATAGTAACTGTGTTAAAGACCAGACCAAATTTTTAGTTTGTGGGTTAACTATTCCTATGAGTAGGACAGTATAAATATTTCTTCTTTAGATTGTGACTTCCTGTGTAGTACTGCGTTTCGTTTCATCTTCAAAGTTTGCATGTGTGTTTATTACACTCCTTGCAGTTATGACACATGGGTGTCAACAAATGAAGTAGATGGAGATGTTGAGGATCCACCGAGCTCAGAGAAACCTTGGCGGGTGAGATCCTGTTTTAATAAACGCTGCGTCATCAAGCTCCGAGGTTTTGTGAAAATAAATGTTACTCTAATTAATCTCAATAATGTGACACAGTGTCACTATTCATATGGTAAGTGATGCAGCCTTGCATCAGGATGAAATTTTCCAGCATTTGCTCAGTGAGCTCTGTGGTGCCCTCAGGTGCATGCGAAATGGGTCCTCGACACGGACGCTTTCAATGAGTGGATGAACGAGGAAGATTATGAGGTGGACGAGAACAAGAAGCCTGTGAGTTTCCGTCAGCGGATCTTTCCAGGGGAAGAAGTGGTAGGTCTCAGCAGGGCTGGATTTTGTCACCGTCTGTCCGTCATCCTCTCAAGCTCTTCCTCGCTGCCTCACCCTCACGTACTTCACCCTCCCGCACACCCCTCCCCTCTGTGTGTAAGACCGTTCCATTCTCTCATTCTCTCTCTCGCTCTTTCTCTCATCCTTCACCCCTCCGTGGTTCTGATCAGTCTTCCCGTACACCCGATCGTAAGGACCGCAAGTCTCTGGTCGGTGGCAAGAAGAGGAGACGCTCTCCCTCCCCCAGCACCCCCGCGGAGTCCCGCAAGAAGGGCAAAAAAGGGTAAGTGTCTTCATTAAAGTAATAGATCACCCAAAAATTAAAGAGATTCCATCATTTACTCCCCCTCATGCCATTCCAAACCTGTACGACTTTCTCTTTTGTGGAACACAAAAGATGTTGTTTTGAGAAATGTCTGGGTGGTTTCGTGTCCATACAATGGAAGTCAATGGGTGCCACTGTTGTTTGTTTTCCAACATACTTCAAAATATCATCTTTTGTGATCCTCAGAAGCAAAAACATCATATGGGGGTTTGGAATGACGGAAAGAGTAAAACAAATGGGGGGGAGTAAATGATGGAAGAATTTTCATTTTAGGTGAACTGTCCCTTTAAGATCAGTGTGTGAGTTAACGCTTAGTTGAAAACTGAACTCAACGGTATTTATTTTAAATGGGATTAGATAAGACACTATTGAAGCCATTATGAAGCTGTAAAGCCAGGTTATGTCCTTGTTAGTTTTAGAGGTTAACTGCTGTCTCTCAAACAGGAATCCTGGATCACAGTGGAGGCGCCGTGGACATCAAAACGATGATGAGCAGGATGAAGATCTCACAAAGGACCTGGAAGATCCCTCCCCTGTGCCTGGAATGGAGGAGGTTGCGTTGCCAAAAAATGGTAAGTGCTCTTGATTAGTCACATGAACACTAGTAGTAATGGTTAAGGTTAACGGTTTATGTGCACTTAATATTAACCCTGTGTTGCTCAAAGTGGCCTGCTCTGGATGATCACTACATGACCTGATAATATTTGTGCTTTTGTCATAATGTAACACTGAGTGTTCTGAACAGCTTCTCTAGATTCAGCACACGACTAAAATAGACACGCTGGTTGCAGCACTGTTCTCATTGTCCTACTTTACACTGAAAGCTTTTAGATGGTATTAAATTGAAATCGTGTCTGTCTGACATCACTGGTTTTTTTGCTGTCTGCCTGCAGTCAATCAGAAAAAAGACAACGAGAACACACCAGTGAAGGGGGGCACGCTTGCTGATTTAGGTGAGTGTTTTGGTGTCAGATTGTTTTTGTTGCCGTAAATGTAAAATATATTGTTCACAGCTACTGTAAATGAAAAAGAATAAATGAACAAATTTGTTTTTTGTCTCAGATGATCAGGAAGATGATTCAATTGTGTCGGGTGGCAAGGTAAAATCTCCCCTTACAATGCAAATGGCTCTTCATGATGGATGGATACGTATCTGAGAGAATGTTGATTTATATTTGACAGGAGGATGATGAACTAGGCAAAACAGAGGTCAATCGTCTGATCGACTCGGAGGACAATGTGACAGAGCAGACACATCACATCATCATCCCCAGCTACTCTGCCTGGTTCGACTACAACAGGTATGGAGCCCATCCTGCTGCTGAGCTGCTTTTCTGATAGCCTGTTTGCACTGAAGAAAAGTGAATGCTGCTTTTAATGTCTTACCTGGCTGTTTACCTTACACTGTTTTATAGTAACAGCGTGAGTTCTGCAGTGTAATTTTGAAGTTCTTTTCCAGTATACATGAAATCGAGAGACGTGCCCTACCAGAGTTCTTCAATGGCAAAAACAAATCAAAGACTCCAGAGATGTAAGTTAACACAAGTGTGATTAATTACAGGAAGGTCCCACGAGGACCCAGTTACTCCTGGATGTTTGTAATTCCTGACCATTGGGATCTGTTTATTAAATATTCATTAGATATCTGGCTTATCGTAACTTCATGATCGACACATACCGGCTGAATCCTCAGGAGTATCTGACCTCCACCTCCTGCAGGAGGAACCTCACTGGAGACGTGTGTGCAGTCATGAGGTGAGAGTTGTCATTCATGGTCTGTGTAGTTCGCTGTGCTTTGTTTGTGTGTATTTATGTGTGTTTCTTGGCAGGGTTCATGCTTTTCTGGAGCAGTGGGGGCTGGTGAACTACCAGGTGGATTCAGAGAGTCGACCCCTCCCCATGGGGCCACCACCAACCCCACATTTCAATGTACTGGCGGATACTCCCTCTGGTTTGGTACCACTGCACCACCGCCCCCCACAGGTGAGGCTGGATTGACTTCCCTCTTAATTCCTACAAAGCACATCATGTTACAGTTATTCTTAGGACAATTCCCATTGCATTTATGCATTTTGCACTTGTATCCAAAGTAAAAATGCATTTGATTAATATTTACTGAGATTCAAACCCATGACTGTGATGTAGCTAGCTCCATGCTATCAGTTGGGGTTTTAAATCTGGCACAAGGCTGTAAAGTTTCTGCTGTGTTCTCCAGGTTCCCTCTGCCCAGCAGATGCTGAACTTCCCGGAAAAGGGCAAAGACAAGCCAATGGACCTGCAGAACTTTGGTCTACGTTCAGATATCTACACAAAGAAGAATTCCAAGGCAAGTGGCTCCTATTTTTGTAGCTTCATTGACTCTCTCTCTTTCAAAGCTAAAGATGTGACTGTTTGCTCTGTTTGCTGTACAGGGTAAAGCAGCCGCTGGTGGCCGAGATTGGACTGAGCAGGAAACTTTGCTTCTGTTGGAGGTGAGATCAGACTCTGAGTCAGATCTTTAGCACTACTTATCTTTTTGTTGTACTGGCTAATCTTACATTGTGCTTGTATTTCCAGGCTCTGGAGATGTACAAGGATGACTGGAATAAGGTTTCAGAGCATGTTGGCAGCCGGACACAGGATGAGTGCATCTTGCATTTCCTGCGCCTGCCAATAGAGGATCCATACCTGGAGAGTTCTGAAGCTTCACTCGGACCTTTGGCTTACCAGCCCATCCCCTTCAGCCAATCAGGAAACCCCGTCATGAGCACCGTCGCGTTCCTCGCCTCAGTGGTCGACCCGCGTGTGGCGGCAGCTGCTGCCAGAGCAGCTCTAGGTATGTGTGTCTATCTTATTTACATCGATATTATTAAGTCACCCTCACGTTGTTCCAAACCTGTATGATGACTTCTGAGGAGCACAAAAGATGATATTTGAAGTACATTGGACGAACCAACAACTGTGGCACTCTTTGACTGTCACTGTATGCACACAAAACCACTGAGACTTTTCTCAAAATATCTCCTGTGCAACACAAGAAAAATCATACAGGTTTGGAATGAAGGTGAGTAAATGATGGAAGAGTTATAATTTCGTGTGATGTATCCCTTTAATTGTAGATTTAGATGTCTGTTTTAATCTGGCATCTGTGTGTTTGTAGAGGAGTTTTCTCGTGTGCGTGAGGAGGTGCCAACGGAGCTGGTGGAGGCTCATGTGAAGAAGGTGCAGGAGGCGGCACGCAGCACGGGAAAGGTGGACCCTGCGTTTGGGCTGGAGAGCAGCGGTATTGCTGGCACTGCCCCCGAGGAACCAGAGAAGACAGGTAACAGCTCTCATATATTTGAAGGTTTATAGTGACCACAGATCCCCTTCAGAAAAAACTATTGTCTTAAATGTTATCTTTAAGCTTTAGGCCACCAAAAGTACATAGTGTAATTCCATCAGCTGCCACTAGGTGGCAACAGATCATTACACAGATCATCAGCGGCAACCAGAGCTTGTGAAGAACTCGTTGACCCTGATCGGCTGTCAGTGGGCTTGTCATGATCTAGTTTAGGATGAATGAAGGGCTTAAATTCCCCCTCATGCTCCCACGCACTCCTGTGTGAGCTTTAAAGATGGAAATATTATGAGAAAACCATATTGTGCAAAACAAAATATAGACTCATTTGGGCATCACAATACAAAGGTTGCTTATGGCTCAGTGCAGCTGGCAGATGGGCCGCAGAAGTGGGAGGGGTTGAAACTGGGTCAGTTAAGTGACCCAGCGTGACATGGCAAAGCCAACACTGACACACACACACACACACCTTATCACTAAATTCTCCAAAACACTACAGCTCACTTGAGCTTTTATTTTTTCATATGTGCCTGATTTTATTCAGCTGTTCTGCTCTGATGTTTGTTCATGAGGTCATAATGGCTGTGTCACATTGACGTGTCTCATCTAATAGCTGGTAGTTTTGTGTTCTGTCGGGTGCTTAAGAGTTCAGTGTGTTTGGTCGACACACACCTGGTGTTTTGTTCATAGCTGTGATTACATCCTGACTGCTGACCCCTCAGTGCCCAAAACTCACTATAGCTGCATTTACTCCAGTGTCTTAACCAAAAATTCAATGTGGACTCTGTCTGATTTTGTTCCCTTACATGTGACACATATTTTGGACAGTGTGACAGGCAAAGACGGAAGTTTTTAATTCTGATCTGGAGTGTTTTGTGTTTTTCATACTACGATACAGTTTCATACATGGATGTTGCTTTGAACAGTAATTGTAGTAAAAATAAAAGTGTTAATGTACCCATTTTCGATATTATATTGAAAAGATCATGGCTTTGTAAATTTATAGCGTGTGGGGTTCACAATCAAAGTGTGTTTTCCTCTTGCAGAGACAACAGAGACGGAGAAGATGGACACAGACTCTGACTCCCAGCAGCCTGATAAGGTCTGTTTTGGGTTTCTTTATGTAGTCTGTCTTCATGTGATTCTAGTTCTTAAGTTAATTTTGCACCTGAACTTCATTTGCATTGCTCGAGATTTCTGACTCACCTCCTGTCACTTCCTGTCTCGTCCGTCTCAGGCGGAGTCAAAAGATGAAGCGGAGAAGCCCAGCGAGTCTGCAGAGAAGCCGGCAGAGGCAGAGGCAGAAAAAGAAAAAAGCGAGACAACAGAGAAGTCTGAGGAACAGGAGGAGGAAGAGAGTGAAAGTGGAGAGACAAAGACAGCAGGTACAGAATCTGATGCTCCAGATTCCCATGAGCTTCTCTGCTGTTCGGTTCTTCATGAAACCAACTGAACTCTCAGACCCGAAGATCTGACAAACAGAACAGTCACACTGACAGCTAATGGATGTTAAATATTCAGTATAAAATGCCTGTCATTTTGCATGGTGTAGTGGTTAGTGTGCATACTTCAACATTAAGTTGTTGTGCTCATCTGGATCTTGTGTATTCAAACCTGTGTTTTTCATTTTATGCTAACATTATGCATGGTGATGAAGAGTGACAGGCTGAATCTTTACTATCATGTTTTAGAAAAAGACAAAGAGGAAGCCATGGAGACCAAAGAAGAAGGGAAGGAGGAAGAGGAGCAGCAGCAAGAAGGGAAGAAGCTGGAGCTGGATATGGAAGAAGGCAACATCGCCACCGCTGCTGCGGCCGCACTTGCATCTGCTGCGACCAAAGCAAAGGTAACATGTCCAATCAGAGAGCAGCTTTGACGTCCTTCTATTGGATCTTAGATGAATTGTGAGCTTTCTGCAGCAGATCCCAGTCTATGTTCAGTTTAATTACAGAGGTAAAGATATCTTCATGCAGCCTCTCTCTCTCTCTCTCTCTCTTTCTCTCTCTCCTTCTTCTTCGCGCAGCACCTGGCTGCTGTGGAGGAGAGGAAGATCAAGTCTCTTGTGGCTCTGTTGGTGGAGACTCAGATGAAGAAGCTGGAGATCAAACTTAGACACTTTGAGGAGCTGGAGACCATCATGGACCGGGAGAAGGAAGCAGTGAGTATCTCTGAACTTCACGAAAGCTGTGAGGTCAAATTTCCGGGTCATGTTCCACTGTAGTATCTAATATAAATTTGTTTATAGAAGCTTTTCTTGGAACATGATTTTTTTTGCTCAAATTTGTTGTACTGCTGTTAAATTACACAGATTCATGTTTTTGTATTTGAGTGTAAAAGAATATTAATTCAACTAATGAGAATACATTTGGTTGTCATAATTACGGCACAAGTACCACAAAGTGAAAAGAAATTATAATTATCCTAAAATAAGCTTCATTTTCTTTATACAGATTGTATATTCATTTAACTCCTCTGCTCAACAGTTAAAATCTTTGTATCTGTACAGCAGTGTTACTGGAGAAGCTGTTAATTAGCTGTAGTTTGAGGCTGTGATTAACACCCTCACTGACACCTCACTGTGATACGGTTTTAATGTAGTAAAGGAGAAGAGCTTTCTGGGAAATCAACAAAACAAACTGAGAGTCTGATCAGTCAGCAAAATTTGTTTAACTCATGAAATTCATTGGTGTGAATACAGGATCTTTATTCATTTGAACACTGCAGTCTTTTATCCGTCCACCAGGGCTGCCCTCCAGAAAACACTCCACTAAATGCTTTAGCTAATGTAGATGAAGACGGTAACCCATTTTAGCCACTGTAAATAGTGCATGAAGTCTGTATCTTTACACAGTCCAGCACAGTGTCCACACTCACTGAATGCACCTCTAATTCCAGTTAAACGTTTTGCTTTGACCATTTATACCAGATGTTGACTGGTGGAGGTTCTGTCTTAAAGATTGTATTGAAAGCAAGAAAAAGTGCCTTGATCAATTTGAGGTTTCCTGTAATTGGGTTTCAAACTGTGACATGACTTAACAGAAGTGTAGCGTGCAATTAATCGCGCCAGTTTTGGCTTTAAACGTTTAACCTTAATTTTTTTGTAATCGATTTTTGTGCCGTGTTTGTTTTGAAGGAATCTCTCATTTTTTGTTATAACCACAGTTCACCAATATTCCTTTCATCCCTTCCTAACACCCAAACAAACTCCCCGTGAGGCTACGAGACAAAACTACCAAAATGCCAATACCAAAAATACCAAAATTTAGGAGTTTTCAGTAGTTTTTGGCAGTGCAGAACATGTTTATTTTGACGTAATTGATTTTCATTTATTACTTTTCTGTTTAAATGTGTGCATTAATGTTCATTTTTATTTGTTTTTTGGGTGAATCTGTTTTGTTGTTTGAAAAGTCAGTAGTCGTGTAAATAAGCACAATCTCAATGTTGGTCATAATAAACGTGATTTTAATTTGTCCTAATCGAGCAGGAGTGTGTAACAGTTCAGTTTCTGTCTGTCTTCAGTTGGAGCTCCAGAGGCAGCAGCTCCTTACAGAACGACAGGCATTCCACATGGAGCAGCTGAAGTATGCTGAGATGAAGGCACGTCAGCAGATGGAGCAGCAGGCAGCTGCTGCAGCTGCGCAGCAGAACGCAGGGGCCCATCATGGACCTCCTCCACATGGCCCACCTCCTGCCCATGGTGGACCTCCTCCACATGGCCCATCTTCTGCACATGGTGGACCTCCTCCACATGGCCCACCTCCTGCACATGGCGGACCTCCTCCACATGGCCCACCTCCCGGCATGCACCCTGGACACCCCGGTCATCCTGGACACCCCGGTCCCGGATATCCGCCCATGCACCACACCATGGGTCCACACCACGGTCCTCAGACAGGTCAGAACTCACTCTGGTAGTTTCTAAGGTTGTCAGAGTGAGGGTCAGGCTATCATTCTTTTGTTTTGACATTTTCATTTCAAAGTTGCTTGCAGGCAACAACAAAAAAGTTTTATTTACATTCTGTGCCTGGTGATTGTTAGTCTTGGTCTTGTATCTGTATTAGAGCTGCGCGATTGTAAAGAAAATGCAATAACTTGATGCGATAAGCAATATTTGATACAATAATGCTTTAATTTTGTAAGATATTAACTTAAGTTATATAAATATATATTTAAAATCTGAAAATTAAAAACTTTCACATTCTGGGAAAACATTTGCATGCCAGTGTTGTTCATGGACCAAGCACTTTGACTGTACATACGTTTTTTTGAAGTACTAAAATTATTGCAAATCAGTGTGATAAGCATATTACGACATGCATATTTGCAGTATTTTGAGATCTGTACGCATCACATCTGCATTCAGTGCTTCTTGCACATCTCAGTAATATCTTGTTGCTTGCTACAGGACCAATGGTTGGACCAGGTCAGCCTATGCCGGGCCGGATGATGCCCGGACCTCCTCCAGTTGGTCCCCCACAGGGTGGCATGCCCCCAATGATGGGACCTCGACACCCTGGACCACCCAACGGCATGTGTGAGTGTTCTTTCCGTTATAAAATCAATCCTTTTCTTTCACTTTGTGCTGCATTATATATCGACGTTGTGTTTTTGAAACCACTTTCTGTTCGCACTCCTCACAGACACTGGTCCTCCACCTCATCCTGCACACCCTGATGGGATGCCTCCTGGTCCGGTGGGACCTCCTGTGTCTGCGCCGCCTCCTCGTGCTGCTGAAAACTAAAATTCCCCCCCCCTCCCCTCCAATCCACACACACATTTACACGCAAACATGCATTCAATCGCACATTCGACTTCTGCTCTTTAAATCCAAATTAATTCGGGTTCCTCTTGACACCTGTTGCTATCTCCCTCTCTTGATTGGATTGCTGATGTGTGGGTCATCTCTAAAGCTCCTCCCCCAGCTGAGCTTAGCACTCACCTGTAAACATCATCACGCTCAGGGCACAAAGTCTGGGAGTGTTGTTTTCGCTCTCTTGGCTAGTAATAATGTCGGCTACTGTTTCTTCTCCTCTGTGATGTTTAAGATTGTGCTGCTGCTAACGCTCACAGGCTCCTGTGTTGGGGAGTAACACTTGCTGCTGTCTGGCTTCTCCTTGTAATGTGACTGATAGAATAATATGTGTATATTGTGCTGATTCATGTAAGTTAAACTCTCTGAGACCAGAGAGAGCCCAAGCCCTGCTGTGGTCCGGCTCCCTCTTCAAAAACACACTGTAGTTACGAGCCAGTCAGCAGCCCGGCCCTCCCCCCATGAGCCTGCGATGCGTGGAGAACCAGATCTCACCACTGCTGTACGTGTTTGTGGTTCGGTATTCATTTCAACCAGGTTCCCAGTGGCATTCTTGAGCTTCCTGTAATATTTACACCCTCACCTCGCTAAGAATCTACCTCGCCGGTGCAGTTATCTGTCGCATTCAATCTGCACGCCACGTGTGTGTATTGAAATGCATAAATTCGATTTTATGGTGCTCTGCTTGGTCAGTCACACTGTGACCCAGTTATGCTCTGGCTGAGGTGGAGATCAAGAGGTCGCCCTAAGCGGGTGTAACTCGCCCTGTCTCCCGGGCTGCAGTCCCAAAACATGCCTGAGTACTGTATTTCAAAAAGGACACGCCCCAAGCTGTTGTTTTTAGAGATGTACCCACACACGCATGAACCTCTTATTGGCTTCATACATATATGTCCATGTGACAAGCTCCATTCATTTACTCTAGAATAATAATGGAGGTGATTATGGTATCACACTGAGATGTTGGAGGAGCTTTGCTTGTCTTAGGTGTAGCTGGCCCTTTGTGCTCCTCCCTTAAACTGACAGAGTAGCTGCCCTGCCTCGCTCTACCTCTCTCACTTCACTACCTCTTCTCTCTCTTTCTCGCTCTCTTCCTATGGCTGTTATCTCTCTTTTGTGCGTGCCCATGTGACTGCTGCATTACTGCTGTGTGGAGGCTGTTGTCCTCTTCCTCCTCAGGTGAACCAAGCCCCCTCTTCATCGTGACCGCCCCGCTACACTACACACACACACACACAAACACATTTCCTCTTCCAAAACTTTCCAGGCTGTATATCACAGGAGACGGGTGATTCCCTGCCTTCCTTATGCCCAATATATATCTTATAATGCTTTTTATTTTATGGTAAGGTATTTTTAAGAAAATAAAGTTTGTGTAGACTCATCACTGTTCTTGGATGTATGTAGATTTCTCTTCTGATTTTTCCCGACGTATTGATACTGAGACCTGAATACTGTCAAATAAAGTGGGTTTTTGTTTTTGTACGATTGCTTTTCTGTTTCAGTTCTAGCGTTTCCATAAGTTTTGTTCACTTGCTTTAATAATTAATCTCTAGGAATTTAAGTATTGGGCAAAAAAAGTTTCACCTTAAAGTCAAATGGAGATCTGTTTTACGTAAAGAAATTCTAAACTATTTCACAACGTGACATTTTAATGGCAATTAAATGCTTTTTTTTTTTTTTTACAAAATTCTCTGTGATCAATGTTACAGTAAAAACAACTATAAGAAAAATTACATAATGACACGGTCAGACAATTGACAAACCCTCAAAAATAGGCTTAACTGTCTTTAAGCAAAATTAATTTAAGCAATTATTATTTTGTGATGAAGTATGACCTGGATTTGTTCCTGAGAGGCTTGTAAAATTCACTCGTATAGCTTTTTTTTTTTTAATGTGCCTGTAATTTTTCCCACATTCACTTTAAATACAAATACTGGTCTGGGGAAAACAACACATGATCTATAACCGTATCACAAGGTGATATAATCTCTAACCTGCGTAATCGAGTGTGGAAGGGTGGTAGTTAAAATGGATGTGTGATGTGTTACAATAATGTTAATATGATAATGAATGTTTAACAGTGAATTTAGAGTAGTAATCAGAATAAAGAGGTCTTGTGCAAAGCCGATTAGCCTATCTGTAGGCTGTTTGTAGTTGCCTGGCAACTACCGACTTGGTGCATTAATATAGAATGTGACTATTAGATTGTGTTTAGATTGAATATGATTGAACGGTATAGTTCATTTAGACTAGTTATGAAAAAACTAGTTTAAATGTGAACTGACTATTAGAAGATCACGTTCATCCATAGACTAAGATTATTAGAAAAAAAAAATCTATTAAAAGACAATACAGTAAGTCTTGGGGTCAGAACAGGTTCATGTATGTGAGAAGGTTGGTGGAGATGTATAGATTAGGTGACCAACCATTTTGCAGCACAGCCAATGGGTTACATTTGTTTAGCATTTTACAAGGTGAACAGTTACTCTCAAATGCCACCTATTACTTTGTCAAGGGAAAATGTGATTATTGTATGTATTTTCTCATGTAGATTTTCACCCAGGCATTTGAGCACCTCACTGCCTCCATGTGGATATTAATATTTACAGCTTTTATTTACATTTAGTGTAATGACACCAGACCAGGTCCAGGTCATAAAATCAAGCCAGAGGTGTAACAAAATGGCCAGTGATTTTAGGACAAAAAATCCCTCCACTAATAAACAGAGGATCTAATCCTACAGCCTTATGCGTGCGAGGCACAGGGTTTTCTATTTGTTGAAAACAGTTTTCCCCCTTTTAATTTGTTTCATATGATCACGGGTGGCTGCATGGAAGCAAGAAGCCACAAATTCTGTATTTATTGATTGATTATGTGAACTGGTTCAGATTAGTTATAGGCTAATGAAGTGGTATGCGAGCAGAAATGTGTATTAAGAAAGTAAATAGGGTCAGTTTAAATTTCATGTATTGAAAAGCCCATTAGTTATCCACTAGCTCAGATGTTACAAAATTAAACCTTTTCATCTGAGCTGCATCAGCCCTGCCATCCCCGATGAGATGAGCTCATTCTATAAGAGCTCATGCAAACTTTCATTTTCCACTCATTTCTCTCCTCAACCCATTTCTTAGCTGGTCTTTCTCTCTGACTTCATTTGTCCATCTTTCTTTTTCTTGGCTCTTCCTCATCTCTGTCCTCACCTCCTCCTTCTCGCTCATCCTTATGCGTTTAGTCTTCATCCTTCACCCCCGTAACCATGGCGGCAGCTTCAGAGATGTGTGAATAAGGGAGACGGTGCCACTGGCAGAACGCAGCTACGTCATTACTGCTGCAGGGACGGATCGCAGACAGCCTGGAAGTGACCATGTTCACCTAGTAATACACTGAACTGTTTATTTGTCAATCATTAAATCATCAGAACAATATGGGAGTTAATTTGTACATATATAACTCAATAAATGGAAAAAGAAGTTAAAGGTGGGTGGGTGATCTTTTCCAGAAGCATTTTTTGTTATGCTGGTTGAAAGTCTCCTCACATTCGGAAAACAATCACTAAGTGGGCTAAATATAGATTTATATAAATATATATCTTCTTTGGAAGGCGCAGGACCATAAAATGTTCATCCAACCATTCGGTCTGAATACAATGACTGGATGTCCTACTTGCCTGTCAAACTATGTATGTGTTGTGTTGGAGGAGGCATGGCTTTGGAGATGCTCTGAAGGGAGGGCGGGATCTTATGCCTCTCCGAAATTGCCTACCTACCTTTAAATACATCAAATTAAAAGTAAAGAATTAAGGTCCTATATATCAAGATGTAAGCAAGAGATTATGTGAAGATGTTCAAAGTAAGTCCTGTATATAACTATAAATATAAATATGTAACACATAAACAATATTGGTAGAACAATACACTATGAAAGCAGGTAGTAGTGCGCTAGCGGTTTACAGTGGAGATGGGCTGTGGAACAGAACTGGTAAAGATATGAAAAGGTCATGAGTTTGATTCCCAGAGAAGCTCTTGCCCAAGTGCAGTACAGGTTTACAGTGAATGACCTGCAGTTACATACAGCACAGAATTCAAGTGCCATGTGTGCCTCAATGTGTGCCTCAGTGTGTACCTCAATGTGTGCCTCAGTGTGTACCTTAATGTGTGTGCCTCAATGTGTGCCTCAATGTGTGCCTCAGTGTGTACCTTAATGTGTGTGCCTCAGTGTGTGCCTCAGTGTGTACCTCAGTGTGTGCCCAGTGTGTACCTTAATGTGTGCCTCAGTGTGTACCTTAATGTGTGTGCCTCAATGTGTGCCTCAGTGTGTACCTTAATGTGTGTGCCTCAATGTGTGCCTCAGTGTGTACCTTAATGTGTGTGCCTCAATGTGTGCCTCAGTGTGTACCTTAATGTGTGCCTCAATGTGTGCCTCAATGTGTGTACCTTAATGTGTGCCTCAGTGTGTGCCTCAGTGTGTGTGCCTCAATGTGTGCCTCAGTGTGTACCTTAATGTGTGTGCCTCAATGTGTGCCTCAGTGTGTACCTCAATGTGTGCCTCAGTGTGTACCTTAATGTGTGCCTCAATGTGTGCCTCAGTGTGTACCTTAATGTGTGCCTCAATGTGTGCCTCAGTGTGTGCCTCAATGTGTGCCTCAGTGTGTACCTTAATGTGTGTGCCTCAGTGTGTACCTTAATGTGTGTGCCTCAGTGTGTGCCTCAGTGTGTACCTCAGTGTGTACCTTAATGTGTGCCTCAATGTGTGTACCTTAATGTGTGCCTCAGTGTGTGCCTCAATGTGTGTGCCTCAATGTGTGTGCCTTAATGTGTGTACCTTAATGTGTGTACCTCAATGTGTGCCTCAGTGTGTACCTTAATGTGTGTACCTCAATGTGTGCCTCAGTGTGCCTCAGTGTGTACCTTAATGTGTGTGCCTCAATGTGTGCCTCAGTGTGTACCTTAATGTGTGTGCCTCAATGTGTGCCTCAGTGTGTGCCTCAATGTGTGCCTCAGTGTGTGCCTTAATGTGTGCCTCAGTGTGTGCCTCAGTGTGTGCCTCAGTGTGTACCTTAATGTGTGTGCCTCAATGTGTGCCTCAGTGTGTACCTTAATGTGTGTGCCTCAATGTGTGCCTCAGTGTGTACCTTAATGTGTGTGCCTCAATGTGTGCCTCAGTGTGTACCTTAATGAGTTTGATGGCTTTGCTGAGTTCCCTGTAGTGCCGCGAAACCCAAAAATCTGAAGACTTTGAATTAAAATGACAAACATTGACAGTCTTTGTGTGATGTGCAGATGGCAGGAGCTCTTGGACTGCCAAAAACAGTTGGTGTGTGTGTGTTCCTGATCGAATATAAAGGATACTTTCCTTGTTTTCTAAGCACCATCGCTTCAGCTCGGTACGTGCTTGACAGAGGCATTTAGGCATTTCATGTTTGTGCACCCGCACTATCTCTGAGGACGTTTCCATGGCAACACTTCTCATGGTACTGCATAAGGAGTTGCCATAGAGGAGGGGCTGTTTTGTGCTTTAAAGACTGAATGTTAAAGCAACGGTGGCGACTCCAGCGCAGCGACTGTCACACCCTCTCCTGTCCAACAGAACTGCGGCTGTCTTTGCAGTACAAAATTAATTACACCCCTAATCAACATGATTGTGAAGCACAGCTTGATTTCCGTGTGCAGGACCTAAAACATTCAGACTGAAGGGTCGTTGAGTTCACCTGTGAGTTGCTACTCTGGGTTGCCTCATCTGTACCCTGTTCTAAGAGATCTCAGGCAGGGTTATTTGCTGAATTTGAAGTGTCCACTAATTTGTGATTTCGTCTTTGGCCTTCCAGATTAAAAAAAAGCAAATCTGGGACAGTGCCACAGGCTTGTCAACAAGCTGTTAATTAGGGCCCCTCTGTGTTTGTGCCATGAGCATTTGGCATCCTGCTTGTGTGAGCCAGACTGAAAACCTGGGACTTTGGTATCCTGATATGGTTTTAAACTCTTGTTGCCATGACAGCTTATTTGTCAAGGTAGGTAGCCCATACTTGAAATGTGACCTCTGCATTTAAACCTGGGGAGCAACTGGGGGAAAGCTGCCTAGCTGAAGGGCTTCTCAGTCGCTTTCTGCCAGCTGTGGGAATGGAAACTGTGACCTTTGGTCCAACTCTCTAACCATTAGGCCACAGCTGCCCAGTATAATATGTGCCCTATAATATGTGGCATATAAAGGAAGCAGCTGTCAGAATATACATTAAAAACACATTAGCTGTCAGGAATGCATTAAAATAGAATATAATCTTGATTATCACAGACCCAGATGGAATTCACTCACTTTTTACAATTTGGGCTGATTACAGTGAAAAGTCTTTGCAACAGGTTTGAACATGGCAGACAGAGCTAAGTAATGCACACTAACTGGTAGCTGAAGACATGATCATATTAGACAAATACACAAAGGGTGATGAATTTGTAGATCTTGGTGGATGATGGTCATTTCAATACTGCAAAAATGCAAAAAGGTTTTGCTGAGTTTTGTGGGTGCAGATTCAACGGTGGTGTGGCCACAGCCAAAGACATTCTTTCAGTTCTTTAATTTCATGTCATTTCATGAAGCTTTAACAGGAGTACAACCCATGGAGCAAGTGCCATTTCCCAGAGGTCTAGAGAGTTTGAATAATGCAAGTTAAAAGAAAGAACCGATTCACTGAAATGACTCTCACTTGAACCTGCAGTGCTTTAAACAGAGATGGCGATAGAGAGGCAAACGTTACAGATTGCAGCTTGAAGTAGGCATGTTATAGCTTTGTTTGCATGAAAATCCTGGAGAAGCACGGCTAGATTTGTAATCATTTAATTGCATTTGATTTGGTTATAGCTGTGGCACAGGGCAGCTAGTTGGAGGGAAGTACAGCACAAAGAACTGCAATGAATAAGTTACCCAAACAAAATGTTTTGAGGTTTGCAATTATGCAAAATAATGCTGTTTGGCAATAAGGTAAGAAATTCTTTTTGTTTTTGTGTTGAATTAAGTAATTAAATAATAAATGTTTCATACCCCACTGGCAAAAACTTATTTTGTTTAACTATTGTAGTTGCTGTGTGTAGTTCCTCCCAATATAAACATCATTTCTGGGAGCCTCTCCTGGCTGCTGAAAACATTGGATTTGTACACATTTTAGTATCACTTATGACTCAATGTGTTTAGTTTCCCAGCACATTGCTTGAGTCATTCACTGTGAGCACAACTAGCTCCTCTCAGAAGAACCAAACAACCTTCTTAATCTTGACAGGTGAGCAAGAATATGACACCTGAGCTAACCGAGACTGAAGGACTTTATAAGGATTTTCTGGATGTGTTCAGTTTCGCTGCAATGCCCTGCTGGACGTGCAAGAAGCGCAGGTGTCTCCGCCGTCGGCCTGCAGAGAGGAAATTAGATCCATTGTCACGCTTCCCAGTGGGAGGCTGAGCTCCTGCTGGAGTGTTTAGTGGAAAGGTGAGTGTGATGCTTATGGTTTAGCAGTGAGCTCAGAAGCTTGTTGATCTGCCATGTTTTTCTTCTGAATGCCCTGTGAGTTTTCATTGCATGTTGGTGTGAATCTATTTTTGGTTTTATTTGACTTAAACATACATCATGAAAAGTATATTATTACATTTATGTATTTGGCAGACACTTTTATCCAAAGCAACTTACAGTGCATTTAGATTATACATTTTATCAGCACATCTGTACCCTGGGAATCGAACCCACAACATTTGCACAGCTAATCCAATGCTCTACCATTTGAGCTGTAGTAATGTTGTGTAAA
Source organism: Chromobotia macracanthus (assembly GCA_036877525.1). Classification (NCBI taxonomy): domain Eukaryota; kingdom Metazoa; phylum Chordata; class Actinopteri; order Cypriniformes; family Botiidae; genus Chromobotia; species Chromobotia macracanthus. Next base: position 7,009,016 of record JAZGTH010000061.1, on the reverse strand, counting down.
GTAGCCTACAATTTTGTTTCAAACAGAGATGGCAGAAGAGAGGCAAACGTTATGATTGCTGCTTTAATTATTCCATACATCTAGAGCTCTAAACCTCTGTCTGAGTTTCAGATATCACACTGTACTATAACATCTTTTTCAAGTGTCAGCCACCTCAGAATCTTATTTTGGCGCATACATTTAAAAATCGTGGCACAAATTCTCGGAGACCTGGAGCGGGAAACCAGAGATTCCACAAGGCCACTGATCCATCAGTCTTTCAATGTTTATCACAATTAATGTGTGTTTCTTTCTAGTCGTTTTCTTCTGGACGTGACAGGGTGTTGTCTTGTGAGCTCCAGCGCGGTGTTGAAGGAGTTCATTAAAAATGGAGGCTGTAAAAGTAGGCCAGTGGCTCACTGATGTGGAGGTGAAGATGGGTGGAGAGAAACCAGACGCATGCTACTGTCTTCCCCTGCTCCACTGTCTGGATTGTGTTTTCTACTAGACTCTTCAGGTAACCAGGTTGAACATCTCATGTAACTTGTGTGTTCTGTTTAAATGAGAAATACTGATGATTAAGGAGTTTGAAGCAGGACAGAAGAGCAGGTATTACTGCCTTCTTTATGACTTTATGGTTTATTTAAAGATTGTAAGGAATTTATCGTAAAGTCAGTTACTGATTTTATATATTATATTTAAAATGTAATCTTCACAAACAGTTTTGGATTTCAGTCTTTCTCCTTTCAAATAATTAGGAGCTTTACTTCCATGACTACAAATAGTTGCCCAGGGCTGTATTACCAAAATGAGCACTGTGTGAACTGATGTGCCCTAAAGGGCCTTTGGATCGAGCTCTGTATTACTGTTATGAAGTGCTGAAGAAAGCTGGACTTGTTTGTTTCAACATGCAATCTCATAATAAAAACACAATGAACACATGAAAAGTGAAAGTAACCATTCACGGTTTCTGATGCTTGTGAACTATAAGAAGCTGTAGATCACAAACCCTAAAACCAGACATTGCGCTTCCATCGCCTCATTAGCTTTATTTCTTTTGTTTAAATGATCTGAAGTCGTAATTAAAAACCTTCAAGCATTACATCACAATAGGCTTCATTGTTCCTCGTTCATCTTCTGATTGGCTGAGAGTTACTGTAGGCATCTATTCAGCTGAGTGGGCCATTACTGGCAAATGCTTTGCCGAGACAGGACGAAAAAATCAGTTTAACTTGTTCCGTGGTGGAAGTTTGTGTGTGGAAAAACAACTGTGTGTTTTTGGTTTAATGTACATACGGTCTGTGTCGTTGGCGATGTGCTCGTGTGTGCTTTTAAACAGTTTCACTGCTTGAATTGGGCTGCGATATTCCTTCGGTTCAATATTGAGATTCTGTTCTCCAGTGTTATGCCAAGTGTGTGTCCAGTAGATGGTCTGTGTACCATGTGCCGTAATTTGCTCAGTGTGTACAGGGTTCTAATGTGTGTTTGTTCTAAAGTCTGCGGCAGAACCATCATAACTCTCTTATTCTCTCACTCTGTCTCCTTTATTTTCATAACTCTTAAAAATAACGTTTTTTAAAAGGTTCTTCACAGTGATGCAACAGAAGAACCAATTTTGGTTCCCCAAAAAAACATTCAGTCAAAGATTCTTAAAAGAACCATTTCTTTCTCACCTTTATATAGTCTAAAGAACCCACTACAAAGACCCTTTTGTGAAACAGAAAGACTCTGCGGATGTTAAAGGTTCTTTATAGAGCCATACAGCCAAAAGGGCTTCTTCTATGGCATCGTTTGTTAAAGAGTGTATGTAGTTAGGTTGTCTCCTGTCCAGCCAGAAAATTATTGGTTGGATGCCACAGCTGAAGCACACTTGTGCCGGCTGCATCGGGCTGTTTCCATTGCCATTGAATCTGACATCTGGATCTGACGCTTTTTCTGATGGGGTCTTATGATTCATGCGAACCATGTGTTGTCCTTGCTGCTCTGTCATCTGTTGTTTTCTTAAAGCTAGTCCCAGAAGGAATTTGTTTTTTGACTGATGCATTTAGGCCTGTTTTGATTACGCGTAATCAGGGTGTAGCTTAAACAGCAGACTTGTGTTGTGTAGTATTTCTATTAATAACAACTGTAGATTATTACGGGGTGATTTAGAGCTAAACAAACTTGATCATCATGAAAGCCATTTTATGTGAGGAGGGAAAACGTGTCTGAATGGTTGCCTATTTCATCTAGATGAAAAGGACGTTACTGTTTAATAACTGATCATGGAACAACTCATATCCACAACTGATCTGAATTTTGATGGAGACGAATTCACTGTAAGTGATAGTTCACCCAAAATGAAAATGGTTACCTGAGGCTGTGGATTACAGGTAATAATGTTGCAAATAATCTGCAGTTTCTTTCACAGATTGTTTCCATTCATACCCTTTTTTAAAAAAGTGCTTCACAATGCTATAGAAGAGCCATATAGAGACTATGTTTTCTCCTTCACAAAAAGGTTCTTCAGACTATAGAAAGTTATGAAAGAAATGTTTTTTAAGAACCTTTGACTGAATGTTTCTTTGGGGAATCAGAAATGGTTCTTTAATGGCATTGCTGTGAAGAACCTTTTAAGAACTTTTATTTTTAAGAGTGTAAGACATTAATATATCGTTAGGAATTTGGTGTTGCCTGTATCTGCTGTTTAAATCTTAAAGACACAGTACCCACTGACTTGTATTTCAACAACCATTTCAGCTCAAAACCTTTTCACTGCCCTAATGAAGGAAAAACGTCATCTACACCTTGAATGGCCTAAGGGTAAATTAACAGCAAATGTTTTTGGATGAACTATCCCTTCAAAGTCTGATGGTTATGGTCCCTGTATGATTATCTTTACTCTGCTTCACATATAGATTGATCACCACGTGTTCCTCAGACACGCATGCCTAGTAGTGTCTGATCTTACAAAGTTGCTGATACATCAAGCATGTTTTATTAGTCTGTTAATATGGCACAAATATGTCACCACTGACGCAACACAACATTGTACGAGACGCAATGGATACAGCGTGTATTTAAATACGGCACAGCCGAGGCAGAGGGAGCATTCAGAGAGCAGAGACTGGCGGTTGGGTTGTTGCTAATGGTGAGGGGTGTGGAGGCTGCACAAACTGTTTAGTTCTGCTCTGGTTGGCAGCACATAAGCCCATATGATCCAAACTCCAGCCCGTTCAGAGCCAGGAATAGCAGCGGTGTGCTAATGGCACTCGAAGAAGAGGAAAGAAAAGCGTTACAATAGAAAAAGAGGGGAGGGGCTTAAGCCTGGACACATGGGCAGAGGAACTGGGTTGTTATATATCTTTCATATACTGTGTGAGGTTGAATCATTAATACATTGATCTGATTGAGTACATCTGGCTGAGGCAATAAAACACTTAAATTTCAAATGAATGGTTTTATGGTGGATGCTAAGAGCCAGTGTCCATAAACAAATGCATAAGGAGTGATGCACGAGGAGTGATGCACGAGGAGTGATGCACGAGGAGTAATGCACGAGGAGTAATGCAGTAGATCCAGTAATCACTGCTATAAAAACAATATTCAGTTAAAATACTGAATAACACTGCTGGATATCTGTGGCTGCTATTGTTGTTGATTTAGGCATTAAATGATACGTGTGTGTCTTTGTTGTAGAAATAAAATGCTACAACTATAAAAAAGCACATCACTCCAGAATAACAGAATAAAGGATTATGATAATATTGCTTGTTGGCTGTCCATATTGTTATTGTAACATTATATTTTTTTATGTTGTTTATATATGTTTAGGCTTTGTGCACTTTGAATTTTTAATCTAGTGTCATTCATAATTCTGGTCACATCTTGGTCCATGTTTCACACAGTTCATATTTCCCCCAAGATTTTACACAGTACATTTGCAAACCCTGAGTTAATATATTTTGTTCATATACATACTATTACTATCCCATATACCTGCACTGTAATGTGTGGTTAGCACCCTGCTCTAGAGCAGAGCAAACACAACGTTAAAAACAATGTCAACCATTTTTACATTTATAAGAGTACGGTGCTTAACCCAGGATTGCAAGTAGCCTTAACCTGGGATTAAAAAATGAAAAATATGTTAATCCAGGGTTTAGTTTTGTTTGAAAAGACCTATTTAGTATTTCTGAGTGTATCTGTTGTTTAATGTTTGCAGCTTCCCCTTGCTTCCCAAGGACAAAGTGACCCACCTGATATATTTGTGTCTTGTGTGGTTAGTTGTTTAGTTGTGTGTCGTCCCAGTGAGGTTTTTTAGCTTTGAAAGAAGGACAGAGAGAGAACAGACAGAGTGCCAGTGGAGTCCATCATGGGGTTCTGTTCTCTACAGCTTTAACACTTTACAAATCAATACTGCATCATCAGTTACAAACAGGCTGTTTGCAGCTGTTAGAACCTAAAGATGCTATAGGCAATGTTTCTGTTGAACAGTATGGAGTAGGTGTCATGAAATATCATTTGTTTCTGTGGGACCGTGGGCAGTGGTTAGATGTGGTTAGCCAGTCAGAATTCTTTGTGGTGTTGTCTGACTGTCAGTCATTTTGCAAGGCGGAGTTTTATAAATTATCCCCACACTCTGCCTAAACAATTCATCTGTCACATTTTTTAAACTGGCTGAGCTCTTTTAACAGGATCCTCATCAGAGCCTTTAGCCTTTCACATGGATGGATAGTCACTTATTCATTTTTAATAGGCATTCCCACCGCGGCTCTATTTATAAATCTAATGCTTCTATTAATATAAGCAGTTCCTCGTGAGGGCAATAAAAGAGAGCCATACAGCTTTAATTCACAACCTGATAAACTGTTTACACTCAGCAGGGACAGAACAGGTGCAGTTTTATAGCCATGTGTTTCACACTTCCATATTTACAGTAGCAGTCAAAAGTTTGGACACACCCACTCACTTAATATTAATAGCATAATTTTAAAATATATTAAAATAAGCCATCAAAGTTATGCAACAGCTTATATTCAGGTTTTCAAAGCTGCAATTCATAACATTTGCCTCTATTGCCATCTCTGTTTAAAACAGAAAACTGCAGGTTACTTTACTTCTCTTTCAGTATGAAGTCAAATGAAGCCGAACTGACATTTCCCATGAAATCTCACCGACAGCTTAAATTACAAATTATCATTATAAACTTAACTTGTGAATTGGATAAGGAGATGCAGATCTGTCACGTACTTCCTCAATAAGTGACTTTTGATCATTTTTAACCAAAAAACGTTTGCAGGTATGTGTTGAGCCTTTTGACTGTATATGCACATATCACACTTTCGTGAAGTGAGGTGTGTGAGGTTGTGTATTTGCATGGTAAGAGTGCTGCTTGGAGTCCCACAGTACAGCAGCTTCTCTCCTCCAGTGTCTTTGAAGCTGAGCCTGTTGGCACTTAACCCGAATCTTGCTCTTGGTGAGCAGTGTGGGAACCAGTGGGGGGAGAGAGGGGCAGGGCTAATGAGTCTGTGGTTGGAGAAAATAAATTCTTTGGGACTTTCTCATTAGACTGAATGTACACAGATGACAGGCATTGTGTGATGAAGTAAGATTGTGTTAAGAATTCTTTTGTATAAACGGCAGTGCTTTGTGTATCACACAAGTAATTGTGTCCTCAAAGGAGCTTATGAACCTCAGTAATGCATTTTTGTTGCTGTCTGCATGCAAAACATTCACTAGCATATTGTCCTAATATAACTCTCCAGTGACCAGGGGAAAATCCTATATTCTGTTTGATATATTTATACAGGAATACAGTGTATGAACCCCTGAGTGTAGACAGACAGACAGAAAGAAATGAAATGATCTCCAGTGTTATGTGCATGCCCATTTTAAAGCAAAGCAATGTTTTTTAGGCAGATTGTGTGAAACTCACTCTGTTAAAGTGTACAGAAGAGCTCTTCTTTTCTGTCTGGCATCTGTAGGGTGTGATATAGTCAATGCTTCATCAAGCTCAGCATTAGATAATATTCTCAATGGAAACGGAGGGGCGGTGTGGTTCATTTGTCCCGTTATGTTTCTAAAGGGCAGTCAGTCGATTTATCACTGCTCGATGCATTGAAGTTTTTTTTTCTGAGAGCATAATAATGTCTGGACGAGGACTGAACGCACACACAGATCGCCTGTTGCGCTCTCTTGTCTTCTCTGTGGAGAAATGCTGCCGACCCCCGCCTTCATCACCGCAGCCCCCCGGCCCTCCTCTCCCTCAATGTCCTCTTCCCCTTATTTCAAACCATCAACCCATAAACAATCCGGACATATCAGCCTCAAAATGACATGCATCTTCACAGGTCCTCCTATGGGCTTTTAATAGATTTTAAAATAGATTTTCTAAGTATTTCTAATAGTAATTTTCTAGGTATTTTAACTGGTGTGGCAAGACATCCCCATGCATGATTTTCAATTTCATGCTGTATGAAATTTGTAAATGAATAGAGATATTTGCAATGCATTATTGTGTTCTCGTAATTTTTAATATAAAGAATGACATATGAATGTTAAACGCGTATATTATTTGTGTTTGCAATATTATTGAAAGCAATAAGGACTTGGGGAGGGGCTGGAGTGTGGAGGGGGTGGGGAGACAGTGGGAGTCAAAATCAGTTTCCCTCACAGACTGTGAGAGCGCTTGAAACCGCATCTGAACCGGGAAGCGGTTCGTCCTCTCCAAGTGGACGCGCGTCGATTTGGTTTCAGCGTAAACCCGATTCTGTCCGCCAGATCACTGACCCGCAGTCGGTCTGTGGAAATGGGACCATAAAGCTTAAAAATAAAACTTCCATCGAACAAAAACCAAAAAAAAAAACAGACGAGGGGAAGTAAATAAAAACGCCTGGAGAAGACACGTCGTAAAGAAGTGGACATGGAGAAGCGCAGAGGAGATGCGATGTAACGCGCATTTCGGATTTAATTCTCGACTTGACAGAAATAGTGTTGAAAGTGATTTTAGTTTTTCTTTTATTACGTTTACACGCAAGAATGAATCGAAAGCAGACGAGGCTCTGTTCAGGATGCTGGAGGGTGCCGATGCTCTCCGTCCTTCTGGCCGTCACCTTTACGCCGTGGTTTGCGCACGGTAAGACGGTTTTAAGACACACATATTGAATAACCCGAGAGTTTAGAGGCAATAGTCTTCAATAATGAGCTGATAACTTCACGTAACAGCGGGGCAGGAGCGGGATGTCGGTCACCGGTGCGGCCGCCGCTGCCTCTGCTGCGCGCCGGTGCCGATGCGCAACTTTGGACAAGCGCAGGGAAATGTAGGTTAAACGTCTCATTGGGGTATTTGGGATTCGTCCAAAAATTCCCATCAGCATTCATTTACTCGCATTGAATAAAAGAAAAGACCTTGCACACAAAATAACACACACACACACCTGCAAGCAAACCGACACTGTTGTAGATATTATAATATTAAGATGTGAAATCATTGGCGATGATGGAGGCGCACAAAGGCAGAATTATTTATGTCCTCTGCGCGTAAATCTCACTTGTTTGTGCTTGTGGTTTGGAGAAAAAAAATGCTCACTGGTTTCTCTTAAAAACATTGTCACTCCTGCGTTTCCATCCAAGATATCCAAGGATGGAGGACCAGCCCAGTGGGAGATGAGGGTCTCCTTGGGCACGGATGTGTTTAAAATTGCGATAGATCACCGAGCATTAGAGATCATCTCATGCATACGCCTTTATTTTGTGTAATTGGGTCTTTATAATCTGAATCATGTAAACGGAAATGGTTTTGCATTAGTGGCTGGAAGGTTTTCCATTGTCCGGCCGTGTTTCTCGATTGTGCATCGACGCCCGGCTATAGGGCAGGGAAAATGAAGGCGTCTGGGTGTTGAAAATCGTCTAATGGCGAACAAATGCACATCTTTTGTGCAGGAAAGTGCATACTGTTTCCTCACACGATTTACTGTGAATTAAAGTGCAGCTTTGTTGAAGCTCGTGTGATGGCGACCACTAGGGTACCAGTCAGGTAAAGGTGACGTCATTGGCGACCCTGCCCTTGGTCCTCTTTATTCGTTTGCCTGTTTGCGATTTTTATTGTTGTGTTCACCTCCCCGCCCAAGTCAACGAAACTGCAAATGTACAAGTCATAGCCAGCTCTTTATATTCTTTATTTTACTTGATTGACTGCTGGACTACAGTGATTTGGGTAGGACAGAGGCAGTCAACCGCTGGTCAGTGTAGACAGCCATCTCCAATCCATTAGACCATCACTGGTGCGGTGCAACCTGCATACATGAGATTTCTTCCCATGAACTGATCTGATTGTATTCTGTTTCACGATTTGCTGAATAGCTGTTTTAATGTCTCAAGAGGTCAGTAGACACAGGCTTGCTGTCATCTGTGATGGACAGATTTTACTGCAGAATGGGACAAAGAGGTGTTGCCCACCATGTCTTGTCGATCAAACCGTTGGGCTTTCAGATAGATTATTTCTTTCATGTAAAATGGTTCACAGTGTACAGAATTGCTCTGATGTCAACGAACAGGCAGCTTTCTGGCTTTTAACATGATGTTTGTTACATTAATGACTAGCAGCAGTTTATATGTGCGTGACACCTGTTACCGGGCATCAAGCTACAGATAAGACTGATTTAAATCCATCTGAGAGGATATTTGGTTGATGCTGTATCGTCTAACGCTGTAACACTGAAAGACTGAAGCTGTGATGTTTGGGTGTGTCATTATTAATAATCACACTGAACATTGGAATCCAGCGTTCTGTATCTTTTTGATTTTCCATCATTTTGATTCTTTTTCCAGGAATGTGATGTCATTTGCACGATTTTTAAAATTGCAGGTTGCACTTTAATATGAAGTCTTGTTGTAACATCAATTTTTGTTACAACAAAAATTGTATTGTGGGTGCACTTGTGCATGAATTGGATTGGGTTGTAGGCTGTGTCCATTCCGCGATGTGTTTAATGATTGTGATTTCCTTTGATCACATTTATCACATTTGTGTTGGTTTACATCCACTCGCTGCCAAATAAACTAATCACAGCTTGTCTGGAGAAAAAGAACGAGGGGAGAAAAATTCAGTTATTGGTGGTGGTGTTCAGTTCCTTGAGCTGCATTAATACAAAGAAACCAGAAATAAGAATGTACATTAAATGTATGTTCTGTGTGTAAATGTGGGCTGCTGCCATTTTGTGTTTCATCAGACACATAACTGCTCAGCCCACCCCTCTAATGTAGCCCACACTACATTGAATACATGTAGTGATAAGAGTAAAACAGAGTCTAATACATACCTCATTTGCTTACGTAGCTTACTTAGAGTAAAACAATGACAGAGAGAATCTACATCAAACATCAGTGTGTACAGACTGAAAAGCAGAAAATCTGCTGGGTTTGGAATGAAAGACATTTTATTATTAAAGGTTTTGGTGTCACTTTGTTTGTTAGGTTTTTCTTGCAGACAGATGTGAACATATTCGTTTGTGGCGATGGGTTTTTGCACGTCGCATTCAAGCTGTTACATTCGCTCTGCTCAGTGAGGGAGAGCCGGTTTCCATGGCAACACATCCCTCTTTCATCTCACCACCTGTTGAGCACAGCAATGAAAAGGTTTATGCAACTGGAGGTGGAGAGACGTTTAGCGGCAGCTTTCTGATTACGTATCAAGGTCAAAGATCGGATTGGTAAAGCCTGAATCATTAGCCAGCGTAAAAACTGAGCGGAGCGTTGGGTTGCTAGGGTGGGATAAAAATGTTCACTCCATTTTTGCAAAGAAAATGTCTAACTAGGGGATCTGAAACGAGACTAAAGAGAATAAAGCTCAAATCTATTAGCCTCTCCTCATTAACACCTAACAAATGAAACATCATTATTGTGTTGATGGAGCTGATCTACATTTTTCACTCCACTGCATCAGTTTACTCTTTATCTCTCTGTATTTATATTTATATACAGTATTCTCAATATTTATTATTGCATGAGGACTGACGAGTCGTTTTAATCAACATTATCAGACACAGAACAGAGAGAAACCATTTCATCATCACATTATGCTTGAAATTAGGTTTCATATTACATTTACAGATAACATATTTCATCTCATTTATTTAATTACAATAAGCACATATGAATGTATGAACTCCATGAATTCAATATTTCAGAAACCTTGAAGGATTAGTAATTATTATGTTTCAAACAAGTGGTTCATACTTTAGATGTATTTTCTCTAAGATTATATCGTTTTATTAAATTATATAAGAAAGTGCTGTTGGACTTGACCTCTAAACCTCTTAATCAAACAGGATATGATAGATGATGACAGAATGACAGAAAAAGTTTTCACACTGAGATCCTGGAATCGTACCTCCCACAGTTTTCGCTAGGGCAGACAGCCATCAGAAAAGCATGTGATGTGCAGAGGAACTGTTGCTGTTCATCGACGTCTCTTCACTGTCTGTAGAGGTTCAAAACACACACTCTGGCATCTCCCCAGATTCATACAGCTGAGACCCAGGGCCAAACTCCTCCAAGCCTGGCCAACACACCCCAAATTCTGAAACATGCTCTCAGATGACCTCCTCCCCCTTCAGGGCTGAATTGGGGTACATGGAAAAAAGGGGTAACCAAATATTACATAACAGAATTTGATCATCTGAGAGAAACACAATGGCCATTTTGTGTTCAGACTGCACTCTGCCCGGAGCCCCAGATTTGCACTTCTGTACTGCGTTCTGTCTGGGAGGTGTATTAAATAGTATGGCAGGAGATCATGGATAACACAGTGGTCGTAGACCTAACCCTGTCCAGATCTGACCTCAGTCTGGGTATTTAATCCACACAATCTAAAACCTGTGTTCCAAACACTCCAATCAAATAATCTTGACTAACTGTACGCTGCTTTCCTGCTAGTGGAAAGCAGATATGTCTCTAAATGAAAGTGTACAGTTTCAAAAATGAAGTTACCGGCGAATATCTGTGACACACATTTGCTAATGGTTGAAAATCGACGTGCGTTAACTGTTATCTCCTGTGAATTTCAGGCCTTCCACACCACCGTTTGGTTTCCAGTCCATAGTTAGATTAACACTTGCACTCAGCATGAGTCACTGAAACATCATGTCATTTTCCAGATACACTTTACATCATTACTGCAATCAAATGAGAGCTTTATTACTTGCCATTTTGTTGTCTTCCTAATGGTATAAAAACGTTATTTAAATGTATACTGATGCATCATACTTTTTAATTAGGCATCTGATTTCTATGTAGTCTCGCACTATTAGATTGATGTTTTCTTGCTGTATGAGTCTGTATTAGTCATCACACAATATTAAAATCAACACAACATTTATTTTTTCATCTTTCTAAACTGAGAAGATGCACCAGGACCAGAAAATGCTTTCTTTTCTTTTTCCAGTTTTATTTGTTACAGGAAGTGTGCTTTGATACACAGGTAATGGTGAACATTTCTCACCTAATCGAATTGCTTTGACAGGCTGTGTTCTGAAAAACATTTCTACCCCAAAGGACTTTCACAGTTTGTGCTGTTTTTACTGTGTCTTGCTGGTGTGTGTGGTTGTTGTTTTAAAAATACAATTCTTCCTTACCACTTGGTGACTGCCTTTTGTTGTGTGTGGTGTGTTTATGTTTCTGAGAAGTGATTTTACATCTGTTTGCAAGACACATTTATCTCTCACAATGTAGATTTGAATGCAAACTTCTACACTCGCTAATGTCAGGTGTTATTTAACGCCGCTCTATCAAATTCATCTTTCTCAGATTTGTCACAGAAATATCACATTAGTGATTCACGGCACTAATAAAACCCAGAGCAGACACATCTGGCCTTTTTTGGGAGCCCTTCTCTGATGGAGGGACTCCAGAAATGCCAAAAGAGACGCCAAACAGATTTAGCCTTCGCTGTGACACGTATCGTCTCAGGACACGTTTGTTCTCCTCATTTATTAGTGTTAAAAAAAGAAACAAACATTTTCTCCAGAAAAAAATGTCTAGACAATACTGAGTGTTTCACAGGCAGATAATGATACAGGAGAATAAACTTTGGAGCTTTAGGAAGAGACCATCATGTTAGTTTGCTTACATTTGTGGTCTGGCTAACAGGAGAACGGCCGCTCGGTGCTGTTTTAAAGCATGCTGTGGGCTGACTCAATAAAAGAATATTTTTGATATTCTTGAAAACAACGTGTGTTTTCCAGGCCATTCCAGAAATACACACATTTCTTGTATAGTGAAAGCCACAGCGCATATTTTTAAGCTTTCATTTCTCAAGTATCTGTTTTTGTGGCCAGATGCTGTTGAAGTGTTTTATGGTGAACTGTCACAAATCTTTCAGTCTGGTCAGAATAAATTAAATGTAACTCTTGAGATGGAACAACAGGGTATAAATAACCTTTGAGGTTCTACTGAGTTCTGTTTGTTGTCCTTTTATTCGGCTAATCATGGGTTCATTAGAGCCACTGTGTTTCTTGTCTCAACCACTAATCCCTAATCCTGCGTCTGTGAGAACCACATACATTAGTCAAATAATTGCACTTAATCTCAAGGTTTGGTAAAGAAGCTTTTTATAAAGACATTGGAAGGTTTACCACTGAGACCCCAGCAAACAATGTTAGGTGTAAGAAAGGTTTCCCTAACGTTTCCAATAAGTAACAAAAATGTTAAAAATGGTATTTTGAATGTTCTAGGAACGTTCAGAACATCCCGTTTTTTGGATGTTGCATTAACTTTTTTATTCTGTAGTTTTTAAAATGTTCCACTAACAAATTTAGAATAATGTTTTGATATATATAATATATCATGTTAAAGACGGTTCTACTAATGTTACTGCAAAAACGTGTTTGATAACTTTAATAGAACTTTTAGAGAACGTTAGTCAACATTCAGAGAACTGTCCTTGTTAACTGGGAAGGGGAGAACTGATGCCAAAAGCTAGTGCTTTGTTTTCATTTGGATGGATATAAAGGTTGTTCAAATGTTTTGCTGAACTCTCCTAACTGTAATCTACTTCTTTTAACAGGTGTCTCTGTGGTGGGGAATGAAACTGAAGCGAATTTTGCTGTTAACACGACCTCCTTGCCTCCTGAAGGTGAGCAAGAGAAGGCAGAGGAAGTGTCACGGTCCACCAGCGCCACGCTCCTTACTCTTCTCACCGGACGAAAGCACAGAGAAGAAGAAAAAGAAGGAGGCAGCGGTATGCTGGAGGAGGTCTTTTCACCAACTCCTGCTAGCCATGAGGTTGCCACCACCACCACCTCAATGGCCCCAGAGATCAGCCGTGACTCTGCAGAGACCGATCACTTGCTGCCCAATTTATTTATGGAGGAAGAAGAGCATGAGGAGGAAGAGGACGCAAGGCTGCCTGTGTCCACCCAGCCGCCGTGGCAGAACACTAAAGGAGACAAGGAGACCACTGTGTTTGACCTCGATCAAAAAGTATCTCCAACAGTCCCTTCCACTCCATCTCCTTCCCCCTCTGACCTCACCGTAGATTTCTTAGACTCAGACACGCGCCGTAAGAACCTAGACCCACCGTCCCTCTCGCCTCATGAGCTTCAGGGTCGTGACCCCACCTCCTGGGCCATGCCGGAAAATTACGACTACATGACGCCCTACGACGAGAGTGTGTCCCCAACTACTGAAGATTACCCGTACTCCAGCACTACTGAAACTTATGAAGAGGACTTGCTTACTACTGCCCCGGCCTCCAAGCCCCTCCCCCCACAATTTGTCAATCCTGATAATACGCTGATCAAAGTGGCCACTGCGGAGGAGAAGCCCCGTCTCCCGCCCAGCGTCGTCGACTCTGTTAATGGCTGTCGGCAGGGTTTTATTCGTACAAATGGCACCTGCAGGTCCCCATGTGACCAACAGCCCAACTACTGCTTCAATGGCGGCCAGTGTTTCAGCCTGGACGGGACTCAGATTTTCTGCAGGTGAGTATTAAGGAGATCATTTCCATTCCAAGTCCAATTCATGCTTTAAGAAAATGCTGTATGCTAAAGCTATATGCAAACTTTTTACAAGTCCTTTTTTGTACCTCATTGGCAAATATATTTTTCTTGTTATCAACATAAATCTGAATTTAGTTTGATTTTCTAAAAACAACAGTAAATGCATAAACTGCATAAAAATACATAAACAACAGTAAATACTTTTGCCAAAATAACTAAAATGACAAAAATGCTAGGTGTGAAAATTCATGCAGTGCAGAGAGGGTAGTTAGAGACCACCCAAGACACCTAGCACATACTTAGCAACACCCTAGCAACTACTCAAAACACCCTGGCAACAGCATAGCTGTTCACTTGAAACACTTTTAACATGCAACTTTTGGGTATTTTACATATTGTAAAATGTAAAATCTAGTTTAAAATTAAACAGATAAAAACAGAACGTTACATTTGGTCACAAAGAAAACTTTAGGACTTAAACAATGACAATCCAAGTGCTGCGGCACAGAAAGCAGCAAATATGTTCCAAGATTCTTTATGAGTAAAGTTTATTAGGAAACTTCCCTCTTGTTGCCAGATTATTTTCAACTGTTTTTGCCCAAACATTTGACCCACATGTGCACTAGTTTCAGGTTGACATGTTTTGAAGACGGTTTGTTTTCATGTGTCTTCCATTATGATTACAACTCTCTCCCTCTTACAAGAAAAACATCAAGAAATTAATTTAGAAAAATGACAGTAACGTCATCCCTCAGAAATCCACCAGCCTCACTGTCACTGCAAATGTGCGGCCAGTAAAAAAAACACAGCAAACGGACGGCCAGTAACTGCCGTACAGAAACCCCAGTTTTAAAGAGGTCAAAGTGAAGATTATGTTTAAAGCTGAAATAAGTGATTTATGATTTTTATGGGCAGCTTAGGCTGACATAGTGAGGGAGGATTTAAGACCTAAACATACTGTTTCCTGAAAATACGTCTTTCCACATTTATTCCTAAATCTTTTGCAACATAATAAATAAGCTGTTTTTGGCAGAGTAGAAGTGCCTTATCTAATATTGAGATTAAATTCTCATGGTTTAATTTTAGCCTCTCTCAGCGGTGCATGAATGTATAAATGAGTCTAATACATCTTCCACACCCTACATGATACCCGGAGGTTTATTTCACATCATGATGATGACCTAAGGGCTTCCCCCAGGCCAGCCTGTGACAATTACCAACTTATTTATGGCTGTAAATTTTTGGCCCCTCCCACTGTTTCGATTGGTGCAGTAGCTCTGACAGTGACCCCACCTTAATGCCAGCCCGGAGGTCACGGCCTGCAGTAAACGCTCACATTGCCTCTGATGTATTTCATCCCAGAGGTGAAGGTTATTACACAGAAGTGGCTCCTTCATAGATCATGAGACTTAATGGAGTTTTCAGGTATGCTTTAAGTATCAATTTTGTCTGAGATGTTTCTTAGCTTTCCCACACAAATGAGACAGAATAGAAAGAATTAAACAGAAAGAATAAAGTGTTCAGGGTCAAACTTCTGTGTCAGAAAACTGGATACCATAGTAACATAATGTAAGCAGTCCACGCACACTAGTAAACTAGTAATTTATACTAGTCTTCTTACAAGGTACATTTGTACATTTAAATGTTTACACCTCTGTGCATTCTGTGTAAGAGTAAATGCTAATTGCCATCAATGAAGAATTGTGAGCCTCTGAGTTCCTTCTCAAACTGTATGACACTGCTCTTGTGTTTGCGGTGTAAAGAGATTCCCCACCACCCCAGTAACCCCTCTGGTGGGATTCATCAGTTTAACTCACACCCCAAAACACAGCCAGTCAAAGTGGGTCAGTGGAGCTCTGGGCAGCTGTGTCCCATGTCGGCTTTGTTTACACGGGGCTCGTCTGAACACGCTGATTTATTCACCACTGTGATCTTGTTAGAGGATGAATGGTAATGGTCCAGACATCGTTTCATAGCTTTGTCCCTCCCCCTCCACACACTTGTGATATGTCTAGAGCTGTCTGTGTGTGGACAGAAGAGCCGCGCTTCATCTTAAAAACTTGTTTTCATGGTGATGCTAAAGTGCTTTTCTATCATTGCTCCCAGTTTGCCCTTTCATAGCTCAGTAGACCTAAACAGGGTTGTTTTATGTCTCATTCAAGTATCAACTTTGTCTCAGCTGTAACATATAAAATTCCTTAAGAATTTTACAGAAAAATTTGTTCCCTGAGTTCATTTTGAAACTTAAGATTTCATTGCAGACTTTCATGTCTTGGCAGGTCTGAGCATACCTTGAGATATTGTTGAGATCTCTTCTGAAGCTCTAGAGGACACACATGACATTATTAGGAATTATTAGGTTTCTCAATAGAAGAACATGAGAAGCCAGAAATGTTTGCAAAAGTCTCCTTTTGCTCTCAGTTTAATGTCATGAATAAGATATTGAGAGATCTCAGTTAGGCTGTTCGGCTGTTCTGTGGAGTGTTTGTTATTCACAGGTGAACATGAAAAACAAATGCACAGCACGAGTTTAGAGAATGAAGAAATTTTGAGTTTGAAGAAAAGCACTTGTGTGACTCAGAGTTCTCTGTGTGCCAGCATGGAAACAGATTAAGGCAATTCAGGCTGATTCACCAAAAGTGGGTTTGTGTTTTGAGAAAATTTAATATTCAGGTAAAATCTATTTACGGTATATGTCAGTTTGTGTATGGCGTGACTCATAACTCACGTTTAGATCTCAACATTTTGTTGCAATCTCGTACAAGGATGAGATCTCATTCAAACCTCCCCGGCAACTCCCTCTGGCACACAGGGCATGTGGAACTGCTTTACTCTCATTGACTATAAACTTGAGCAAACTGAATGTAGACATTAATCTTGTCAGACAAAATTAGATTCATCCTGGAAGTCCCACTGAAAATCCAGCTTCTTCTCCACCAGAGTCGGTTTTTAACCCGGCGATGGGATACGCTGCTATTGAAAGACATTTAAAACAGAGCTTAAAATAAAATGTTCCAAACATGATACAAATTAGATTTCATAATACTTGTGGCATCCCAGCCATCAGGGAACATTCTCAGAATGTTGGCTAACATTCTCTAAAAGTTCTCTCAAATGTTCTTGCAATATGTTAGTTAAACATTTCAAAATGTTATATGTCAGAAATGTTATTCCTAAGTAGTTAGTTTAACATTTTAAAATCGTTACAACATCCAAAAAACTGGACGTTTTGAAACATTTTTAATGTTTTTGTTATATTGTTAGCTGGAACATTGTTAGTTTGCAAACATAATTTCGACTCAAACCTTAAACCCTCGGAAACATTGGCCCACTTCCATTGCAAATCAAGATTATTTGCTGTGGTAACCAACATACCACAAATGCTGTGCATAGAGCTTAACATTTATCGTACCCGGAACATTCATTTAAAACCCTGTGCTGTAGCTTATACGAGCTGGTTTGGCTTCGAGAGATCAGTAAGCTATTGTTTTTGCAGATGGACACAGAGCGGTGTTGTGACAGACACAGCAGGACCTGATTAATGATTGGTCCTAATCCAGCGCTGATCCTTCTCAGACCTCTGGCTTATTACCATTGGGGGTCTTCAGCTGAGTGGGTTGTCCATCTGGGGATCAACTTTACACCACCGTGGGGATCCACAGGCCATGAGTACAAACTTTTGGCAATGTTAAATAATGCACCATAACCAATGCACCAATTTGTTTTTCAGGAATTTTGAGTGATGCTTGTGGCAGCAGTGGTAAACCTCATGTTCAGAGTTAATGCGCTCAGGATTTGTCTGGGCTCAGTTTGACAAGCTTCTGCTCATGGTGCATTAGGAGACACTTCAGCTCTGAGCTTCATCAGAGCTGGTTCAGAATTAGACCTGAGCTTATTCTAAGTCACTTTGATAAGAACGCTTGTGCATGTGTTTTAAAAACTTTGGGATACATGTGTATTGTTGTGCACATATAACATGTATAACTCATAAATGTAAATGTCTTTATGCAGCACAATACAGACAGGACTGCCTGTGTTTATGCCATTATTGTAACAGGAGAAAGAGAGATAGAGAGAGAGCAGGGAGGGAGAGAGTAAAATAGAGGCAGACAGGGCTTAGGTTTTGGTCTTAAGACAGGTTAGAGATGGAAGTGTCATCGATACATCTGTTTCTGCTGTCTGCTACTGCTCAGCTGAGGCTGTCTGGCACCCATCCATCTCAACACTCAATCCTCTAACACACACACACCCATACACACACATATACGCACTTATACACACAAACACAGTCTTAGCTGGACCATCTGTCTACACAGCAGCTTCATAAACTGCCCATATTTCCAAACAGAGCTTAATGGCACAAATTTAACCCGGCAGCGAGTGGAGCCTCTCAAATCCACTGAGTCAGAATATATATGTGACCTGGAGCAGGTTTGTATTTCTAAAATCAAACATGGAAATGGTTTTAGATGTCTGTTTTTTCTTTTTAGAGCTTATCCAAATGGATTTATTTCACAGGATAATATTGAAGGAAAAGTTTTATCATTTACTCGCTCTCATGTTGTTTCAAATTTGTATAACGTTCATTTATTTCTGTGGTGGAACACAAAAGAAGTTTTGGAGACCACAGGATGCATTTTCCAACTACAGTGACAAACTTTAAACTGGACAGAAAAGCAGTAAAAGTTGTAAATTTAAAGGCTGCTAAAGCTACCCAGCTAACAATTTTGGGTTGTGAGAATGTTTTCCTAATGTTTCCATTAACTAAACAAAAACATTACATGTTATTGTATAAAAGTAATTAATGTTCTTGCAACTTAAATTGTTAGCTGGGTAACTGCTGATGTATTCAGAAGGTCTCACGACCCAGAGACACAGCTATGAACGAGAGTGGGTGGAAGAGAGTGAAAGATAAACAGAAAGAAAGATGGAAAGACTGGATTTGAAAAGCCCCTGGAAGGAGGGTTGGGTTGGAGAAGACAGGAGAATGGGAGGAGAATGTAATTTAGACAGCATGCAAACATGCCGAGGAAACAAACACAATTAAAGAGTGTTGAGATCTGGAAGAGAGGATGAAAACCAGCTGAAGGGCTGAAAAGACGGGCTGCTTTATACAAGACACATTTAAATGTGTGACCTCATCTATACCCCTGCCACTTCTCTCTTCTGGGACTGAATGCCCCTGGTGGCACCGTGCCAACCCCAATCCCTGTTTTCTCTCATCTCGCTCGGGGTTGGCACAGACACAAAGGAGCATACAGGATGCTGTGGTGAAAGGGCTGAAACCTCAGACTCCCTCCCGTGACCACCAGGGTTGTGAATGAAGATGACTTCCTTTCTTTCTGGACATTTACATTTCGGTGCGTGCTTATGTGCATGCAAAAGAGAACAAGGAGGCCGTGGTTGCAGTCTGATGGCTTGCAAATGGCCAGCTAACAATTTTACGTTGTAAGAACCTTTCTCTAATGTATCTGTTAACAAAAATGTTAAGAGTCTTATTTTTGAACATTCTAGGAATATTTAAAACATCCAGTTTTTAGATGCTGTTTTAACGTTGTTCTTATAAACTAGAGATCTAAGAGTTCTTATAAACATTTTTAAAATTCTGTGGCATTTGCAAAACGTTCCACTAACAACTTAATTTTTTTATATGATATATAACATTAAAGAAATGTTCTACTAACCTTACTACAAGAACATTATTAATAACTGAGAAAACGTTTAGAGGATGTTAGCCAAGGTTCCCTGTTAGCTGGGGTTTAGGTTTCTGAAATGTTATTGATTAGCCACTTATCTTGTTTTCTACAATGTTTAGAACAGCAGACACAGTTTGCTGGTGTTTCATACATCTGTTTTTCTTCAGTCAGCTGCTTTCCTTTCTGATTTCCTCGAATTGGAGCTTCTAATCACGGAACACAATGTGCAGTTCACACTTAATGTGTGTTGGTCAAGTGGGATGTAACGTAATTCCGGGATGTGATTGTACAAAACATTCTTTGTTGGTCCAGTAAGATTTTAGGGTTTCCATGACTAGTGATGTGCAAAACTTCACATTTTAAAAATCAAGCGGTCTGCGGTCTGTCTGAACTGGTTGACTAATTGGTCTTTAGAAAGTCCTGAATAATTCGACTGGTTTCAGGTTCATGTGACCTCCATTCAGAAGTTGTTTTAGAAGGTGTTTACATAAGACACATTCCTCTGTTTTTGCATTTGTTCCACTCCGCATAGCTGTATATTAAACATCAAGTGTGTTCTGATCGGCTGTTTGGATTGTGTCACAGGAATCAGACGTAACCGTGTGTCTGTTCTGTGTGTGAAATGGAGTAGATAGAGAATACTGACGCTGTTTCTCCTGATCAGATCAAACCCAGCATACTGCAGCCTTTTATGGCAGCAGCATTTTAAACATACGCTCACACATTTGTATGCTGGATTGCTTTATCAAATTTTCAAGGCAAATCCCAGCTAACAGGGAACATTCTTAGATTGTTGACTAATGTCCTTTAAAAGTTATATATATAATGAAAAACATTATTAAGTTGAAATATTTAAAACTTTACAGAATAGAAAAATGTCTGAATAATGTTCCTATAACCAGTAATTTATAAATACATTCAGTAATACATTCATAAAACACTCAAAATAATTTATTAATGTTTTTGCTTGGAAACGTCCAAACAACATAAAATTGTTAGCTGGCATGTTAAGGAGTAACATGTTTTCTTATCAATGTGATAGTATCTGCAAATCATAACAGGATCTGGAGTTAGTTCATTAACTTCACTTTCAGAACAGTTTAGAACTGGTGTTCAATCCGGATTAACTCAGTGTGGAAGTGTAAGGTGAGATAAAAGCAGTGAAGCTGTCATCCACCCAGGTGTCTGCACAAATAAATGGTGAAAAATGCTGAAGGCGGTGAATTTTAAATTGCCCTTGGTGCAGAAGAGTCATCGAGCCCTATCCATAATTCAAACAGAACCAGAGACAACATGTGGAGTCAAACACATTTTTGGAAGGTCAGTGAGGATTAAAACAGTGTTTGGATATCACATTGACCGCCTGTCTCTGGTGTGTCTTAATATGGTGTGTTTAAAGTGTGGCTCGTTTTAAAATTGAGTGTGTATTTGCACAATATTGTCTCTTTTAAAGAGTAAAGGACCTTGTAATCTGGATCCGTTCCATGTGTTCAAACTACAGAAAAACTGGTTTTACACTGGTTCCTAAAAGCTGCTGGTCTCAAACCAGGAACTGCAAACATTACCTGGGAGACCTGGGGGTGGAAAAACAAGACTAAATTAAACAAAACCATGTTACTCCCATCATAAGCAACAAAGACGACCTGCTTCAGCATCCCTCCTGCAAGTCACTGTTTTAAATTATCATGCATCATTTCCTGTTTTGCAGGTGCAACATCCAAGACTACATGTGGCACAAGGGTTCCCGCTGCGAGTCGGTCATCACTGAGTTCCAGGTGTTGTGCATCACCATTGGTTTCTCCTCCCTCATGGTGCTTCTGCTCTTCATGATCATCGTCTGCTTCTCCAAGAAGCTGCACGTGCTCAAGACCGAGAACAACAAGCTGCGCAAGCGCAGGTAAGACTCTGGCATCCAGGGGGCGGTGGAGAGAATGGGGGAATCTTTGAACTGTGATGTAGAGTGTTTCGAAAGAGTGAGAGAGGAAGCAGAACGGTTTATGGATTATACAGCTTAAAAACTCATGGAATGTGGGGGAGTTATGAGTGAATAAGTCTCACACATCACGTCAGCTTGCCAGATCTCTGTATTTGTTTGAACAATAATGTTTTGGTCGCGTGACATTCCTAAGGCATATATGGTTGTATGTCCAAATTGGAAACAAATACAAAAATAAATACACTGAATAACCAGGTTTGTTTTTTGCTGATCTGCTGATTTTGGCTTGTCTTTAAACCTGGTCAGGCTGGTTTGGTTTGCTGGTTTTAGAGGGGTTTGGAGCACTTATCAGCTGTTCCAGCTGAACCAGCTGACCAGCTGAACCAGCTGACTGGCAGCTTGGCTAAGCTGGGAGAATGCCTATACCATCTATAATCAGCTTAGGCACAGCAAATAAAAAAAAACATAATGTAGAAAAGGTCCAGAAATATAGCCTGCAGCCTTTTCATTTCCTGGTAACCGTTAGCATTGTGATACCTGTGCTGTTTCTTTTGCTAATGGGATGCCACAGAGACAAAATACAGCAGCAAGTGCCAAGCGTGCTAACGTTTAGAGTACTGCACTAGCAGCGGGCAGACTGCATGATGTCAGGAAAGCTCAAGCCGAAAGTAGGGCAGTGAGATGGGGAGGAGGGGCAAGATGACCTACATACAGCTGTGAGAGCCGGGGGGAGCTACGGCCAGGAATTAAACAACACACACCCTCTTCAAAGACGAGGAGAACAGAGGAGCAAAACAAGTGACAGTGGAGTAACAGGAAGTTTGAATGCAGGGTGCAGAGGTGATAAGGGAAAACAGATTAGACTGATGGACATCACCTCTTTATCTGCTGTTTATACATGGGATTGAATTCAATCTCTGCACACCAAGATGAAATCTGTAGATCCTATAGGAGGAGATGAGATCTAGTGAAGAAAAACAGAGAGGCGATAGAACAGAATGGAACAGAATAGAATAGAACAGAAAAGAATACTTTTATTGTCTATGTATAGCTGTACAGTGAAATTTTGGCTCTCTCATTGAAAGTGCACACATGTACACACCTATACAAAATTATAAATGTAAGAAGGCAGGAAGGCTGAGAACACAGACTCTAGATCTGATATATCTTGAATAGACCTCATTGCTGCTCTATAAAGCAAAGTAATAAATGGCCTGGAACATGAAAGCAGTCTGACCAGCGAGGGCAGAAGAACATAGAACATCGATCTTTAGATCCGTCCAGATAGATGTTCTAGAGATTATTCCCAAAGACCAGCATCGCTGTGTAAGATGTGTTTTCATTAGGGTGGTTCTCAACTGGTTTTCCTTCAGAACTCATATTTAACATTGGCATGTGGTGCAAAAAAGACAAAATTAAACTAAAAAATTTAAATAAAAAATGTAATTTAAACCAAAATGGTCATTTAATAATATAAACATGAACGACATTGGTCCAACTGCATGAGAGTGGCTTTAAGAAATCTGCCATTTCGGTTTCTAAATGTCTCCGATTTCAGTGAGTTCATGCTCTCAGCAGCCAGTAATTCACCACTAAACAAACTTTAGTCGCCACAAACTGTTTATACTCATTGCAAGTGATTAATGTGTTGAATATAGGCTGGGTCATTCGAATTTGAAGATGAATTTATACCTAAATACAGTACACTTTAACTGAAATATAGAAAGCATTTTCTCTCATTAAAATTGGTCTTTTATTTTACTGTTTTTATATTGATATCCTGCTTTTCACCAGCTGATATAACTCTCATATCTGTTCTTTTAAAGTAAAGTAATAAATAGACTGGAGAAGCAAACCCTGTTGACCTCGGGTCATAAATCAATGAGAAAGTGTGATAGAAACTGACTCTCAAATTTAGCTGCTGAAAATACCTGAAACAACGGTGTT
The DNA here is from genome assembly GCA_036877525.1 of Chromobotia macracanthus. Classification (NCBI taxonomy): domain Eukaryota; kingdom Metazoa; phylum Chordata; class Actinopteri; order Cypriniformes; family Botiidae; genus Chromobotia; species Chromobotia macracanthus. The sequence continues at coordinate 6,985,479 of JAZGTH010000061.1, read as the reverse complement.
GTTTTTTCTGTTGTCTTCCTGACATACCAGTGCAAGCTCAGCTCTTTGAAAATTAGGGATGCACAATATCCGGCTGACTATATCATGAATATTTATTCACAGTTCTCTAAATCATCTGTAAAATTGCCAACATCAGCATCATTGGAATCAGATAATGCTTGGGAATCAGATTACTCTATTCCAGGTAGAAAATTACTTTAATTGCTTAATCTTTCATTCAAATGTTTTCATGTCTCAAAGGAGGAAAATTCTAGACTGTAGCTTCATTGTGAACATTTTTCAAAAATGTGTGATTTTTATATCGACTTAATTTTTTTATATTGTAATATTGGCCTAAATATCATTTATCAGTGATAAAAAATTGAATAATTAGCAGCTTTTAGGCTAAATGTTTATACTGGTGTATTAGTACAAATATGGAGCCATGATTGATGGATGCTAACCTCTCTCTCTCTCTCTCTCTCTCTCTCTCTCTCTCTCTCTCTCTCTCTCTCTCTCTCTCTCTCTCTCTTTCTATCTCTCTCTCTCTTTCTCTCTCTCTCTCTCTCTCTCTCTCTCTCTCTCTCTCTCTCTCTTTCTCTCTCTCTCTCCGCCACTCTCATTAACCAATCACGCGGGTTATTAAATTCATATCTCTGGTGTGAGAGCAGCAGTAATGGAATGTTTAATTAGGAAGTGAGAAATGGAGAATGAGGGAGAAACGGTTATGTTTTACAGGAGCTGCTGTTTAAATTGGAAAGAAATGAGCTGAACCCACAGTGCTTTATGATGTTTATTCATTTGTGCTCATTTTGTGCTGATGGCACATGTCGGGAATTTGTCATATTTTGTCACGAGTGATATATGTGGTATGCTGCATCACAGAGTGTGTTTGTTTGTCTGCAGTCATAGATTTGCACTAACACTTTTCTCTTGCGTTTTCTCTCCCCCTGCTGTCCTTCATAACCATCTCTCCTTTCTAATATCTTTCCCTTTTCTATTGCCTTCTATCCCCCTTGTTTTCCCATCATTCCTCCATCATTCCATCACTGTCCCTCCTGTTCTTCTCTCCGGCCACTCTTCGCACCTCGCAGCAGTAAGTACCGCCCGTCTTCGGACCACCACAATGACAATTTCTCCTTGTCCACGATCGCTGAGGGCTCCCATCCAAATGTAAGGAAACTTTGTGACACCCCTCCTATCCTTCCTCATGCCCGTGCTTTGGCTTACTATGATAACATTATCTGTCAGGTAACGTGTTTCTCGTCTCTTTCTGCCCCGCCAACCCCCCCCACCTCTGCATGGACCCCGAGTGTAACCTTTTCGGTAGGGGAGGGGGTGCACAGAGAACTGGGAGCGTTTTCTCTGCTGAAAAGGTCTGCTCTCAGATAGGAGCACGGTTGCTCGGGCAACAGTTGTTACCATAGCAACAGGGTAACTGGGAAACGTGAAAAAAGCCGGTCTTTTTCTTTACCTTTTTATTTTGCCAAGCCGTCGCATTTGATGCTACGTTAACACCTGAGTCAGTCACTGTCCGTCAGCTTCTCTCTGGCTGTCCATCTGCCCCGGCTGTGTCTCCATATGAGCAGATACTCTAGCCAGTAGACACATTCTTCAACAGTTTAGAGACTTATTGATTCCACTCTGAAAATCAATACAGACGCATACACATGCATATGCATATTAGAGGAGGGAATCTACAGGGACCTAAAGATATAATGTTACATATCAGTATCTGGGTCATGATATTTGTGATCATAACAAAATCTTAGACGTTTGATTGGGTGTCTGAGCGAATGTGTTGAGATCTGAAACAAAATTACTGGAGCCTGTATTTTAAAGCTGCAGTCCGTAACTTCTGCCTCTCTATCACCATCTCTGCTCAAAACATAACATTGAAAGCAGAGTTTTCAGTGATTTAGTAGCGGGATCTTCCTCTTTTTTACAGACACGACGTCACCGTAAGTCAAACTGACATTTCCTGGGAAATCTGACTCAACTCAACAACATTATAAACTTACCATTGTGAATCAGGATTTTAAATAAAAGTCCCCTTTTTCTTTCTGTTTTATATTTTTGCTGTCTAGTAGATATTAAAGAGGTCTTAGTACTATAGAAATACTTTCCCCCACCTCTAATGCACACACACAAACACACACAAGAAGGCAGCTGATTTTCTCTCATTGCTCTCATTACACTGGGTCACACATTTAGTCAAACTTCCGGCACCGTGCTCTGATGGCAGACCTTTTGACTCCGCCCAAAGCGCCACACCCTCCCGTGCACCACCCTGCTCCTCTTCTCTCTCCTCTGCAGCGCTGCATGTCTGACTTTCACATGGACCTTCTAGAGGTCTCGTGTTCTGCTGCTGCTTGTCCACTGCATCGCATTTATATACCTGTCTGTGTTTTCATTCGTTTATCCTGGTTGAGAAATAGGAGAAGGGGAGGGGCCAATCTTCCAATGACAAATCTCACCAGCCAATCAAGTGTTGAGCAAAACTTGCAGGATAAACATCTGAGATGCAACGCCTCACTGCCGTCTGTAGGTGGCGGTATCACTTGGCTAACATGTCTGCAGCATGGGTAGGAGTAGATCTAACACCGGCGTCCTTCTCTTCTGTGGGATAACCATAACATATCTCTCCTTAACGTATCTCTGTCATTCCACAATTATTCTGGTGATGTTTCAGAAAATTATATATTACATGTATATTATATATATTATAGTTACAGTTTTTATTCTAATAAGCTTTAACTGTGAATCGTTTGAGTCCTTCGGTCAAATTAAATTCACTTTCAGCCACCCTACAAAGTGTTTAATAAATTCTGCATATAAAACCTGTAAAAAAGACAACATCTCTATTAAATTAGCATAAATGTCCTCTCAGACAATATTTTGAGGTTAACTGAGGTTTGAGATCAGCTTGTAACCTGACAAATAAATCAGATTAAAAGGAAAACACTCATCACATTCAATATAACGTTATTCTAATATTAACGTTTTTCTTTGTGGGTTCAGGGGGCATAAATTCCCTTAGCCAACGACCATTCTTTTCCAAAGCATTTTGATCGAACCCTATTTAAAAAGTAGTGTTATTTAATTTTGTTAAAGGAATAGTTCAACCAAAGAAATAAAACTTCTGTCTATTATTTACTCACTCTGTTATTCCAAATCCACATGCTGTTAGTTATTCCATGGTAACACAAGAGGTTTCTTTTTAAGAGCCGCTCAGAATGTAAATGAATACAGTAGTTCAAAACAATAACAGTGTGTATATCTGCAAACGCAAGTTTGAGTAAATAATGACAGATTTTTCATATTTCAGTGGTGGACTTTTCCTCAGTAGTGAATGTACACTTTTACCTCAGAGGACTAAACCTTAAGACCTTAAAGGGCCTCATAGACGTACTGCAGCCCCACAGTTTTGAGTCTTAAAGGTAAAGCTCAAGATAAGTGACTCTTGGGTGGAAAAACTTCTCATCTCTGCTAGTTTCTTTTACGAAGGGCCCTCTCTCTCTGTCCCTGTGTGTCTCCTGTCTCTATTTCTTTTTGGATCTGAATGGAAATGATATCTCTGAGGTAAATAATTCTGTCCGTGCCCCCACCCTCCCCAGAAAACCATGAGCAGATACACCTGGGAGTGTAAGACCAAAGAGGAGCCCGACCGTGAGGTAAGAGTTTTAACCCCACAGCTCCGCCCAAAGAGACAGCAGCTGTCCCTTCATTGTCCTGTTTTCCTGTCAGTCAAACTGTAGTGACCAATCCTGGCATTCTCCTCCATCGTCATCACTGGGAAAACCAAAACCGAAGAGATCTTGTTATAGTTTGGTCCATATAAGTATAAAGTTGTATAAAGTGATAGTGCACCCAAAAATGAAAATGTCCCCATTTATTTACCCTCCTGTAATTCCAAACCTGTTTAGTTTTTATTAGTCTGTGAGACAGAAAAGTTAGCACAAAACAGCACAGAAGTATCATAAAAGTGAAATTCTCACTTCTTATTCATGTTTGCACATATTCATATATGGTAAGACTTTAAGTGCTGTATTTGAATGAGATTTGAGAACTGGGACAGAGAGGGAGTGTTTTTAACAGATATCCAAAGAAATCCACAAGGTTTTTGGATTTGTATTTGGAGCAACACGAGGGTGTGTAAATGATGACAGAATTTTTGGATGAACTTCTCACTGAATGTAATGGAGACAGTGATATTCCCCTTAACCATGAAGAGATCAAAATAACACTTTAAAATAATAAAAGTCCATTAGTGGAGGCTCACATGTGGGTACGTAATGTCTTAAATAGGTTTCTTCTGCAGAAATCTTATACGCCAATATTTTGAGATTTTCGAAACCTTTTCCAACTCTCCATGACCTTCAGATAATTCAGGACAGCAGAACTGATGGTCTCTTCCACTCATTGTCAGTGAGAAAACACTCCTGTAAATGAAATGCATGAAACACGAGGGATCCCTCAAGACAAGAAGAAAATAACATGCAGACCGTCTCTTTATTACCATCAGCCCAAACCTGCTGCTCTACAGATCAATATCAGCTTAAGTAAAAGAGCCCAGCTCTGGCCAGTAGCCAACTCTCTCTCTCTCTCTCTCTCTCTCTCTCTTTCTCTTTCTCTCTCTGTCTTGCTCACACTCTCTCTCTCCCCCCACATACATTCAGACCTGAACCCTCAGGGTCTCTAGCTTGACAGATGTTTTGGAATTAAATGGATCATATATAAACTAGAGCGGAAAGGTCAGATAAGTGAATATTCTTCTCTTTGAGATTTTTATGTGAGCACAGCCCATGCTTCTGCACCACTGGCTGTGTGAATCTGTCCACTCAGCACGTTACTGATCAAAACTGTACAAAATAATTTTCTTCTCCATTCATACAATATGAGTGTTGCTGTATTTTTATGTGTCCGTCATCCCCTCCATCCTGCTCTGTGCTGAAGACCTTTGAAATGTGGAACTTCTGATTCTACAATGTTCTGTCCCTGTTTTCTCCTCAATTAAACACACACAGTTTTCCTTTATCAGGAATATAAAAGCTTTTGTTTCATAACCAAGTGAGATGCCAGCCTGGACATCATTTGCCAAATGAACACAGCGTAATTGTCAAAAGAAAAGTATTTGGCAAAACGAGCAAAATAACTTTGCTTCTACGATAACACTGCATGTGTCCTTTAAGACAATCCCAGAATGCTGTGAACAGAACAGAAATAAACAGAAATCAGTTACTGAGCAAGTACATGACAGATCAGTGTTCAACACGATCTCCTTACCTCAACCCGAAGTTTATAACAATGATTTAGAATTTGAGCTTTTGTGTCCGATTTCCCAGTAAATGTCAGTTTGGCTTCATTTGACTTATGTGATATGTACAATTTGTTAGACCTATGATAATGACGTATGATATGGTAATGAGAAGTACATAAAGTACTTTTAAAACAATTCTGTTTCAAACAGAGATGGCGGCAGAGAGGCAAATGTTACAGATTGCCCCTTAAACATAACAGACAGAGGTCATGAGAAATGTTGATTGTAAATAAATGTATACTTCTATTCCATAATAAAACGTATCCGTACAAATAGTTACATCTAATCAGAAACATACTAATTGACCTGATGTTTGCTAGTGTCACTTAATCAGCTAAACCATATCTAACACCAAACAGTTACTCTGTGTAAAGAACACTGTTTGTTTGGAGTGTGCGAGTGACTGTTAATGTTAATGTAAAGTGTTTTAAGTCAGTCACTTAAGATGCTGCCTTAGAAGGCAGTTGTCTATGTAGACAGAATACAGCAAGGTAGCTCACTTGGGATTGGAAAAGCTAAAATGTGTCTTACATCAAAAATGATATGCAATACATTCATTTCTGAGACTGCACAATAAATATTTGTAAATTATAATATTTTAGTGCTTCCTTGAACTTTTAAAGACATCAGTAAAATAAACATTCAGAGTTTAAAACAACACAAACATCTATAATTCTCATCAACAGCATAGTTGTTGTTAACAGAAAAGATGCAAAGAAAATCCCTCGTAAGTCTCATGAGAAGTGTTAACCCCATCCCATCCCACCATACTTAAAAAGCACATTTTCCAGTTGCATGCTGACGGAAGAAAGGATTCCCCTTATCCCGTAACCACGGAGATGACGTGCCCCCACGTTCTGCCCGAGGTTACAATCTAAGTCATCGCTAAACGGGTAAATCTTCTTCAGTTGTCTGTGTGGAGTTGAGAGCGTGACACACCTGTGCCTTAGTCCAGCTGCTCCATAGGCACGGAAAGAAAAGCTATCCAGAACATTTAAAAGCCAGGAAACTTTCAAAATATAAATACAGCAGCCATGTCTGTAGACAGAATGATAAAAAACAACTTTAATTTACTTTCATTCACCTACAGGACAGGCAAGTGTTTAGTCATGCATTGTATTTATTTTTCTTAATGTGACACCATAAATAATAACAATGAACTCAAATGGTTATTCCACAGAGAGAGTGCTAGTCTGTATTTCTAAGGTAAATGTTTTCCACCTGCCAGATCTTTAGATCTTCAGTCCGTGTCTTCTGGATGGGGCTGTATGAGCTGTGAAGGGTTTGCATGTGTGCATGTTTTTGGGATGGGTGGGTCATACAGCCTCCATCATTGATTTGACATAGACAGAAATCAACAGATTCTCCTGCAGTGCCGTCACACTTCAGATGCCTGGATGTGATGCCCGGGTGGTGTCATCATTTATACACATTCAAAGTAAAATATTGATTTTTATTGTGGATGAAATAGCTACATTTAATTACTCTTCCAGAACTGGGTGGCAAGTATTATATGCATTTTATTTCTGGTTTAGGAAAAATCATTTCTTAATATTAGTTTGTATCTTAGTTTGTCGACTTACAAATGCACGATACGTAGCTTAATGTTGTGGTAACAGCAAATAAGGAATGAAAAATGAACGATAAAGGGATTTTTAATGTATATTTTATTTTGCCTTTTGAGCCTAAGTTACAAGCAAACATTTCTTTTATATTTCAATATTAGGAGTTATGAGGATGTGATAAGCTGTAGGATGATTGTTGGAGGCTAACACAGAACTGTCATTTCTCAGGATGATCCTAATGCCCAGAACAAGCTGGAGGACCCCGTGAAGGCCCCCCCACCCAAAGAGGACGAGTCACTGAATATCCAGAACTCGCTCACCCCCAAGCACGAGAACCACAAGGTGCTGGGCGAGGAGAATTCTTCGGAGGTAAACTCGCTGCAGAACAACATGATGTAGAACAGCAAGAAAAAAGCACTCAACCACGATCACTTAACGCATCAAACAACCGATGCTGTGAGAAGCCACACCCACCACACCTTCACTACATGAGAGAAAACCCCACCCCTTATACCCACTCAGTCTCCGCCCCCTGCCCCGCCCAGCCCTTGTCACAGTATTCTTGCCCTGTAGTTGACCCGCCCCTGACCCAACCCTTATATATATTGTATACACACCTACCCCTGCCTAACTGAATTACGGCATGCGTTGGTGTATATTGTAAAAAGGAAGAAAAAACATATTCGGGGTTTAAAATATAAACATTGTCATTAAAGAAAAAGCTACTGAGAGGTTTCGATGTTTGTCTGACTAATTCAGTGAGTATGTATAAATATATGAAAAATTGCTTGGATTGATATAAAGATAAAAATACAATGTGTCTTTGTTTTGATGTGATTTCTAATCCTTTGATGTACTTGTTTTATTTTGTACTTTTTTGGGAATATAAACTGCAAACAGAAAAGATTCTGACAGTTGTTGAAATAAACAATTTTTAACACTAAAGCATTTGTCTTGCACTCACTATCTCTTGCTTTGCTTGGTATGGTACGTGGCTTTGTGACGCGCAGTTAGTGCCCTAACTCTGCATCAGTTTGCACCTTCACTTTAACAATGTGTGTTGGAAAGTCTATTACTCATACATTCCAGGTGAGTGACCCGCGCACATCTTGAAACTATTTTCTTTGGCTGCTTTTTAATAGCTTATAGGAATTGCAGATGGGCTGATTCCAGGACGAGTCGGTGGTAAAGACTGTGCGTGGGCTTCTGAGGTGTTGAGGGACTGAGTAGGACAGTTCTTGACTTTCATCACAGTCTCCATCTCACACTGTTATCTAGAATTGTTATCTAGAATTCCATGCCATTACTGGATCTGGAATTCTACTTGAAACCCAGCAGAGTTCTGCCAACAACTCTTCGCTTTCTCTCTCTCTCTCTCTCTCTCTCTCTCTCTTCTCTCTCTCTCTCCTTCTCTCGCTCTTTCTCTCGCTCTCTCACTCTCTTTCTCTCGTGAGGTTTGTGAGGTTTGAAAAAAGTTACAATTATAAGAATCTCATTCCCACAAACTTCAAGTTTTCCTGATTGAACAGATCTCAAGCGGCTCATTGTCAATTTCTTTCGATGAGGTTTGTTTCAGCTACAGAGCAGAGATTTTATTGTTTCTCATCTCCTGTTTCTCCTAATAGAGAACAAGTTCACTTGAGACTGCAGGCAGAAGGAGTCACAGCTGAGATTATTTTGTTATCTAGAAATGCACGTCTATTATTTTAGTGTTTTATTTTTGTTACGGTTTGTCTTGTTTTGTCTTCATTGTTTTCAGTGTTTCAGGGGCCTCTGGTTGTTTGCTCTCTTTGTATGAATATGCGTTATTATGAAGATAATTATTCATAATAAGAAAAATTCCTTCATTTTAAAATCACATTTTAGAAACATTTAATATAAAAAAAGAAATGAAAAATGTCTGAATAATATTCTTGTTACCAAGCAAAAATAAAAAAACATTTAAGTGTTCCTAGAACTTTTAAATTACACTTATGTTTTTGTTACTTAATGGAAATGTTAGGGAAACATTGTTACAACCTAAAATTGTTAGCTGTGACCCTGTAGGCACCATAATCATGTCTGTGTGCTGTTTATATGGTATGTGGAGTCACAGCACTAGTTTTTCTCAAGAGCTCTTTGGCGAGCTGAGTTTGTGACAGCTATACTGCAGCTTTTTTCCTAATCGAATTCCCCGCCTGATGCCATGACAACTGCATATGCATGAGTATCAAAAACAAGGGAGAGTCCACAAAGTACACAACCCCACAGTCTGAATGTCACACACAAAAACCAAAAATAATTACATACATAAAAACAGTGCCCTGATGTGCCCTCAGTCTCACAAACACTCTGAATATTTTTGGCTCAGAAGAAAAGAAACAGTACTCAAGTGCCCGGGTGCTCTTGTCTCTTGTTTTCGTACAAAATCAGCTGAATCCCATCACCTCTCCAACTTTCTCTCTTTCTTTCTTTTAACTCTATTCTCTCCCTCATTTTTCACTCTCTCCCCCTCCCCTTCCTTTTTGTGGCGTGTTTGCTCTCATGCAAATTAAATTCCGGAGTTGTGATGGTCATAGAAACACATTCTGATGCTGTGGGTCATGGCTAGATTAAGTTTCTCTCCTTTCATTTTCTGCAACTCAAGTAGAAAAGCTTACAAAGAGATTCTACAACTGCTATAAAAGGCGCAGCTCCTATTTACATATTTAAACGAACAATCTGCAGTGTGAATAAATATCTGTGAATAAATCAGAAAGGCATGACACTGTACGCCTCTGTTCCAATCCTTTTTGTCCATTCTTAATCAAATTAGAAACGCACCAGAAAGAAAGCTGTTTTCCGGCTGCCACATAATTAACTAATAAATATGTTTATTTTAATTATTCTATTAAGCCTTGTGCTGTCTGTGGAAAAAAGGAATTCAGAGCTGTGGCAACATCCACCTCTAGCAACATCATGGGTACTTGGATGCAGCATCCCTGCATCCTGATTGGCTACTGATACGGTGGAACGATGACATAATTATCCCAGACAGAGTTCAGCCATTGGTCATTTAAAATACGACAACACAAGTGGTTCAGCTGCTTCAGGAGATTTAGATGGTGTGAGGTTCATCACAACATCCTGAACTAATAAGGAATGTTAATGTTTAAGATTATTAATGAGCCCTCTGGATGTGGTCTGAGGAGTCTTTATAATGGAAATGTGCCCAATAGATTATGTTTCAAAAGCTAAAAATACTCTCACACCCCGGTGAGTTTGGCACGTTCATCTGATGTTGAACTGCTGCGGGAAATGCTGTGAATGTTAAACAATTCAATGTAATATGTTAATGGTAACTCTTTACAATAAGGTTTAATCCATTAACGTTAGTTAACACTACTTAACAATGAACAATTGTATCTGCATTAACTGAATAAGCCAAACTCTATAAATGCTGTGAAAATAAATATTAGTTCATTGTTAGTTCATGTTAACTAATGCATTAACTAAGGTTAATGAATAGAAACATTGCACAATGTTAATATTATTTATTTATGCTTTACAGTGTTACAGGGAATGGTGGGGTGCTTAAATGTCAAATAATATCAGTGCAATAAATAAATATGACGATTAATTGTGTTTAAAATAGGATTTTCTACAGACAAATACATATTAGGTTTGAACCATGAATAATCTAGCATCACTCGTGTCTGTCTGTGTGAATGCAGAATGTCAGAAAATGTCTCTTATTGTGTGTCAATGGAAATGTGTTTTCATTTTTGTCTTTGAATGCGTTTGGTTCTTAATGGAAATGTTAGGGAAACGTTCTTACAACCTAAAATTGTTATCTGGGATGGATGGTCTTTCTGAAATCTATTTAATGTATTTAAATGTATGCCTAAACATGTACTTATACATGGTCCTTTATGTCTTACTAAATTGACACTATGGAGCAATATGCCTATAATGCAGATTAATAGAACTGTGTCATGAAATACACAGTGTGTTTTCCCCAAATAGTTACCCAGAAGTTATCGAGAAGAAATTCAGAATATCTCCAAACGTCTCATGGGAATACATCATAGCTAGATTGTTTAGGAAAACCTTACAAACAATAAATTAAACTTTAAACAGATCTCCCCCTGCACACATGCTCATTTGATTATTTATATCAACAGTAAACAGGTTGGGAAAACGAAGGCTATCTTGATTAAGAGGTATATTCTATAGAACGGCGTATAGTCAGAGATGCGAACAGGATAAACATAGACATCCAAATTACTCACACATTTTGTTTACCAGAGTTAAGTAAAAGAATTAAATTAACATACAAAGCAAGTCCACTACATAAGGGCTTCATTTACCAAGCCACTTTCCATATGCTTACAAAACATGATCAATCTATTCAATCGGACAAGTGTTGGTGTCTCAGAAGGACCTCCAAGCTTAGAGCTGACAGCAGAACAGGACTGTCTCCTGAACTGCAGGGAGCTCCGAGGGCCCTTTTGTGCCACATTGGATTAAATTAGCACGGCCCATTAGCTTTTTGCTGACACAAAGACACAGCGGCCTGCTAGTGAAAGACCAACGCACAGACACACTCAGTGTCACCATTTTCTCTTACACTTATATATTACAGAGTGAAGAAACTCTGATTCTTATTGACTGTACTAATAATACTCATTGACTATTGAAATATAACTATTAACAGGATCAACTAATAATAGTTATGTTAATACTAGTTATAGCGGATCAATTTATTGTTATGTTAATAGTTATGATACTGCACATCCAGGTTACATGTACCATGTTAACATGGTAAGTCTTTGGGTTTGGACAGGTCACATCTGTGGCTGCAGTCTGGGTACAACACTAGACTGTAAGTTTTAGAAACTGGATCTGTTAAGCCATCTAGTGGCTTGATATTAAATGACATACTGTGACCAAACCTGACTATAAATAAGCCTAATTTTTGCACCTCAAGAACATATGATGTAATTATATGTGTTTATAATGGGTCCTTATTACCATTTTACCCAAATACATTGGTATTGGATCTTAGTACTATTTTGAACCAGGAGATTGAGTTCAGATAAATAAAAATGTTACTGGGCATATTTATTTTATGTCTATTTCTACATTTTTATTGAATGTCATTTGCATTTATTAACTTTGTTGTCTTTATTATCTTTTACTTAAAGCAAGTCAAGTTTGAGAAAGTCTGCAAGCATTGTCATTTTTATCAATGTCTTTATAATTAGCTACATATAATACTTAAGCTATTAATGAATGAGTTTTTGTAATGTTAATGTTTTTGTAAAGTTTTTTTTTTAATACTGTCAATATAAATGATGCTGTGTATTGAAGCCCTCATTATTTCTCCCTTTTGTTTGGCTGATAAACAACAGCACAGTCACTTTATTATAAAACGCCTCTTTATCTGCTAAGTAAGACCTCCAGTATTCTTCAATAATTGAATGTGGCCTAATTTTATATCATTTCATTATTTACTTGTATTCGTATAATTGCAGTGTAACTTGTTTTATATCTGAGTCAGTGCCACAGCTGAATGTTTGTCTATTGTCATAGGCTGTGGTGGGTCTTATATAATATTTATATATATATAATATATAATACAAATAAACAATTAAAAGTTTACCTACCAAACCTAATGAGAAAGTTAGTCTTGCTTATTATTGTTGTTGTTACTTGTGATGGCCGCAAGAGGGCCACGTTACACCATTAACAGCAATAATAGCTCATTCATTTCTTATTTGGTACATGTGGCTCCAACAAAGTTTAGTATTGTTTGAACACTGATGTAGTGTAAGTGTTTCTATTTAATGTTTTTCCACAACCAGACTTCAGCAATTCTAAGCTCTAAACAAGACACTTTTATAATTTATAAACAACTTTAATCATTCAGCTTAATTATTCACACAGGAGCAGCAAAGGAGGCTGAACAGAGTGTAAATGAAGCCTTAAAGTTTCAGTTTCACACTGAACGTCTTTCCTCAGAGTTCTGCATAAATACAACATGAAGATTTTCAACAGGATCTTAAGAATAAAGATGAAGCTCAAGTTAATGAAGGAAGAGTGTGGTGGTTCTTACTGACTTCATGTCTCATGCAGGTGTCTGATTTGGGTCTTGAGTCTGAAGTCCTGCCAGTTATGAAGGATCGTGTGGGATCTAAGAACACAAGATGCCGTCAGAACCCGCGTGAGAGGAAACACCAGGCAAGATTTGTGGACATTTGGTGCCTTCCTCAGCAGATGGTGTGTTAAGGGTCGTGTATGATTCTGTTTCCTTCCCACAACAAAGCTCTTTATATATATTTATATAACTGAAAACATTGAATGTACTCTATACTGAACGTATATCATAACACATGTACTCCACAATGCTTGGCATGATGGAAATGACAGCTTTTTGTTTTGGGGACATAGATTCTACAGTTAAATATTTTATGCTTATAGTAAAAGGTTTAAAGTATATTTCTTGCTTTTAATTTTTTTTTTTTATAATGCAAGAATACTTGCAAGCAATACTTGCAAGGCTAACAATAACAGCTTTGAAAGCCTAAGATCCCGCCCCCCCCTCCAAAGCCACGCCTCCTCCAGCACATGAACATGCATAGTTGGACAGGCAAGTAAGACTTCCTATTATTGTATTCGGACTGAATGATTGGACAAAGATTTTATGGTGTTGCGTCTTCCACAGAAGATATATCTATATCTAATATATTTAAATATATTTAGACCATGTAGTTATTGCTGTCAGGATGTGAAGAGACTTTCAACCAGAATAAAAAATAAAAACCCTGCCTTTAATGAAAGAGACACAAAGTTTAAAGCTATTATTATCTGTCCTTTAATACTACATCTGTCCTGTAATACTATAACTGTTATTTATACATGCATGTGTTGTCTGATCATCAAACGGTGATGTTTCCCGGACAGCAGTTCTTTCCTGTTCCCTTATCAAGCACATATTACCCACAGTAATAAAAATAACCTTTAGTGCTCTGTGGGCCTCACAACAACGAAAAATAGCTCTTGAATTATTCAGTTCTCTTCCACTTAAATCATTATTAATTTAATAGGCAGAAGTTCTGCAATGGATGTGTTTTTTCAGTGCTGGAAAACATCTATATAGTCGAGAGGCAGCAAACTTCAGAACAAGCATGAAATCTGAGTGCCATTAGCCGAGCTGAAATACGCTTTGAGTCGTGTTAGTAACCTGAACAACATAATGTAACTCTCCCCGCGCTGTCAGATTGCTCATATGAAGGGATGTTATCATTGTGATTCCAGCTGTTAGCATCACAGGTGCAGTTTTGCGAATGGTGTCATTCTGAAGTGTAATTACTGCAGTGCTCTAGCTGTGTGTGTGTGTAATTATTGAAAGCAGTCTGTGTGTGTTTGTAGGTGATGATAATTCGAGCAGGCGTTTGGTAATCTACAGGAAGTGAGCCAGCTTTTGGACCGAAGCGGTAACTTCTCACCTGGGTGTCACCAGTGTGGAGCCGGGTCTCTTCAGAAGGTGATTCTGTGTTGAAACATAAAATCCATCTACGATGTTTGATAACATGAGAGGTTTATTGTTATAATATAAATTGGATATTTTGTGGCATACATTGACAGATTTAAAGTTATAGTAGTTCAAATAGTCAAGGACAAGGTTGAAAAACTGTCATAAAATGCTGGTTTTATGGATTTATGGATAAAATGCTGGTTTTATGGTTTTTTAGTGGAATAATAATTCCACTAATAAATGAACATTTATTTGTAAAATTGCCTGTAGATTTTTATTTTCAGTCAGTCATGCATACAGTCATTTTCTTAGACAGCAGATGTCATCAGATTTCGGTTCGGTTCTTACATCCATCAGGCAGATGGTCTGTTGCTCCTGCCTTCCTTCTCTGTGTTTCTGGGACTTGTGAGCAGAGGGAAGGTTCTGGGGCAGAAGGTCTTTGACAGGGTCACTCGTCTTCTGACCAGACAGGACAGAAGCATCTAGCGGTTCCACTTCACTTATGACCGACTTCATCTTCATTATAAAGTGCAAGAACTTCATTATAAGAGCTTCAGAACTTCATTATAAAAGCAAGAACATTTTCACTGTAGCGCGCCCACACTGGCACCCATACGCTTGTGTTCTCTCATGCTACGTTGTCTAATCCACTGCAGTGTCTTTGAGCGGTTTAATTACCATGAAACACTCTCACAAAGAGAGAAGGTATTAAAACTGCAGCTGAATCTAAAATCTCACATCTTCTTTTAATTAAATGAATCCTTTTAGAATTGTGACATTTCTCTTTGTGTATTTTTTTCTGTTCTGCCAGTAGTTTCCCTCTTATTTGGTTTTCAGAGCTTCATTCCTCAGTATCATGTAGGACACTGGAAACGACTCAGTAGGCCAGAGTTTATTAATCACCCCAACAGATTTTCATCCTTTTTTAGAGTCATATAAATTACAGACAGGTTTCTGTAACAGATGAGGCAATACATCAGCAACCACAGTCTGCCCCTGACGCTGGCAGGCGTGTCCTACGACGGCATCTCTGTCAATGATGTCATATTCAGTGGACGAACAGCTGCTGAGGGTCTCATCGGAGAAATCTGACCTGCAGTCGCATCATTTTGATCGAGTGAGATGCTTTAAATAAGACCAAGATTTTGAGTTTTGTGATACACGTTCGGTGATTCCCGGGAAGGATTTGGAAAATTTGTTCTGATGTTTAAGCATCGTTCATTACTTGAAACCAGAACGGAGATTTAGGCGTCAGGATTGTAGGGTGAAGCAAATATTTTGGTAATCTAATAAATTACACACATTTACGGCCAAATGATTGTAGAGCTTGGCTGTCCCAATGTGGCGGATTAATTACATTTATTTTTAATCTAAAAATTAAACTTGGATGAGGAGTGTAATATTGGGTCTGAATATTGGGGAGAGTCGCTACCAGCAACATAACAGAAACATTTAAATTACGTTTGTCATTAGGAAAGTTTGCACTCATTTGTGTTGCCGTATAGCTATCAAAAATAGCCAGGAGCCTAAAATTTCAAAATACAGTATCGTTTCACTCATTCATTTGTTTGAAGATGACGACATTTTGGCCAGGCTGAAATGATGTGTCGTTAGACTGGATGAAGCATCATTTTACAAAAACGTCTATTACGTTGTAGTGGCATCAATGGGAAATTTACGACGTGCCTTTCGCGTTTCAAACACGCAGCAGATTGGAAATGGCTGTGACCATCTGTATTGTTATTGACTATGAAAGGGCAAAAAATATAAAACACACATTTTCTCAGAGAAACAGACTTTAATGGGCGCTCAAACACCCTCCGTTTCGTACACAGATGCTTTGCAAAGTCTCTCTTATAATGTCTCACAGTGATGTGCTTCAGGTCACAATGATGTCGTGTTATGGAAACACAAGGTGTGTCTTCCTCTGCTTTTACATTGTCAGCGCCGCTGAGCTTTCGGTGAATGCTCTACATTATATCTGAAATACATTGTGATGTAATAAATTCAACTTCCACAGTGACTGATTGCTTTGCATTTTCAGGAGAGGAAGTGTTTGTTGGTTGCCACTTCTTTGCGTGACCATGTGTGTGTAGCACAAAAATTGTGACGTTATAGTTGTGACAGTCTTCATTGCAGAGTTTAAGAATGTGATGATGTTAATTAATTAAACACGTATGTAACTTTAAAATAATTCCATGAAAAGAGACAAGTTAATTTATTAGCTATAACAGTCGCCCAATAAGTGCTATGGTATTTTTATTCGTATTACCTTTGGTTCTTTGCATCAGATCAGCAATAAATCGGAAGTGTTTGGTGTGTTGTGTGTAATGTGGTAACAGTACCTTGATAAATGGGGAATGTTCTCAGAATGTTGACTTACATTCTCTAAAAGTTCGGTTTTCAAAAACGTTCTTACAGTAATGTTAGTAGAACATTTGTTAACTTCTTAAAGCGTTCTTACAACCTAACATTGTTAGCTGTGGATACAGTTTAAAGTGAAAAGTCCAACAGCTAAACAACAGTTTACATGAACAACATGCACAGCACAAATGAAAAATTTCTTATGCCAATTACTGAAGCCCACTGGAACCCATTATCAGCTGGCGTACGAGAAGTTCACCTTGAAATGTTGTTGTCTGTTGACAGCTCAGCTGGAAAGTTATTTTTGAAGCAGCGTCAAACATGGTGGAAAAGAAAGCTGCGCCTGCCAGCAGCACTGACATGTTTTTGCTCGAGTTCTTGTTGGGTTTGTAATTTGTGCATTTTAAGTGATTCTCTGTCTGGCTTCACACTGCTGAAGATTCCAACACTCGCTAATCATTGTTTTGAATGTCAAGACCTGACAGCCATTTATGGTTTCAGGAACTTTTATTTTAGCTTTTTTGATGTGCTACAGGCATGCGTTTAAAGATGGACCGTGTTCACACCCATAAACCCGGATGTGATGGAGACTTGACCTTGTTACTGATGTCATGCAGAGTTTAGCTCCAACCCTGATAAAACCCACCTGCCTGTAGCCTTCTAATAATCCCGATTAGTTGGTACAGATGTGTTTGATTAGGGTTGAAACTCTGCAGGACACTGGCCCTCCGGGAACAGCTCTGCCCATCCTTGATCTGCACCAGTAAGCAACCATCTAGCAGCCACACGGTAACACAATTTTAACATGTACACTACCAGCCAAAAGTCTGAAAACACTTGACTGAAATGTCAGATTACAAATCTTGAAAATGTAAAAATATAATATAATTGTACCAACATATTAATTTCAATTCAATTTTTGTTATTAGAAAACTACAATTAAAAAAAGTTTTTAAAATAGATAATAGAAATAAGACCAAATAATGAAGAAAAAGCAGCCAATAAGAGCACAGGATAGAGGGAAACTCATTCAAAACTCTTTAAAAATCTTCTCAGGATGATTCCTCAAGAAACTGGGTGATGGAAAATGTCTAGAAACTTTTTGTAGGTGAATGTTATTGTTGGTCCTGGATCAATCAGATTGTAGGATTAGTCAGTGTTCGGTTCTCGGTTAGAACTGAGTTAGGGTCTTGTGTCCCATTCTAGGGTTTAAGGGTAAGTTGGTTTGGGTTATGGGTAGAGTTTAGTTTAGGGCTGTTTTTCCTAACAGGAATGTTGTCCCATTACTAATAAAATATGTTGATCCAGGAACATTTAAAAATCACAGTGACCCAGCCGATATACAAAAGCTCAGAACATCTTAGCAACCACATAGAAACGCTTTAGCATCATTGCAGGTCTTGCACGAGCAAGCATCACATTTTATTCAGGGAATATACAAAATCTAGTTTAAACTAATTGCTACAGTACATCACAAAGCTGTACATGCAACTGTAAGATCTGGTACTTTCTGTCTCATGCTCACCCCTCCTGCCTGTGCCTTCATTTAAATATAAAAATAAGACTAGCATATGGTTGCTTCTAAAACAAGGGAAACATATGGTTTCAAAGAGTTTCTGGAGCAGCATGTAAGAGCCGCTCTGGCGTTACTCGACAGTCATCAGACTTCTTCAGGAATCTCTTTTCAACCCCGTCGGGAGCAGTTGGCAGCGGTTCTCTCTTGAACTCCTGACAGAATCTGCTGTTAAAATGCCTGGCATCACTTCTACTGTGAGCAGAGATTTTCTGTCCCTCTATTTAAGTCCTGAACTGCTGAAGACATGCTTTGTCTTGTTTTGGTAGTTTATTCTCTCCTCAAAGTCACATTCACTTTAAAGCATACAAAAAGGCAGTTGTGGCCTACTGGTGAGTGAGTTGGGCTTGTAATCAGAAGGTTGCTGGTTCGATTCCAGCGCTGGCAGGTAGCAACTGAAGTGCCCCTTGCAAGGCACCTAACCCCCAATTGCTCTCCGGGTGCAGCAGTGCTGCCCACTGCTCCATGTGTGTTCACTCCTCACCAGTGATGGTTAAATGCAGAGGTCACATTTCGGGTATGGGTCACCATATCTGAAAAAAAATGTTTTCTTTCAAATATCAGCCTTCTGATATGCTTCATTCTGATTGGTAATTTGCACCATTTTGCATTCAGATAATTTTGTATGATCAATTCACATTCATTTGTCTACGTTTTATTTCAAGTTTTCAGACAAACATGTGATTAGAATTAATTACAGAATGATACAGGTCTCAGATGGTCTAGATTATGCCGTTGGCTAATGTTGTGTACGACTTTAAGCTGAAGTAATGATCATCTCAAGTTCTCAGCATCATGGGGTGCTGCAGTGCTGCCCACTGCTCCAGGTGTACAGAAACTCTGTCCAGGAACTCTGTTCTGGATTTATCTTGGAAATCATATGTGGCTGTGATTTAGTGCAGTCCAGTAGTGTTAAAAAATGAGGTTAATTGTTCTTCTCGTCTTTAATGTTGCTCCATGAAGCCGCAACACGTCTCATAAACCGCTCATGTATAAAAATCAAAAGCCAATATGGTGTATGATTATGATTTTAAATGCTGTTGGGTGTGATTTTAAATTCCCCTCCATTTGCATATATTTCACGCTCAGACTGGGTTACTAAATACCCTCACATCTCAAAGATAAAATTTGGCTTCAGTTTCTGATTTTTATAAATAAAACATCTCATAATTAAGTCTTGTTTGTGTTTTGACATGCTCTTTTAAGTTCAACAGTGAGCTGTGCGTTGCATAATAATGACAAATACAGTGAAACACTCAGCCAGTTAAATCATTCCTGAGTTTATTTTAGGCTTATGAAAGCACATCCGAAAAGCAGTGAGGTGAGTCTTGGACACCCAAAATTGTGTTTCCTCTGTATGCAGGTAAAGCCACTATGTCACAATGCAAACCTGCTAATTCTCTATTAAAGGGCTGGATCAGATTATGTAAATTGTCTGGTCTCCAACCCTTCGGCTGGTTCCATTTGAAGACCTATTACATCATAGATCTCAAAGAAAGAACCTGTTTAACGTCTTTATGATTTATGAAGCAACAATAGTCCATGTGAAGTGAAAGTGGCGTATTTGTCAAAGTATAGAAACCCATACTTGAAATGTGACCTCTGCAATCCGTCCAGTGAGTTGTGAAAACACAGGGAGCAACTAGGGGAAACGTGCCTTGCTCAAGAGCACCTCGGTTGTTTCCTGCCAGCAGTTGGAATTGAATCTGTGACCTTTGGTTTACAAGTTAGACCCTCTAACCAGTAGGCCACATTTGCTCTGTTAGGCCATAACTGCCCCACGACTGTATGAGGCAAACAGTCATAATCACACAACATATGATATTGT
The DNA here is from genome assembly GCA_036877525.1 of Chromobotia macracanthus. Classification (NCBI taxonomy): domain Eukaryota; kingdom Metazoa; phylum Chordata; class Actinopteri; order Cypriniformes; family Botiidae; genus Chromobotia; species Chromobotia macracanthus. The sequence continues at coordinate 6,965,352 of JAZGTH010000061.1, read as the reverse complement.
CTTTTTCTTTACTAATATTTTCCTTCCTTTCCGTCAGAATAGAGAACACACAGCTTCACTCATCTCCGTGTTGTTGTTTTTTAATTATATTCCTATTTTATATTCTCTTTTTTCTTCTCTCTGTCCTGGTTTCTCTTTATCAAATCACCACAGATTTCATTCAGTTTATACCCTCACATTTAATATTCTGTAAATGTGTCACTGAATCTGTGCTTCATTAATACTGCACATTTCTTTATCAATGTCTCAGTGTTCCTTCATTTTCCATCCTAACAATGTCTGATTCTTATTGGCTGTATTGCTATATGTATGTGTGTGTGTATATATATATATTTATATATATACATGCGCACACACACACACACACACACATATATCTGTAGATAAAGAGAAAACGTGAGCAGTGCTTGTCCATGCAAAACCTGCAGCTTATATAACCAGGATATGTTGTAGGTGGTTGCCAGGGTGTAATTCTGAGGTTTCTAAGGTGTTGTGAATAGGTAACAGTGTGGTGCTATGCAGGGGCTAAGTGGTTTCTTACTGGCTCAAAAATCAAAAGAATCCAAAAAAATCCAATCCAAGTGTTGTGATATTCTGGTATCCAGATAAGGCTCAGGTCTCTCTCTCAATGCGAGTCTGAGGGATTTGTTTACTCTGTTGATTGTCCTCCAGGGGAAAATTGTAAGTCTGAACGCTCAGAAAAGTGAAAGCACAGCTCTCTGTAACCAACCACATGATTTTAATATCTGTAGCACAAAACAGTGATGCTTGTCTTAGGAAGGACCAGCTAATTTAAAAATAAACAAAAGAAATGCCAACAAATGTATTAGCTACCAAACCAAAAACTTGATTATTTATATGAAAATGTCCAACACAAAATTTTTAATCAATATCACCTTTCTAAATAATATTCAGTGCCTGTATTGCTTTCCAGTTTCATTTTAATTGTGTAAATGTTTTTGCAGGCTATTCATTCAAACTTTATCCCACATCAACTGTGCAATATATTGCAGGCGCAACACCGGCAACTCTCACCGCACGCGCCTGACAAAGAGAGAGAGAGAGACGATTTTCCTTTATAATACATTCATGTGTTGAGGGAAACGTTTAAAGATGATAAATTGTTTTTTCTTCCCCTGTGATTTACAGGCAGGATGTCATCTTTCACTACCAGACAAATACACGCCAGCGTCTTGTTTATAACCCAGTGACAAGCTCTTCTTCAGGACTGATTGCTGTGTGTTGAATATTTATTGTTGGATGGATCTTCAAAATGTCTTAAAAACAGGTGCGTAACTGTGAGTGGCCCGCGGTGGGCCAAACCGGCGCTCACGCCCACCCAATCACTGTACAATTTTCATATGAAAGCCAAGTTAATGCAGCTCTGAAATGCTTTCTGTTGATTTCTTGTCATTTATTTATGTTTGACAACCAATAATCAACATTCGAGTGTGTCATCGGCTCTGTTTCACCTACACTGGGTTGTTTTTAACCTATGGCTGGGTAAAATGTGGATAGCACACACCGTTACAGCTTCTTTTAACCTTAAAGTTCAACCCATGGTTGGACAACAACCCAGCATAACCCAACAGTGTGTCTATCCGCTACTATCCACCTTTTACCCAGCCATGGGCTGAAAACGCAGCATTTGTTATAGTGAGCAACTTTATGCTGCTTTCTTAAACTGCATCTTTTGGCTGAAATTTATGGCAGCATCGCATGTGTCCCAGATGGCAATCCCACAATGCATTGCAATGATCTCAGCGGAGAAAAAATATTCCAAGATGCCTAAGAAATTGAGAGTAATGTTGACTATAAATATTCAAATGAGTTCAACTTTTAGTTTAAAAACATCTCACAAGACCATTGTACTGTGTTTCACTCTGTTGCGCTCCGACTGGCTGTTTATAAATGCCCCATTTCTTGTCACACCATGAAGTTTGTTGCACCAGAATGGCGCATCTGCGTGTGACCTCTGAGCTGCAAGATTGCAGTCTACCACTGAGGTGAATAAACATGGTAAAATCCTCCCCTGATGCCTCAATAGTGGACAATGATAAAAAATATGTGAGAGGAAGAGGAGGGCCGAGGGCAACCCAGCTAACAGCGAATGTTCTCTAAACGTTCTCTCTAAGTTATCAAATTATGAATGTATGCAGTACTACATTAGTAGAACTTTTATATCCTTATGTATCGTATGTATCGATACATGTAAGTGTTATGCTTAAGTTGTTAGTGGAATGTTTTAAAAACGTTACAGAATTTTTAAAAATGTTTGAGAAATGTTCATATAACCAAGCAATAACGTCTAAAAAGCGGGATGTTTTGAATGTTCCTAGGACATTTAAAATCACATTTTAATGTTTTTGCTACGTAATAGAAACATGGGGAAATTGTTAGCTGGGAACGGGCTTCATTGTACAGAACAGAGTGAAGCTCCATTTACTGCCGTCAAAAGCTAAAAGGCCTCCAAATCGTTCAGTAATTAAAGCAGCAGGCGCTGTTATGCCTGTTTGAAATTCATACAGTGAGATGAGGGTCTCGAGAGGAGCTTCAGTTTTCATGTGTTATCAGGCTGATGGTTTGAAACATTCAATCAGCCCCCGGGTCAATCACGCTCATGAACTGCCTCTCACCTCCCACATCCCGGTCCTTTATAGCTTTGCGCAATAAAGGACCCATATCTTTTTCTTCCAGTGTTTGCATGTTCCCCATCATATTAACAAAGACTTATTGCCTCCGAAAGCAATTATCTGCAGAGCTGTGGAGGACGTTAAACCGCACACTTCGGTAAGCAGCACAGACAAGCTTGCCATATTCGTAATCCACAGGAGTTTAATTAATCAGAAAGTTACACTGTTTCAGCGGGCGGGGGTTCACGCTTCAGATCAGCTAATGACGGCGGATAAATCTCGACTCATCTCTACAGCTAAAATTTTAATGGAACTCATATCACTGAACATCATTTTACGTCGCTGATAATGAATGTATGATCGTCGGCGACTGTCTCTGACCATTCGCCATCTGTTCTGACAGAGACTGGAACCCTGAAAATAATGACTGTATTCTGCTGGTCTCTAATAATGACTGTATTTCTCTTTTTCCCCTCATGTCCAGGCTGAAGTGTGACTGATAGTTGTGGATATTAATTGAAACAGTGGAGGCTTGTGTGAACAGGTAAGAAACAGCTGTGCTGGGTCCAATTAGAAGTTGTGTCACTCAGAACCTGTTGTAGATTTGTCCTCCAAAGCCAGGGGCTTCTTTGAGGCATTTTATGATAGAAATAGTACAGAGAAAAGTATGAGGGAGGGAGGAATGAGATCAGGACATTGTGCAAGCCAGACTCAAACCTGCAGTTCTTGCATGAGTACCACAGCTCACATCCAGAGCATGCCAACAGCTTTAGTATCTTTTAGTAGTGGCAGTAAAAGTAATTTTCTTAAAGTATTTCTCTCCAGATGGATTTAAAATTCAAATTAAATTAAATCATTAAGCCCAACATGAATAACAGTCTGAATGATTATGAATCATTATACATTCAGCTTTCTGATCCAGCAAGCTTCCAATATCACTTTTTTATTATGTGCTTCTCAGCAGCAGGGACGTTTGGCACTTCCTGTCCATGTTCACCCAGTGTTGGGGTGTGTGAATCCTGCAAAGCAATTCTGAGTGACCTTTCAATGTTGAAGGATTAAATTCAAAACCCTTTTTTGTCTTCAGTCTGAAACAGCAGACCTGAAGACAAACTGCAAAAACTGGAAAAATTATCACAAACTGACAGCATTATCACATGTATTATCATTTCCACCGAAATGGTTGCATTTTAAAAAGTAACCATTTATGCTTTCATGTCAAACAATGAAAGATTACAATCCATTTAAACTAGGTGGGTAATCAGATAAAAGGGGAAGAAGTTCAAATTAAAGGGATAATGCAATTGAATCTTTTTGCTCTATTAACACAGATCATAGTTGTATTTTATATGTGACATCACTAAAGCTTTGAACGTGATTGGCTGTTTCTCCTGCAGTTTCCCCATGCAGATTTGCCGTGTTAAAGTGAATCAGTAAATCCACACAGTGAGATGGACTGCACCGGATCTGGGGAATCTAATTAGATGCAGGTTCGATCAGCAGGCTTCACTTCAGATAACACACGTCTGATCTCCTGACAGCACAGGGCTTCAAGCCTCAGAGATCAGTGATTAAATGCTGTTTGTGTTACACACCGTTAACGTGTGTCTATCCGCACAACAAGATTGTCTATTTGTTTACCCTGAAATTGGATGCTGTGGTTGAGACGCACAATTTCCGTGTGTGTGTTTGTCTATATGCCTCACTGAATCTGGTGGTAGATCTACTTATGTTTTAATGTGTATACTGTAAATCGATTCTGCTCATTATAGACCTTATATATGTGCATAAATATCTAAAATGAAACATTCAGTGTGATAGGTAGGTAGGTAGATAGGTAGGTAGGTAGATAGATTACATCACTTTATATAATTTAATACTGTGCACTAAACAGAATGCACCTGCAGTTTTAGAATAAATGTGTTTTCTTGCCCTGCACTCAGCCCCAATAAAAAGGAATTTAGTCTCCAGGCTTATATTGCAGTGTCTCCTGTGCTGAGAGCTGCTTCTCTGAGGTAGCTTCAGTGGTAGCAGCTGAGATGACCTCGCAGGTCTTTGAATTAGATCTCCAGCTCAAATATAAAATTAAATAATATCCAGAGGGAGAAAAATCTTCCCTTTGAGCAGGAATGGTTTTAAGCCCACTTACAAAGCCCCTAATGCTTGAAATGTGTTCTGTGCAATAAAAGTAGACTGGTGTCCTTTGAGATCTGCAGTTGTGTAACTGGCCAGCTCAGTGTTCACACAGCGAGAGCTCTGAGATCCTGATTCACAGCACACAAATGTCTTACACAACTACCTGTATCAGTCCTGGAACTCTGCTGTGTAGAACAGTGAGTCTGTTTTAAACATATGATGTAACTCTGTGAAACTGTAAAACGTAGGAGTGGGATTCTTTTTTTTCAGGTGTGGAAGTGGATATTTTACAACATCTGTGAAAAATGAGTAGACATATGAAGCAGTACAGAGGAGAAAATCCAAGTCTGTGATCAACCATGTTAGGACTGTTTTAGGGGAGTTTAATTCTCAAAGGTCTGCAGGTAACAGTAGTTCTGTTGTGACGTTTATCTCCAGCTTTGGTCCAAACAAGCAATGGAACATATGACTGTAAACGTGTATGTTTTTCCAGCTTTTATCACACAGCTCTCTGAAATCCAAGATTCTGGTTCATCAACATCAGCATTTTGCTGTCAAATATGTTTGTATAATAAACTGGATGACTGCCCAGCTAACAGTTTTAGGTTGTAAAAATGTTTCCCCAACATTTCAGTTAAAAATGTTTAGATTCTGTGGCACTTCTATGGTATTAGCATCATAGCAGTGCAAAACATGGTGTTGTCGGGTCACAGTTTTTGTAAGAATATTCAGAAGCTCCTTGTTCAAAATCAGTTGAGGACCAGAATATGAGCACCGGAGCTTCAGTTTCAGCCCTGTGTTCTCTGTTGTTCTGGGTCAAGCAAACAGAAAACGTATCATCAGCCCTGTTATTAGGCTTAAGCACCAAATGTGAAGGAGACTTCACTTCTTATTCAGTCTGTGGCCTGTATTTGCATGATTTAACATTTGGAGATGACAGGAATAAACAGCAGCTCTCTCTGCCCTGTAATTGCGGCCACAATCACTGGGTATTGGCATTCACATTTAACTGATGTTCCCTCTTGTTACCGGGATGTGACTGGCATTAAACACCAAAACTGCGCTCGCTGCTCGCAGGTCACGTTGTGGGTCCATCGAGGAGGTCGGGCGGAGGGGAGACGGAATGTGAGAAAAATGAAAATTTCTTCCAATTGACTTTCACACGCAGGCACAGACCATCCATGGAAATCTGAAGCTCAGTTTTAGGAGGAAATAGTTTTAACGCTGGCAATATGATTCTGGCTCTGTTACATCCATTATTACACAAACTGGCAATTTTTTTCAGCTTTCAGCAAAGTAAACGATTTTTCACTTTCTTTCCCAGGATAATTTGGCTTATGTTGTGTATTTACATTCCAGTAACATTTCCGTCTGGCTGGGCATTAATTTCTCTTTTACTGTATGTCTTTCTCTCTCTATCTCTCTCTCTCTCCCCCTTTCTCTTTCTGTCTCTCTCTCGCACTCACCTCAGGGACATACAGTAACAGCAGGCAGTGTATTAGCATAAAAATATATAATCCTAATGAGCTGAGTTTGAGGTTCATGCCTAAATAATTCATTTTTACACTTGGCTTGTTTTTCTTGCTAATAATAACAGTGTTTAAATATGAAAAGTTTGATGTATTTTTAAAGAAACAGTTCACATATAAAATGTTCATTTTTTAAGTTAAATTTTATTTTATGCATGCTTTTATTAGGAGTTTCAATTACTGACACGTAAACAGTAGCAGGATGTTGCTCTTCTAATGGTTCTAAAAATAAACACAGATCAGCTATATGGGTGCTGGATTGGGATACATATTTTGGTAATGAGTTCAATATCGTTCTTTATTGTAAATAAAACACAGCTATTGGCCAATCATCATTCAGGACCAAGATTATCTATTTAATATATATATATATATATGCCAATAATTTCCTTTAATAGCTGTATTAAACAGGAAAGCTACAGATGACATTGTTTTGCTTCTGCTACATTGAATGAATTTGGCACCTGTTACACGTCAAACTAACTTTGTCGGGGGGCTCTTAAAGTTTATAAAACCAGAATGCTTTAGATTTCCTGCCTGTTCATTAAACATGGCTGCACTTTTCTGTTATCTAATAACAGATGCTAAACCAGCGTCAGTCGTGGCTTCCTGTTTCGTGACATGTCTCATTTGAATCAGTTTCAGTCTGTCTTTCTCTTTCTGCATTGACTGGCCTGAATGAAAACTGTTTGGACGGAGAGGCGCCGATGCCCTTGAGGCCAGACAGAATCTGTGAAAGGAAAGAAAAGCTTGCTTTGCAGATGTGATGCTAAAAGAACGTTGTCATCTATAAACGAATAAAGAGCTCGCTGACTGAATCAATGTGTTTTTGACTTGCACAACTATAAATATAAATATATGTTATGTTTTTTAGGAGACCATGGAAAACCTGACAGAAAGTGAAGGTAGGAAATCACATGAATTCTCCAGAGGGGTAGGAATAGGGGGGCTTGACTCATGAATATTAATTATGTGATGTAACATTAACCCAGTAGCTCTTGCTATAAGTTATAATGGTTGCTAGGCTTCTGTAACTCTCAGTGGGCGTGGTCTCGGCAGCATCGGCTCTGCGGCTGCGTGTATAAATGGCTGCCAATATTTGAAAATGTCTGATATTCGAGAGGATTTATTTCCTGCCACATCATGGCATCAGTACTCTTGCCCAGTAATCCTAAAAGAGGGAAAACACTGGGAAATGTTGGACTTTGAAGTGAGATCTTAACATGCATTGGCAATGCTCTCTTGTTATTGCATTTATACGCTTTGTTCTGTCAGCATTTTTAATTATTCCTTTGCCTAAATGGAATGCCGTTTTGCGCCGATGTTCTCGATTCGATTCGACAGGGTTGGTGGAGTTTTGAAAGGATAACATTTAGTGGCTTTGTGTTTGAGAAGTGAGGAATGAGATGAGTCACTTAGATGAACACTCAGAACACAACAGAAAGGCTGTGTGTGTGTGATTGTGTTGTGTGTGTGTGTGTGTGTGTGTGTGTGTGTGTGCACTGTGTGTGTGTGTGTGTGTGTTTGTGTGTGTGTGTGTGTGTGTGTGCACTGTGTGTGTGTGTGTGTGTGTGTGCGCTGTGTGTGTGCGCTGTGTGTGTGTGTTTGTGTTGTGTGTGTGTGTGTGTGTGTGTTTGTGTGTGTGTTGTGTGTGCACTGTGTGTGTGTTGTGTGTGTGTGTGTGTGTGTGTGTGTGTGTGTGTGTGTGTGCACTGTGTGTGTGTTGTGTGTGCGCTGTGTGTGTGTGTGCACTGTGTGTGTGTGCACTGTGTGTGTGCGCACTGTGTGTGTGTGTGTGTGTTGTGTGTGCGTGTGTGTGTGTTTGAAATGTTTGCCAGTGTGTCCTCAGATTATTAAATGCTGCTGGGCCCTTAAATCTTCTGGGGTCATTCTCAGTGAATTACTAGACATCGAGCATAATAGAGGAAATAAATAATGCGAGATTTAATAATAAAAGAGTTCATAAATTGCATTGTCAGCCTTAAAGACGTGGTACGCAATGTTTTCCAGAAACATTTTTTGCTGGTTGACAGTCTCTTTACATCCTGATAGCAATGATTAAGTAAAGTGCTTTAAATATATTTATATAAATATACATTTTCTGTGGAAGGTGCAGTCATGTGTTGGAGGAGGTGTAGCTTAGAAGATCGCTCTAAATGCATGGCAGGATCTTTTGTTTTCAAAGTTAGGTTGCTATTGCTAGCCTCTTCAAAATTGCCTACTGTACCTTTTGGCTGAAACGATACATTTTAATATCAGTTAGAACCTCTTATTGCCTTCAGATGGGTAACAGGGTTGACAAGTTTATGCTGACATTACAGGACTTCTGCTTAAGGAGCAAAAAGGTACAAAGTGTCTTTTGAAAAGCTATTTAATGCTGGTATTTGTACAAATAAACACTTTTCAAGTATCAGTTGTTTGCTATAGAAAATCATGGTCACGGGAATGACATTTAAAGATCCTACTTACAAAAGTAACAGAGCAGAGAAAAAATGCGACGTGTAGTACAGAATGACTGAATCATATTTCCAGTCATGACATTAACTGGCTGTTATGAGGCTGCCGTATTGCTGCTGATAGTGAAAGTTTTTATTTTATAAAGCAGATTCTCTGGGTGTCATGACAACAGGTTGCACCGTGACATGCACCTGCTCCTGCGTGACTTTTTACATAATGCTAGTTTGACTGAGACATTGCAGTGGATCAAACCTGTTATGTAATGTATGACTCAAGCATTTATTTCCCTGCCCTCCCCACCCTGAATGTTAACAAACACCAGATGAAAAGACAATATACAAATTAAAATAACTTTCAGTTATTCACATTTCAAGCCACAGAAGCAACATTTGACATTCTGTAACGCTGCACCATTTAGACTCAACACTTTCTGAGTGAGCAGGCCATAGTGAAGCTCAACCGGAAACAAGAGTAAATGAGAATCTACTGTAATATAAATGAATAATCTATAATCTGACTTCCTGTTGATCTCTGCTGGGGTTAAACCCAGCTCAAAATTTTAGATTGTAAGAACGTTTCCCTAACATTTACATTAAATTATAAAAATTTAAAAAAAAAAATTGAGGAACATATAAAATGTCCAGTTATAACATTACGGTTAACAGACACTTTCGAACTTTAATTCTATAGTGTTTTTAAACGTTCCACTAATAACTTCAGAATAGCAGTTTTGATATATGACATATAATGTCATAAAAATGTTCTCCTATCATTACAGCAAGAACATTTTTTGAAAACGTTTAGAGAACATTAGCCAGTGTGCAGAGAACCGTCCATGTTAGATGGGAAGCTGCTTTGCAATAATGGAGGAATTATCATATTGTCATTTGATGCACAATTAATGAACCCAAATGTACTTTAGGGATCTGGATTTCATTAGAGGAGCTGTGATGATATGACATGCATATTGAATCTACCATTGTGTGTATTGAATCATTCTAATCATTGAAGCCTATAGAGTCTCACTTAATCGGATTTGTGTTTGGCCTTGAAATCTTGCTCTCTCTCTCTCTCTCTCTCTCTGTCTCTCTCTCTCTCTGTCTCTCTCTCTCTGTGTGTGTGTGTGTCTCTCTCTCTCTCTGTATCTCTCTCTCTCTCTCTCTGTCTCTCTCTCTCTGTATTTCTCTCTCTCTCTCTCTCTCTGTATTTCTCTCTCTCTCTCTCTTTCTCTCTCTCTCTGTATTTCTCTCTCTCTCTCTGTCTCTCTCTCTTGTGTGTGTGTCTCTCTCTCTCTCTCTGTATTTCTCTCTCTCTCTCTCTCTGTCTCTCTCTCTCTGTATTTCTCTCTCTCTCTCTCTCTCTCTGTCTCTCTCAGTTTCTCAGCCTGCCCTTTTCACAGTAGTTGCATTTAGTTTTTGAAAGCACATAGACACACACACATTTTCACATTTTGCAGCAATGGTGCTGACAAGATTTGTTCTTTGTCATTAACCTTTGCTGCCCAAAGTCTGTTCCATATGGAAAGGAACCGGAATGATTAACGCATGAGGTGTTTTGACAAGAATACAAGCTTTCTTTTAGTCAGTCCTTTAAACCAAAGTGTAAAGAGCGTCATAGACAGAATAATGGTTCAGGTCAAGGTTTAATTAAGCAGTGACAAAACACAAGCAATATCAACTGCTCTGTGTGTCTTTCTCAGCAACTGCTGTGTGTTTCTGCAGCTTGACTGGCGGAGCATGGGTTTGAATCTAGGAGATGTGTAGGATCTTTAATGCGCTGTACGTTGTTTCGTACAAAACATCTATTTGTGTGTTGAAATAATCATATTTCAACTTTTTGGTAAAAAAAAGCATTCCATTTCCATTATATGTCAACAAAACAACCAGAATATTCTTCCAAAACTTCTCCTTTTGTGTCACAGATGAAAGAAATGGATTAGAAAGAACACAAAGGTGTGTAAATGATTGTTTTCGTTTTGGGGTGACCTGTACCTTTAAATTTCTGAAACATACCAGAGAAAATGAACTTTCTAAGCCTTTTGTTTTTTCGAGCAGATTTGAAAAACAGATTTAGATTTGTTACTTTAATGTTGTGAATCAGTGTATGCGGCTCTGATCTCCTGAGAGACGCTAATTGTACAAAATGTCTTTTAAACAAACTGCCTCATCAGAGTCACGTCTGCTCCTTCGTAGCGTGTCTGTCTGTGTCCCTTATCTCAGATTCATTTCTCGTAATATGCAATTTGCAGTGAGATTAATCCAGTAAAATGTGCACCAGGTCACCCATGTAATTATGGGGATTTTAAAAGCTCGTCAAAATACAAGTCACCCCTCTCTTCTAGCTTTGATAACTATCTGCCCTCGCCTCATCCCTCCCCTTGCTTATTTGTTCCCGATATGTTTCTGGCTTCAGAAGGAAGAAACGGTCACATATCATTCAAAGGGATTCATCCCTTGAAGGCAGAGTCTGTAATAGATTCATTTCCAGCATTTAGGGGAGCAGTCATTGTGATGGGCTATTCAGGAGTGATTGAGAAGGACATGGAGCCACAGTGGGGGCCATGCTTCAGTCTGATGGAAAGATTTTGGAGAGCGCACTTCTCGCTGTGATGTTGAATGAGGATTGTCACTCTCGGAATTTTAAAGGCACCAGTGATGGCGGGTTAGATCAACTTCCCGGGAAGCAGGATTTGTTTTCCCTCTTCAGATTGTTGTGTTTAGACCCAAAAAACAACTTTTCCACGGGTTGTTGCATTACATTTAAAAGAAAAACTAAAGATGGGAAATAAAAATATACAAAGAATTTTGTAAATAAAAAAACATACATACAGCTTTATAAATTAGAAGTATACACTATAGTATATGCCATAGAACAATCATTTTCGGCTGTATGGTTCCATAAAGAACCTTTAACATCCGTAGAAGCTTTCTGTTTCACAAAAGGTTCTTTGTGTGAAAAGTGAAAAAAAAAGTGAAAGAAGTTATTTAAACTATGAAAAGGTAAGAATGAAATAGTTCTTTAAAGAACCTTTAACTGAAGGGTTAAAAAATCGCTCTTCTGTGGCATCTATACCAACCTTTATTTTTAAGATTGTGTGTGTTTATTAATATGCTGTATGTTCTGCTGGGAAGATAATGATTTGAATTCCGGGTCTGTGCTATCGTATGGCTTTAGAGATCTACAGCAGGTTCAGTTTTACGGACTATTTAGGATTTTTAGGCTATATACTAACGTAGTTTAGTATATAGTATATATAAAACAGTTTTGCAGAATACAATTACAGCCTGTTTTGATTCACAGTTCAAACTCATAACCAAACAGCACCAGAAATAGTAATCTGAACAATTGAACCTCCTGTAGCTCTCTAAAGCCATACGATAGCACAGGCCGGAATTCAAATCATTATCTTCCAGCCAAACATACAGTATATTAATACTCATGCTGTGAAATAGAGAATAAATATTGCATCTGCCTCTGAGGCGTCCCTTTAAACCTGCTAATAGTAAATGACTTCTGTTGCTATATAAAAATCTGTGTGTAAATATAAAACAAGTCTGTTATAGCTCATTATATAAATGACTGAATACAGGTGAGCACTAGAGACAATGTCTTCGATTTTGCGATTTTCGATTAAATGTGCAGAATGTTATAAACAGTAATGTTGGATTTAGAAGGAATTGTCTCACCCTTGTACCGTAATGGAAAAGTGAAATATACCACACAAAGCCCTTAGCTCAACACAACAGTGCAACATTTATCACAGGAGAAGTCTCTGGAGCTTGGATGTTTTGCCCTTTTGAAATGGTTTGCTGCTGATTGAATCTGTAAACACACTGGCTGAAGGTTAACAGGTAAATGAGAGCATGATGAAAGAGAACTAATAAACTCGCTACATATTTAGTAGTTAGGTTTGTTTAAGGAGCTGCTTTCAGATGCTGTTTCTGCACCATTTCACAAGATCTTTGGAGGGGTGATGAGTAAAAACTGCCTTTTGTATAATATTTGCAAAATCCATTTATTTTCAGGTTTAAATAAAGAGGCCTCGGGCTTTTGGACCCCACACACAATCTGTTCTGCGACTCCACTGGCATCCCTGTAGAGCTGCAGCTTTAAAACTCACGCAGGTAATCACAGATCATTATAGCTTTGCATGCTGGTGACCTTTTTGTGCTATAGAGTATTACTGTAACCTCTGTGTGCTTCCCTCTCTAATCACCCCCATCTCATCGAAATGCAGCTTCCTCCAGGTCCCTGCAGAGATCGGCCCCGTATGTCCAATTGTGGCGTCTCTTCTCTTTCCTCAGCTATTATATGTGTGGTACAAACTGAACATACATTTACTGTAAATACTTTTGTGAGCAGCAACTAACAAATGATTATTGTTTAGTGGTAGTTTATAATAAATGGTAGTTGAACCGCACAACAAACATACAACAACACAAAAAAGAGCCGTGGTATTACTGTGTTTGTTTGGACAAGTATAATAGAAATAATGTTTTGTGATATTTTTGGAGTATTTCATGGAGTGCCATTTAAATACCAAGGTATATGATATTGTCTTTCCTACAAACAAAGTGTTAAAGGAATAGTTCAATTAAAAATGAAAATCCTCTTATAATTAATTTGCCCTCATGCCATTCTAGATGTATATGACCTCCTTCTTTCAGCCAGTCAGAGATATTAAATAATATCCCGGCACTTCTCAGTTTTATAATGGCAGTAAATAGTGCCCGAGATTTTGAAGCTAAAAAATGCATCCATGCCACTCCAGTGGGCCAATATATGACTTCTGTATTGAAACAATATGTTTGTAAAAAAACAATTAATATTCGGAGCTTATTAAGCAATCGATACGTCACGTATCCATGTAAACAAACAGATCACAGCATCAAATTTAAGGTCAAGTCCCCCTGGTTTTCGCAACATTTATCGTCACAGCACATATGGCGGCTAGTCACGTGACATGCAAGAGCCAATGAGATTCGACCTTATTAACGTGCAGCCATATTTATATGAACTGATCTGGGCTGCAAGACTGTTGGCCTGAGTCCTGCAAGAAGATAATTAAGCAGTCACCACTGTGCCCGTAAGCACTGTGTTTAACCCTGCGTTATTTCCTATAGTTATAGTGCTTGAAGTCACTTAAGACGAAAATGTCTTTTAATTGCCTGTTTATTTGCATATGAATCATTCACTTTCATGGTATTACTAGCTAATCCCATCATTGCTCAGCCACAGTACTTTCATGTAAAGGAAAGATTCATGAGCTAACGCTAAAACAGATAAAACATTGATAATGCAATACTAAGGATACCTCGAATTCAAGGCATTAGTCAAAATCAAGCGGTTTGTTAGTGGTTGTAGGCAGTATAACTGGAGAAATACACACAGTGGCTTTGACGCTGTGGTGCTGTTTAAATTAAGCATCTGACTTGCTAATGCGATGGTGCAGGTTTCTCAGGGCCTTGTCTTCTGAGGCTGCAGGTGACAACGTCTGAACGTAAGCGCCAGTGAAATAGTTGCTGCTGAAAGGAAATCGATATAAAAATGGCCCAGAATCGCTTTGCAACATTAATTTACTTAAAGCCCCTTGAGGTAACTTGTAGTACTCTTTTTTCTGAGTAATTTCACTATACATCACTATATTCATAAATCTTGCATGCATACTGAATATTCGTTTTAGTCCCTAAGCCCAGCTTCCTGTGGCTGTTTTTGTCTCTACAATAATGGGGTTGATTCACAAACGCAGCTGTGTTCTGCTTATTACAGTATTACAGTATCACATTATTTACAGTAACAACATTCAGCGGTTATTCATGGGAATGCAGAAGACGCAGAAGTTTTTATTTTTTTATGCTGTCAGTCGAGTCAGATAATCATGTTTTGACATCAATGTGATTGATTTTAAATGTAATGAAATTTGCCTCCAAAATGTTTCCAATCTTTCCAGATGGAGTGCATGCAGCTCCTGAATAATAATAAGACAGAAACATTTGGCACTATCCTGCAGTTCACTGGTGAACCTCTGGGCACTCTGATGATATTGAAGTTTTACTATACAACAACTGCACATGTGTTTTAAATCCTCTGGGGATTTTATTTGTACATATTGTACAGAAACCGAGCCTTGTCACGGTTTGCACATGCTTTATGCTTTCACACAGTTTGCAGGACGCGTACCTCACTGAATAAATACTGCTGAATGAACAGCTGCATCACGACTGTGTTTGTAAGACCATTACGCATTGATTCGCAGACCTGCACGATATGTTCACGATATGTTCACGATATGTTGTTTCTCATAGTGAAATACAGCCGTGCCAGATAACGCGTTACGTGTTACGCGCATTTGGAAAGGCGGGTGTGCGCGCATTACGCGTCCGCTCACGCTTGCGTTTCTTGCAGAACCGCACGACGCGACCATCGCATCTCCATGCGCGTTGTGCGCTTAGAAATAAGCCGTGCCTTCGCTTGGAGAGGTTGGATTGGAGATGAGAAGACATCACCGTAGCTTTGGGCGACTCAACATCTGATTCCTCCGACACCGAAGCGCTCCAGAGACCCACAAGTCGTGGTGCGCGTTTGGAGACCATGTTTTAAAGAGGAGCGCATTGGAGAGCCGCTCGGAACCAAAGCGAAGAACAAACTTAAACTGCACAAGTGAGTTGCTCTCATGACATTTGAGTCATTCTGCACGCATAATTCAAGATTATGAAAATGCTATTTGACTGATGCCATTGAAATGGTTATGGATCGACTAAATTGTCGTTCAGCAGTATAACGCAGATGATTAGATATGATCAGTTATAGATTAAACCATCATTTATTCTTCTGATGCCATTGAAAAGTTGCCACGAATCCATGTAAACTGTATGATGCACAACAGCTGCTTCTTCATGTCCCTGCTATGGGGTTTATTTCTGTCTTTCACTGTCTGAATGACATGCATGCCTAAATTATTGACATGCATGAATGATTCATTCAGACACAAACCCGAGCATGTTTCTCATATGAGTACAGGAGCTGGTCGTTTGTCGCTGGCACTTTTATTCAATAAATCAGCATTCTACAAGAAGTGACAAGAAGCCGAGAGTGAGCCTCGGACACTGTGTGTCCAACAAACCTGTTATTCATATTCATGTTTTTATAAAGACAAAGTCCCACCAGACCAAAACACTGCAGAATATCGAGGCAGTATAACAGTATGTGTGTGTGGAGGACTAGATTATTGTTTGAATGGTGAACTTTCAGCCAGTATGTAGTTGAAACATGAAACATGATAAGAGGATGCTTGTTTGTGCGTGGATATCTAAACTGATTCCAGATAAAATCACAAACCAGAGTACTTGCGAAAAATGTACCAGCTTGACCTACTTGGTCTATCAACTAACTAAGACGAGAGGAAAAACAATAGGAGTTGTTTTTAAAGAAATGTTTTGTTTTGAGGCAACTCGCCCATTTGACAGAATGACAGAAAAATAAGACACATTTGTCTAATCTAAAACTGTGTCATAATAAACCATGTGAAGGATGTTCAGCCTTCATGGCTTCTGTTATATCAGCGTTTGCACATTCTCCTTTAAACAGAAATAACTTTCCACTTCAAATTTCTACCCTTCTACTGTTTTTCACTGATCTCAGCATAAATCAGC
Source organism: Chromobotia macracanthus (assembly GCA_036877525.1). Classification (NCBI taxonomy): domain Eukaryota; kingdom Metazoa; phylum Chordata; class Actinopteri; order Cypriniformes; family Botiidae; genus Chromobotia; species Chromobotia macracanthus. The sequence goes on along the minus strand of JAZGTH010000061.1, from coordinate 6,948,945 downwards.
ATTTGTAAATGATCCTGCCTCGTCTTAACTGTAAAGCTACAGTTTATCCAAAAATCAAAATTCTGTCATCATTTACTCACCCTCATCATTACCAATCATAATCATTTTCCAAAATAAACAAGAATGTTTTATTTGCTCTTATAATAATACAGTGAAAGTGAACGGGGACTGAGGCTGTCGGCTGCTAGCATTCTGCCTCTCCTTTTGTGCTCCATGGAAGAAAAAAGTCATACAGCTTTTAGAATAACATGAGGGCACCTAAAATATGACCAAATGTTTATTTTTGGGTGAACTGTCCCTTTAAGAGACAGAGGGATGTAATATCACAAAACATTCAGCTGTCTTCTTTTGTCTGGATGTTGTCCTCTGACGCCCAACAGCACCTGGGACAGAATCAAGCGTTGTGTCATGCATAAATCCAGGCAGAGATCAGAACTGCAATACAACGAGGTCTAAATACATATTTGCATTGAGGTAAGTCACGTAACTCAGTTACCAGCCAGTTGTCAACTCAAAGTCCAATAGTTTCATCCCAGGAGAGAGTGTAATGGGTTTGCTCAGTGGTACTGCGATTCCGTGCCTGTTTGAAGCCATTAGGATCTCTGACATCAGCACACGAGCTTCCAGGAATGCAGCGTATGTTTCGCATGGAAACCCATTCCACTTCCTGTTAGTGGTGTGTCAGGGTCAAATCAGGGTTATACTTGCTTTCCATTTTTTCTAGCACACATATACTCAGCTAACAGTGAATGTTCTGAGAACATGTAAAAATGTTACAGAATTTTAAAAATGTTCTTATAACCAAGCAATAATGTTTTGAAAGTTTCTAGGACTTGCAAAATAACATTTTTGTTGCTTAATGGAAACGTTAGAAAAACGTTCTTACAACCTAAGAATGTTAGCTGGGTAGTCTCTCACCCATGGACATCACAGCCTACAATCCCTTACAGTGTAGCATAAAGCTTCTGTGTGAATTGAACTGAGACGTGGTTGTAGTTTCAGTGTGAATGTGGTGAGGAGAGCAGTGGACTGCTGATGGCCTAAATCTTGGATGTTTTTAGGGTCTTTTGACACTTTTTTCTGGGAACATAATTCCCGGGTGATATTTTCTTTAATGTTTCACACTGTTTATACTTTATTCCGGGGTTAGGAAGTAATACTGGATGGGCAGGTTTTTGAGATTTCACACTGTACATTTGTAAACTCTGGGTTCGTGTCCTAATTTGCATAGTTATGAGGTTAATAACATTTAATGAATATTTCATGAGGGAAGCACTGAGGCAGTTAAAGATGGTGCTTGGTTATCGCTAAGCAACTCATAACATTCTTAAACTGCATTGTTTTATGCTATATACCTTTGGTACAGATATTAACCTGCTGTGGAGCAGGGATTCATAACCCAGGGTTAAAAGCAGTGCTAACCCCGTTTAAAAAAAAAGCCCAAGTTTGCCTTTACTTATATTTAACTCAGGGTTAAATGTAATGTGAATGACATGTCGTTTTATGAGGTAGAGGATGAGTGACAAAACTGGTCTTTATTTTCTTTGAAGTAACAGCTGTACAATTCTTAACAGAAAATCGTTCGTCCTCATGCAGTAATAAAAAATAATTCCAAATATTGAACTTGTCATAGAAATAAAGAGCAATATATGTTTATATTCCACCATACTGTAGTATCAGTTAATTAGCTTACACATGGAGACAAGCTTCATTCCTTATAGTAATAAAACTGCCTCCAGCTACAAGAGCCCCAGAGCTTCATAAATGTAATAGATTACCTTTCTGCTCTATAGATTACTGCTGAAGCAATAAGGGCCGGTTCAGGTCCCTCAGAGAGGACTTCTGTTCATCTGAGAATAAATAGAGACACAGAATATAACCTAGGGCTGTAATTAAACCCAGAATGAAGCGGCACAAGCAGTTTTCCCAGGAGACCGGTCTTTCCCAAGGGAATAGGGAAGTTTGGAAACGGCTAATACTTTTTCAAGTAGGTCTCAAAAGAGGGACAAATCAGTAAAGATAAAAAAACACCCTCTAAAGACTTTAATCTGTCTGTCTTCTTGTTTTTGAAATAAACGTTCGGGGCAATACGAGTTTGAGCGTCAGATGAAAACAATGTTGTAGAAACTCACCTGCTCGACATGATCGGCCTAATGGAACAGAATCAGCGAACTAAAAGCTTTGGAAATGGAGGTCTATTTTTAGGACACGCTGGACAGCTCACTTCTCTCCACTCATCTGTGTGGATCTGTTGTTTTGAACAGAGAAGAGACGGCTGCCAGACACACACAAATGATTTTATCGCTGGAGATGGAGATGCCCTCTGTTGCTGATATGGGGGTTTTGTAAATACACAAGTGCATAATGAGAGCAGAAATTCTTCCATCCTGCTTTATCCTTTCTTAAGTCATATTTAATATTTAGCACACGTGGAGTATGTTGATTAGGTATTCGTATGGTCTGTAGATCTTAAAACGTTTGTATGTATCTATTGATTATAATCGATAAAAACAAGATTATGGGGGATAGACATACAGGGCACATATATACACACACACACACACACACACACACATACACACATGAACAGACTGTACATTTGACATCAGCATAAATTTAAATATGGCGACCCTAAAATTCTGTTTAAATTGTTATCAGCTAGAAACACACATTACATAAAACAGTATTTCATTTTAGACTGTCAGACTCCTGTGAGGTTCCGCGTACAGCCGCATAAGATATCAAAGGCTCCTAAATCCAATTTTCATACAAGCTAGCCTTCAGGATTTTCTTTATGTCAGCATTAGAAGAGGTTGAAGATTCATTTCAGGGACTGTATGTAATACGGACTGAAGTTAATGTTTAAACACACACACTGACCATCCAGTGCGGTTAGATGTGGTTAGACTATAGTAAGCAACTGAAAGGTGAGGTCAGGGTGGGGCTTCACTGGGGATGATGATCCATCTCAGTCCATCTCTGAAACAGAGGGATTATGTAAAAATTGTTGAAAAGGTAATTATGTCATTTGTGGGAGCAGGGAGTTAGAGTTCTATTAAATCACACTCAGATTTCTCGCTGCTGGATGGTTTGCATTAGAAGAGCTTTCTTTGGCCTTAAGGTGGTATGAATGAGGATTTTCTAGCACTGATGGTAGATCATAAAGCACGTAAAGGAAGGAGATAATGGAACAGCGTGAAGGTCAGAGGCTGTGAAGACCAGTTAAAGCCGTCCAGTGAGACGGTTTCAATAGATCTTTTCTTGAGCACTGTCTGATCTATTTTAGCATTGTAGCCGTTTTTATATCTTCTCAGTTTCCCTTACAGTGCCGCCTGGAGTGGATCATTCAGCTAATAGGCTGAGCTCTGTGATAACATGTTCATCTCTTCAGTTATGTTCTCTCTCTCTGCTGCTCCTTTTTAAAGGTGACCTCTCATGAAGACGCTTCTGTTTGCTTTCCGTGCACTTTCTAAAGCAAGCAGCACCATTAGTGTTGCTTAGGAGTTGTCCCAGCAAACAGGGAATGTTCTCAGAACAATGGTTAACGTTCTCTAAAAGTTCTCTCTTCTATCAGTGTTATCAAAAACATTCTTGCAGTAACGTTAGTAAAATGTTTTTTAACATTATATATCATATATATATATATATATATATATATATATATATATATATATATATATATATATATATATATATATTTTTTCAAAAACATTATTCATGTTTAAAAATAACATTTTAAACATTTTTGTTACTTAATGGAAACGTTAAGGAAACACTCTTACAACCTAAAATTGTAGCTTGGGTGGAAGAGGTCAGGTAACTTGTATTCTTTGTGCTACAGACATGGAAGATATCTCAGATTGTGTTGTGATTGTGGCTTCTCGAGATTGCTGTGCTGACATTGAGCAGATGCAAACATAGACTTACATTAAAGGAGGATTCATGTCCATCCACCAGAATTTCATAGACATGCAGCCAATCCCTTTTGATTTGGCCCACTGAGTAACTACCCACAACACTCTAGCAACTCTCTAGCAACACCCTAGCAACACCCTAGCAACTACACAAAAGATGAAACCTGACACCGCATAAATAAAGTGCATTACATTTAATGCTGTGTTCACAATGTTGCTTCATTTTCTTGACCAGCTAATTCTAATATATTGTAAACCTTCATTATAGTGCCCAGAAATCTATTTTTCTACATCTATCAAAAATCAATTTATTCTGAAAAGCAGTAAATGCTCTGGTAAACACAGGTAAAAGAAGTTCTGCAGTCGCACAGTATGAGATAATGAAAGCCAGATCAAACAGAGCTGCAGGGCTTCAGTCTCACACGGTTTGTTACGGTTTACACTCTGTTCCGTCTCAGTGAGAGACACAGAGGAGCAGGAGTCCTCTCCTGCTGTTCTCCACAGTTGGTGACATTTTCCGCTGACCCCCGCTGCAGTCCAGCGCTCCAGACTGCGATGACGTCACTGCTTCGGCAGCGTGACAGGGCTGCGGTTGTGGTTGAGCTGCTCACCCGTGGTGGTTCGGTCAGAGATGAGCACATCCTTGCTGAATCCATCACCGGGGTCTGGGCGGAGTCCCGTCAGAGATGTGGAGCTTTGGGAATGACTTCCTATGGAATTCTGCCAATAAAATAATGAAATATGAAAAGTTTCTGGAAAAGTCGTGAAGAAATAACTTGTTCCTGCTAAATAGTGGAAAAGCCATAGTTTGTTTTCTGTGCTTTTGGATGCATCCTGAAGATATTTCTTTCACACCCTTCTAATCTTAAAAGAGAAATTTGTAAATCTGTCAAACAATCTAAAAGATTAAATATCACAAGGGTAATGTAATATTTTGTCAGTTTACACAACAACAAATAATTTGCCAAAACAAAACACAGTTTTGAGGTACGTTTTAGTTGTTTTCTGTCTCTCTCTCTCTCTCTCTCTCTCTCTCTCTCTCTGGACCAGTTCATGTATGAGATTTCCTAGCAGGTGCTGTCTGCCCCCATCTGCTTCAGACTGTCTCGTTCTGAGTTCCCCACAGGGCTTCCATCATTAATAGTGCTTTCACATGTGTGTTATAAGAAGTCACAGGTGCTCTCACCTGCTGTCTGTAGTGTTGGGAAATGCTGGAGCCGAGAGGAAGAGTAGCAGAGCAGACTGAGCTAATGGCCAGTGTGTGTCAACACGTGTAATTCAACAATCAGTGAACATGATGGGAAATATAATGTTATAGTGTAAGATGAGGCTGGTATAGTGCAATGTACAGTTTGTTTAACCATATATTTAGGAGCAATCCCAGATAACAAATTTAAGTTGTTAAGAATGTTTCGCTTATTATACGTTATTCTGAATGTTCCAGGAGCCAATAATGTTAACGTTACTAGAACATTCAAAATAGCATTTTTAACGCGTTTGTTACCTAATGGAAACATTAGGAAAGCGTTCTTAAAACCTAAAGCTGTTAGGTGGGCATGTACACACATGAATTGATTGACATGTGAATCCTGTTGCTTGTTGAATTGGTAAATAGAATTGAAGTAAAACGTGTGATATGCAGGTCCAGGGGTGTCCAGCCCTAATCAAACACAACTGCAGCAGCTCATCAGAACGTCTGCAGGACTTCAGAAACAGACCTCGACTCCTCTATGCATGTCCAGTGATCTTGAGTTGTATGGTGTGATTGAAGTAACATTACAAATCTATCAGATAATGTATTTCTTGTCACAAACTTTTAATGCATTTATTTCTGTTAAACAGTGTTAAAAATGATCAAAAAATGACTTGATCTGGATTACGTCTGTAAATATGATGTGTGAATAAGGTCTGACATAAGCTTCCAGAGTCCCTCGTACAGGCAGATGTTTGTTTTGTTTAAGTTTAAATCTTTTCTGTCTATTATGGGTTTGTACTAACAAGTCTTTATGTATTTGTTATTGGATCGGTGACGACGTCCGTGGCTTCAGGCTTCCAGGCCATGAGTAGCTTCAAGGGCCGGGATGTGGAGAAACAGGGCATCAAGCTGCCAAAAAAATGGGCTGATCCCAACGACAAGGTACCATCATCACAATAATCACATTTACTCCTGTTGTTTTTTACACATGTAATTATATTCATAATTATAAGGAATTAAGTTGTGATAAATAAAAGAAATTTATTGTGATAAATTCTTTGTTTTGATTAATTTCAAAATTTATTGTGATATTATTATTTATCACTTTATCACTTTTTGGCCTTTGTCTTAAAGATTTAAGTTCAAATTGACTGCCTAGCATAATTAACAATTTCATGACACCTTTACAATGCCGATTGCCTTTCCCAATTGATTGATGATTGGCTTTTCTGAGTGTTGTTGTTTTCTGTTCCGTTAACGTCTAACATTAAACATCTTTATGTTGTTGTTTTTTCTCTTCATGTTGTCCATCACACTTGATGTTAGATCCCAACGGATCGTACCATGGTTGTTGGTGGTGTGATGGGGGGAGGAGATTCCTCCGGAGGTCCGATGAGAAAACGGCGCCAGCGCTACGTGGAAAAAGACGGCAAGTGCAACGTCCACCACGGAAACGTGCGGGAGACCTACCGTTACTTTACGGACATCTTCACCACACTTGTGGATCTAAAGTGGCGCTTTAATCTCCTGGTCTTCACGCTGGTCTACACCACCACCTGGGTCTTCTTTGGTCTCATCTGGTGGCTCATTGCTTATGTCCGGGGAGACCTGGACCACACTGATGACAGTGACTGGACGCCTTGCGTGAATAACCTCAACGGCTTTGTCTCTGCATTCCTTTTTTCCATCGAGACGGAGACCACCATCGGATACGGGTACCGTGTCATCACAGACAAATGCCCTGAAGGTATCATCCTGCTGTTGGTGCAGGCCATCTTGGGCTCCATCGTCAATGCCTTCATGGTGGGCTGCATGTTTGTGAAGATCTCACAACCGAAGAAACGTGCTGAAACGCTCATGTTCTCCAACATGGCTGTGATATCCATGCGGGACAGCAAGTTGTGTTTGATGTTTCGCGTTGGTGACTTGCGTAACTCTCACATCGTGGAGGCGTCCATCAGGGCCAAGCTGATCCGCTCGAAGCAGACCAAAGAGGGAGAGTTTATCCCCCTAAACCAGACGGACATCAACGTGGGCTTTGACACGGGGGACGATCGGCTGTTCCTGGTGTCACCATTAATCATCTGCCATGAGATCAATGAGAACAGCCCGTTCTGGGAGATTTCTCAGGAGCAACTGGCACGAGAGGAGTTTGAGATAGTGGTCATCCTGGAAGGAATGGTGGAGGCCACAGGTGAGGGTAGATCATGGAGAATTAAAGAGAGGGAGATACATTTGTGTGTTGAGGCCAAGTGGTCTTATCAGCCTGGCTCATTAATACTAATTAGGTGATGTAACATTCACCCTACATTTGTAACTTACTTGCTTAAAGCTGTAATCTGTAACTTTTTATGGTTAAAAATGAACAAAAATCAGTTATTGTACAAAAAGCCAGAAGACAGATCAGTGTTCAATTCGATCTCCTTACTTTACCCCGATTCACAACAGTGAGTTTATAATAATCATTTATTATTTGAGCTGTCAGGTCTGATTTAGCAGGAAATGTCCATCTATAAACAAAAAGAAGAAGATCTGGCTACTATATCACATGTCCGGGTGCTGGAGATGGTGCAGCATTTGTAGCTTGTTCTTACAGCAGTTGTTTAGAATTTAAACTCGTCATTCACGTTATGGAAAGAACTGTGCGAGTATCTTGCAATTTTATGTTTCGGACAGAGATGGTGCCAGGTGTCACCTGAAAATGAAACGTAAAAAATCATCAGATTGGTTCCCCTGGTAACCAGATGCTGACAGCCAGATCTGATGTGGATTTTCCTGGAGTTTTCTGATTATATTGACAGTGATTGACAGCTGTCATTCATGTTACAGCAGTTGTCATTACACCCTGTTAATTAGCTTTTGCATTGTGCGGAGTGTCAGTATAGGCAAACAGTGCTGCCTGCAAGTAGAAAGACGGAGGGACTCCACAGAGCCTGTGAGTTAGTCTGTCAATAGATCCACGTTAGGGAAATGAGTGAGCCACAGAACAATGAGGAAACTTTAATGCAGTTCACAATAAGTATCACGCAAACATAAATACACACACGCTCACAAACACATTGTCTCCTGCCTCAAAATAATGAATCATAGCCCAGCAGTGGGATGCAGTAAAGAGTCTCATTCAGCCCACGGTGTTCACTTGCTCAGTGCTGTTTACTTTTTTGTCTCACATCTGAACTCATTTAACATCCCACTTCTAGTCGGATGTAGGTTTATCCTGCCTATTATTAGACCAATGGCAGGTTATCAGTCAGTGAACCAGTATCACAAAACCACAGCAAACTATTCAGGTCAGGACTGCACCTCAAGGCCCAGCAAAATTAGAAAGTTATGAAGAATGATTATTGATTTTCTAAATACGGTCTTTTTCAGAGCTTAAAGGGGTTGAAGTAATCAGTAATCAGGTCATTGACAGGAGGATATATAGAGTCCAACCCGAATAACTGGTTACTGGTTTAATTGGATCCCGTTAACTAATTCCAAGCTTATTTTCTGACTCTTAAACCGTTCCTTCTGAAACCTACTTATAAAACCTACTTGTACCTAGAACTATAAAAATAAGATTTTAACGCTTTTGTTGCTTAATGGAAACATTAGCGAAACATTCTTACAACTTAAAATTGTTAACTGGGATGTCAATTATTGTCTGCAGTAATCGACAGCATGCAGCCGACAGAGCATAACAGGTTTCAAAGCCCTAAATGAAGATGTTTTCAACTAAGTAGCACATTAAACACTGAACTGCCTGCAGGGTGCTGCTCTCAGCCCTCAGAGCTCTCCGAGGCCTGGAAATGTTTTAATACCCCTTTCCTCTAATATATTAAGTCTTTAATACAGTGAAGCTCTGGTTATACTCCTGCTTAGTTTCAAGAATAGTTTAATTTCTTTATGGAACTGCCCTGAGTGACTAACAAAGCGTTTATTTTTTTCTTGATTGATGGATGTTAAATTAACAGATCACAAACTGAAAGAGTCTGAATGGAGATGGTAAAGAGAGCTGGCAAACATTAGTGCAAAAAAGAGATTCTACACTTACTGATTCACTCATTGTATGCACTGAATACATAGTTCTGTTCATTAAAATGTACATTGTGAATGTGTATGCTGAATACATCTCTTCTTGATGGGTTGACAAATGATATCTGCTGAGTTTTCCTGCATGTCATTTATATTCATTATGACAGCTCTAACATTTCACTGTGTGTTTGTGTGTGTATATGTGTGTGTATTCTGTGCATATGTCATATGTGTGTTTGAAGGTCATTTGTTAGAAGTGCATTTTGTTGCTCTGTTTGTGGAGTAACTAATGCGGTTATTCAAGGCTGACATGAGCAGATGATGAAAATGTGTGTTCTAGTTTTCTGAGATGTGCACAGCAGTAATCAGCAGTACATGTGCTTGTCTGCATTCGAAAACTTCATATTTGAATCGATTCATTAACTTCACAAAATGTTCTTGATGAAATACTGACCAAACAGTCACTGACATTCAAAGGTCAAAAGCACAATTAGACGTGATCTTTAGCTGTTTCAGATCATAAAATGGAACAGGTAGATCTGCAGCTCAGACTCCATGAGTGCCTTTTGTTAAGGTCTGTATATGTCGTCAGTTCCAAGTTGGTCATTTTAGGATGAAAAGTATTGGAACAATGGAGCACTCATTTTGAACGTTCATATGTTTTTAATCTCTAACACAGTGACATTTAGGGACGTATTGTCAAGAAAGCCTGAGCAACTTTTTATTTTAATTATAAAAAAGTACATCTGTTCAAAATAAAAGGGAAAGTTCACCCAAAAATTACAAATTTCCATAATTTACTTCACATTCATTTCACCTTTTTTGTCTCCTTGGTTTTGTGTCCATACAATGGGAGGGATAATTCACTCAAAAATGAACATTCTTCCATTATTTACTCTAATGTCATTCCAAACCTGTATGATGTTTTTTGCTTCTGAGGAACACAGAAGTTATTTTGAAGTATGTTGGTAACCCAACAACAGCGGCACCCACTGACTTACATTGTATGGACACAAAACCACTCAGAATATAATCTTTTGTGTTCCACAAAAGAAAAAAGTCATACGGGTTTGGAATGACATGAGGGTGAGTAAATGACGGAAGAATTTTCATTTTTGTGTGAACTATATCTTTAAATACTTGGACATTAGTTTGACAGTGTTTATATTTCATGTGATGACCTGCATCTTTGCCTTTCCCGCAGGAATGACATGTCAAGCCCGCAGCTCGTACCTGAACTCAGAAGTGCTTTGGGGAGAAAGATTTACCCCTGTGCTTTCACTGGAAGAAGGATTCTATGAAGTTGATTATGACACGTTTCATCACACCTACCCCGCTCCGACCCCACCCTGTTCTGCCCGGGAGCTAGCCGAACTGGCGAAGAAAGGGGAAGCTATCCCTCTGCCCCCTATTTCACCTCCGGCAACCCTGGGAGAGCCCCGGCGCCCAGAGGAGGAGATGCCTGGAGCGGAGAACAGAGATGGAGAAGAAGCAGAGGAGACTGTTAGCAACGGTGATGTGAACAGAATGGAATGTGGGCAGGAGTGATCATGTGACCTGTGATCTTTTGCTGCCCTCGTGTGGATGGGATGAAAAATGTAGTTGACGTTATAACACATCACAAAAATATGCATCATTGACCTGAGGAAAAAACTTGACTGGCATTTTTGCTTGCTTCAGCCACATAGACTCCATATGATCTGAAGAACTGCTAAAAATCTGTAGGCCTTTAAGGCTATAACTTGCCATTGACACGACACTGGTACTGTTATTAAAAACTGTTTTTAAGGATAGACAGAATCAGATTTGATTTTAGGCATAAAATACTTAAAACCTAAATGCAACGTATTTAATGACACAATATATATTTACAGCTTTGTACTGTACTTGCTTAACATATGGTTAACATACACATCCTGTGTACCATTGCTTCTGTGGTTTATTAGTGTATTTATACTTTCATTTTATTTATAGATTTTAAGGGTGATCGTCTGAGATGGTGCTTATAGCTACATGACAGGATTGTATAACCTTGAAAAACTGCTGGTAAAATATCATTTTCATTTCAATAATGAAAGACCTTTCATTCCATATAAGGGCATATATTTAATATGCATAGAATATGCTGAGACCTGCACATTATCTATGGTTCACATCAGGGTTGGAGTCGAGACCATTGAAGCTCTTCATTTTTGCAATAAAGAACAATGAGCCATGGAGTTCTCTGTAATGTTGAAAATCATGTGCCAATATGTGCTTGAGGTAATAATGGCATCTAGTACATCAGAAATAGACTGCGGTCTTCTCTGAGAACATAAACCCAGAGAAAGGCCATGATTATGTGATGTTGAAAGATCCAAAGACCAACACCACAGAACAGGCTCCAACTCTGGTTCACACACATGCACATTTCTAGAATATTAATTCTGTAATATCACGTTCTTGAGTAGATTCTGTTTCTGTATAAGCCAACAGGGACCTGCTGTTTGTGACCTTACAACACAACACAGTGGAGCGCAGGACAGCTGTGAAATAATGTTTGTAACTCACACTGACGGAGGTGTAACACATGCAAGAGTTGGGTTTACCATCCAACAAATAAAGCGCACAACGTAATGCTTGAGCAGTCATTTTATTTACTCGCATAACCGTATGAAATATTGTGTTGTTTGGTTAATGTTGGCATCAAACGTTGTTCACGGTTCCATTTGTAAAACATCCTTTTAAAGTCCTCATTTTGATCTCCCCAGACCTAATAAAGTTGATTTTGTAATTTTGTTTTTGATTTCATTGAAGTGAATACTATCTACAATGGCTCTTCTCTGACACTATGAGCCACAGGGAGGAAAAAGAAGTCAGATAAGAAAGCAGCAGCTGAAATGCAAAAACACAAATGGAAGTGCCTTCGGATTTAAAACCTTCTGCTAAATGCATGTAAATAATGTAAATGTAAATATAGAAATAAATCAATGTAATATTGTACGCCGCTGTAGGGCGCAGCGAGTCGTGCAATCTGGTTGCAGTTGCGTGTCTCGCCGCTAGATGGCGGTAAAGCGCGCAGGGGTGGCGCTTCCGCAATGCATTGTGGGACGGTACGCTCGACACGCGTGTTGCAGTCTGATCGGAACCGGACCGGAGGAGAGTCGGCGGAGCTGTTTGTAAAACCAAGAGAGATTTTGCGATATAAACTACGCTAAAATGAAGCCAGGTAGGCATCGCTTTAGCCTGTTGTTTTTCATCTGGCGTCTGTAAATGTGCGCACATGCCGCGCGCGTTCAGTTTCAGTATCAAAGTTTTGCATAGCGAGTGAAAGTTTGATATTTCGCCATGTTTCCTCGCTTTCTTTGTGCTTTAATCGTTTTTAATGGGGTCTTAATGAAAAGGGTGCCACAGGGGACAATAATGCACGATAAGAGCGTGTGAGGGACATACTGCGCATGCGTGTCCGAAGCTCCCACATGGCGTTTCTGTTCACGTGTGATCAGACTTCCGGTCTGATTCATGTCCGAGTTTCATCCGTAAAATCCATCATTCAGCCAGTACACATTGCGCTGTTCCTCGTCGTTTTGATCCAGGCTTGGTTTGGTGGTTGTGGACGAGCACATGGGACGTGGAGATGATCTCAGGTGGAGATGATCTCAGGTGGAGATGATCTCAGGTGGAGATGATCTCAGGTGGAGATGATCTCAGGTGGAGGATCTCCAATGTTGTGTTTCAGTACTGTTGCATTAACATTGAGTCTGAATGTGCTTTTCTTTTCGGCAGGATTCAGCCCAAGAGGTGGTGGAGGCCGAGGAGGCTTTGGAGGAGGTTTTGGTGGAGGCCGAGGAGGTTTTGGTGGAGGTTCTGGAGGAGGTTTTGGTGGACGAGGTAGAGGAGGAGACAGGGGCGGTAGAGGAGGATTCAGAGGAGGTAGAGGTGGAGGTAAGCATTACCACACATTACACACTGAAGGGTGTTGAAATTCAGTCTGTATATATGCATTTTTCTGTTCATCTTTCCAGGGCGCTTGCATTTTGTCCCGAATGTTTTACAAAGAATAAAATCGCAAGCGATTCTTTCAAGGAAAAAAATTAAACCGCCGACACAGAGTATGTTAGAGCTGTGTGGGGGTACTGTATAGTAGAAAATCTGAAATATGAGATTTTAAACGGCGTTGCACATTTCATTCTGTGGATGGTTGTTACAAATACCAAATTGTTTTCCCAGCAATTTTTCAAGTAAACAACCAGGATGAAAAATGAAACCAGTTTTAAATACTTCGGATGCTGTCGCTGGGATATTTTTGGTTTGATTATTTTGAACACCTATGAATGTCTTAAACATGCGTGGCCTTGCGGTTCGATACAGGTGGAGGGTTCAGGTCCCCTGGTGGTGAAGGGGGCTTCCGTGGGCGAGGGGGCGGCCGTGGCACCCCAAGAGGTCGTGGGGGAAGAGGAGGCGGAGGGTTCAGGGGGGGCAAAAAAGTGACTGTAGAGCCCCACAGACATGAAGGTGAGTCAGTAACATCCTGAGGTTGTACAATTTATTAATCACATTTTGGATGTTACATTTGCTGTTTCTAGGAAACATGCTTAATCACATTTTGTTTTACATCACAGGAGTGTTTATCTGCCGTGGTAAGGAAGATGCTCTGGTCACCAAGAACATGGTGATTGGAGAGTCTGTGTATGGAGAGAAAAGAATCAGTGTTGAGGTAATGTAATTGTCGCTCGTCTTATTTTCTGTTGAAATTCAGTTGAATTTTCACTCGTTAGTGTGTCTGTATCTGCAGTCTTTTGAGGTAGTTTAACGGTGTCAATAGTGGAATTAGGGGTGTTACAATATACTGGTATTGACAATAACTGTGAATAATTCAGCACGAGTATCTGGTTGACACTCCCAAATTTAACATTTTGTATTGTGAGCCGCAAGACATACAATCTCTCTACCTACTTGGGCTTTCAGTGTTATGTTGTTTTTTTGGCTAATGAATCACACTCTTTGTATATATAGCACATAGCAAAGTCTAACGAATTTCATTAGTGTTGTGTATGACTTTTTAGGAAGGGGAAACAAAGATCGAGTACAGAGCATGGAATCCGTTCCGGTCGAAGCTGGCTGCTGCCATTTTAGGAGGTATAGACCAGATCCACATCAAGCCTGGAGCAAAGGTCATGTATTTAGGTGCTGCGTCAGGAACTACTGTATCTCACGTCTCTGACATTGTTGGACCGGTAAGTGTTAGTGCCTTTTCCTCAATTTCCACATTCCGTATGTCATTAAAAAGCAAAACACTGACATAGACATTTAGCAGTAGGAAGACTTTAATATCTGTTAAGGGGCGTTCACACTATGGACTTTAACTTATATAACCTATATAGCTTATAATAAACAATGTTATGTGTTGATGTGAATGCTAATATTGTTATTGTTATCTTTATAGTTAACGTTCTTGTTGTAAGTGGGCCTTTATTGCGAGAGTTAAATAAAATTCACGTTAACTTGCCTGTTTCAATGTTTGCACCTTAATAACAGGTGTTATGAATTGTCTAATGTGCAAAAGCAAATTTGCTTTGTTGGATTTGTTGACAGATATTAGGATGCCGTTTTTGCTGTATTATGACTCTAACAGGTGGTGTTATATGGAAATATTCAGTTCTGATATATTTGATTTCTCCATTTGCTCTCTGCAGGAGGGGTTGGTGTACGCTGTAGAATTCTCTCACAGATCAGGCAGAGATTTGCTCAATGTGGCAAAAAAGAGAACCAACATTATTCCCATCATCGAAGACGCGCGACACCCGCACAAGTACCGCATGCTTGTCGGTACGTTTCCTTGATACTGGTGTTGTTCTTTTAAAGCCTGTGATTACAGGTGAATGTTAAATTGTTGATCTTCATTTTAAGGTATGGTGGACATAATCTTCGCTGATGTCGCTCAGCCTGACCAAACCAGAATCGTCGCCCTCAATGCTCACAATTTCCTGAAGAATGGAGGCCATTTCGTCATTTCCATCAAGGTAAGAAATGACATGGATTTGTTTCATGCAGGTAGAATGTTAATGAATATATCTTTGGAAACATTGCACGGTTGGTGACTTTCTGTTCTAAATCGCTTCTTTAGGCAAACTGCATTGATTCAACAGCTGCACCAGAAGCAGTGTTTGCGTCAGAGGTTAAAAAGATGAGCGCAGAAAACATGAAGCCTCAGGAGCAGCTGACGCTCGAGCCATATGAGAGAGATCATGCAGTTGTTGTAGGAATCTACAGGTTAGTCTTCATTGAATGAACGTTTTCTGTTATTTCTCCTCATGTCATGCTTTTGAATGTGTAAACAGTGTTTTGTGAGTAGTCCTCATATGCGTTTTGATGAAACGCAGTCACGTGACAAAACAACCAATAAAATGCAGCAGAATCGACATGCCGCTTGTTTTTTGACATCCCTCAAGATTGCAGCTTGAGTTTTGACATCCCTAATATACAAGTTTACAAAATGGATTTGTTAGGTTGAGTTCTAGAAATGTTGTTTCTTGTTATTGATATTTTATGAATGTTGAAGTTAATAAAAATATCCCTCCTCTCTATTCATTTAAATAACGTTTGTTCTTTCAGACCACCACCCAAACAGAAGAAATGAGGGAGCTGGTGAAATCCATCCATCCTCAGTCTCTTCTTCATTTATGCCTGCAGTTACTGCTTCTGCCACTAGGTGGCACTACAGCCTGCAGATGCAAAAACACAGACTGTAAATGAACCATTCAACTGTTTCTACTAGAAAAGCCCTTGCTGTATCTGATTGACACAGGAGATGTTATTTGGAGAGCAGCTCTGCTTCCATTTTTTTATTGTGTATAATCCTCTGTCAACATACTGTACTGACGGGAATATTGTTTTTGCTTGTAACATTTGAATACTAGATGTTATGCTGATTAAATAAAATATCTAAACTTTGGCCAATTAAAATGACAAGAAATCCATAAACTATGTACGTGCATTTAGAGATTCAGTCAGATCATGAATTTGTAATAGTTTAAATGCCAAAAAAGTTACAATTCGTGGCTTCCCCAGTTGTTAATTAGACAAAGATCTTCTGGCAGTGTAAGAGTATTACTTGTCAAACTAAAATGTACTTTCAGGATATTTGCGTGTATTGTCGCCATTTGTTTGAATATTTTAGTAAAGAATTTTAAATCTCTTGACTGGCGGGGTGATTACTGACACTTTAAAATGCATTTCTTGTTCGTCACAAAAATTAGAAACGTATTTGAAACCTTTTCTTATTGTGAAGGTCACATAGATCCAAATCCTTAACCTGAAGTCTGTGATAAAGGTACAACACGAAAGGAAGTTTAATCTGTTCATTGTGTTTTCCTAAATTGTAATTTAGTGGACTTTTGAAAAAAATTCAAGTGAATTGACTCTTTTTAGTACACAATTTTCTCTTCAGTTTATTTTTTAAAGGATTTAGATACACACGTAACTATACCTTGTGTTGATGTTTTCTAATGAAGACCACAAACCAAAATCAAGCTGTATCTCACAAGTGATAAAGCTGCAGACAAAGTACAGAAACAGGCTTGAAAAGAACAGTATATAAGTAAAATAATGTTATCAAAGTCAATTATAAAATACACGAAAAACACTCTAGGAACCAATGTTGTGGTTCATGTGAACAAAGCGACCAAATAAGCGGGTGCACAACGGAGAGGCGCATGGACATTAAATTAGAGAAAAAAGAGATTAAATGACTAATTAAATCCAATTAAAGGCGATCACACGTTATTAAGACACAAGGGTGTAAGTGCAGTGTTGCTCCCTACAAAGGGGAGATGAATACAGAAGCACTTTAAGGTCATGTAGGGTTATTGTCGAAAATCCTCAAATAATGAAAAATTAAAGGGTCATGGCTGTGCATGAAGGGCCCATAAAGATGAATCAGTATGTCTGTTTAAAGCTGCAATAATCTGTCGATATCTCAAGCCAAACTTGACATTTCCCGACAGTTCAAGTTACATTTCATTATAAACTGACTGTTGTGGATCAGGGTAAGGTATGATAGATGTACTGACCTGATGGAAGATGTATGTATGTTTTATGAATATTAATATATATAAATAAATCATTTGTGTCATGCACATTCAGTATTTGAAGACAATCCTTTCCTTAAGCTTCAGAGCAAAGGTACAATTAAGTGACATTAAAGTATATGTTGGAATGAAAATTATAGTTTGTTTAATATCAGTGGCACAGAAGATATCGCGTTTGTCTCTGACATGTACATGAGCTGTTGGTCCATGGGGATCTGGGTTCGAGTTTGGCTTGAGTCATGTCTGCTTGTCTCTTTATTGTCCTACAATAAGGAAAGAAAACACACATTCATTCTGATCAGTGTGTTAGTGTGGTGAAGATCAGTGTATTGTGTTGCTACAGGAGACTGGTGTGCGTTATTGATTGGTTTGTGGTACAGCAGCTTTATTGATTATTTTCCTCTGTCAAAACAAAGATGGAGACGGTAAATGGACCTCATTGTTTTCCTATAAGGAGGACTATCTCGTGTTCAGAATCTCATCCTGTGTGTCACCTCTCCACCTTCTTCTAGACAGTGATGGACTTCAAACATCCTGAGGCTGCTCAGTTTCTGTGCTGCTGCCAAAGCTGAGTCTGCTGGTGATGAAAGGAGAGAGCCGTTATCTGTGGACACACAGGTGAGGAAACAGGAAGAATCAAATCATCCTGAAGATTCTGTTAAACAGCACTCATAACAGTGTTTTCGTGTGTGATGTATTTCCTCTCAAAACAGGAAGTTGGTATATTGGTGCCAAAAATAAATCATCTAATGTTGAAGTATAATTTTACATCAAGAGAGAGTAAATGTCTTCTATATGTTTTAAATCGGTATAAGTATTGGAAGTTTGATGTGGTCTCGGAATACCTACACTGTTCATGTTTCATTGTTTATGTACAGAAGTAATAAAGATGCACACTTCATATACAAGAATCAGTTTATTTCCTGTTGTAGCCTATCCATCTGTATGTGATAGCCAGCAGCCGGCCTTCCCTCCCACAGTGCCTGTTGTTGAAGCCGATGCTGGCCGCTTGGAGGCACAGTATGTTCACTGGGTGTACAAGGAAATTTCTTCTCACTTCAGCAGCACACACCATTCACCACGGCCTGGGGTGCGAGACTTCCTGCTGTCCCTGCCACCTGGTGCCATTCTGTCGGATACTGGATGTGGCAATGGCAAATACCTGGGGATCAGTCCTGCGGTGATGTCAGCAAGTCCGAAAATGACTTGGTAACAGGAAATGTAACAAGGAGGTTACATACTCGTCTTTAAAGTGATAAAATACTACAACGATTTTTCATTTTCTCTGAGGAATAGAAAACTTCAGTCTGATGTCTCATCTCTCCATCTGCAGGTGCTGCACAGTGCTAATCCGGTGCAGATCTGCGCTGAGCGTGGTTATGAGGCATTCATGACAGATGCTCTGTCCGTTCCCCTGTGCAGTGGCTGCTGCAATGCCTGCATCTCTATTGCAGTCATTCACCATTTCTCTACACAGGTGATCATGTTCAGTCATTTAAAGAAATCCCTTAAAGCTGCAATCCGTAACTTTTGCCTCTCCATCACCATTTCTGTTTGAAACACAAAACAATTTACGTACTTTTTTACGTACATTATGCATGTTGAAGTCAAATGAAGCCAAACTAACATTTCTCAGGAAATTGGACCAGCTCAAATTATAAATCATTATTATTAACTTACCGTTGTGAATCAGGCTAAATTAAGGAGATTGTTTTGAACACTGTCATGTACATGCTCAATAACTTAGCTTTGTTTATTTTTAACCAAAACACAGAAAAATGACCAGTTTCACACATGAAACCTGTTCAGTTTGCTGCATTTTTGTTGGTTGGTTAGCAGACATCTTGTGGCATCCGAACCTTGTTTTTGCCTGAATCATTAATGTTTCTTATTTGTTCACACTTAGCGTGTATATGGTTTTGTCACAAAGCTTTAAGACAACAAATTGCAGTACTGGAACTATAGTTTAGGGTAAGGATAACATCATGGCACCAAATGCAGTTTATAAACAGAACAGTGGTGTTAATGTTGTTAACTAAGTCATGGTGTGTTTAAATCTGTATTTATAATGCACATGTGCATGTTTTCAGGAGAGAAGACAGTCTGCTATTAGAGAGCCTGTCTGACTGTTGAAGGTGGGAGGAAGAGCTCTGATCTATGTTTGAGCCAGAGCAGAAAATCAAAATATCTAAAAGAAAACAAGTATCAAGAGAACAATGTGAAGGGAAAAGAAGAAAAACCTTAACCAACAGATGGAGCATGATGGGAAAAGCAGTTCGGACATCAGAGACAAAGAGGACAGTTCAGGGACTGAGAGACACCCCAGGATGCTCGTCCATGGCCCTTAAAAGGGACTAAGAACCAAAAGAAGGAAGCAGCGAGTGGCGGTGCAGAGGCCCCTCTGGAGACAACTAGCCAGGGGCCCGTATTTCACCATTATTATTATGGGTTACAGCAGAGGGAGCTGGAGGAGCTGTGTGTGACCATTGTTAAGGTGCTTAGAAGTTACCACGATCAGGGTAATTGGTGTGTGGAACTGGAGAAAACACAATACCTCTCACAATACCTGAATAAACATATATTAATAGCTATTACAATAGCATTTATTATTAATGTGGGAGGTATTTTATTCAGTGCAACAGATTATGACAAAATGTTAAATTTTGTGTTAATGTAAAGCAGTGCCAAAGTTTGATTTTACATGCCTTCTGTGTGCAAACTGCCTAAATTAATTACTATTCTGCAGTGGATTGTGAAAATCTCTGTTTATGACTGTTTCTCAGGTCAAACACTTTACATATATCCTTTCAAATGTAAGGTGTTGCTTTTCGTTTTCACATTAAACAGAATGTTGTATACAAGCAAATGTTTCAGTAAAACTATAAAAATAGGTTGCATAACTCCCTAAGCAAATGCAAAACCTTTGAATAACTCATTTATGCATAGGTTTTGCATTCCTTTGCATACGCATATATGGTTCATTTTCAGCAGGCGTATAATTAACATAACTGATGCCGAGTTCACCAGATTTTTGTTTGCCAAAACACTTTTATTTGTCCGATATGCACAAGTTGTTTAGTTTGTGTGCTGTTTAATAAGCCGCCAGAGGGCGTCGGATCAGGATGTAAAGGTAGCGATGAACTTTCACCTTGCGCGGATGTGATGACGTACTTCCGGCGCATGTTTAAATGTTTGCAGCCGAGCTTGAGCTGTTGTCTCATTTTACTTACGGCTGATTTACGTCCATACGTCGCTTCTTATATATTTATTACAAACTGATGCAATGGGAGGAGACGTTTATAGCATAAACCCTTGCTATAAGAAACAGACGTGTCAATATTAAAACCCCTATTGTCTGTATAAGGTTTTCAGCCATAGACATCCTGTGTTACTAATATGTTTGGTGTGAATTGAATCATGAGGTAATGGGTCGTTTTTGTGACCTCGTCTTTTTAATTGACACACGACATGAGTTTTAAGGCTTCCCGGCCTAGAACAAGAAGCAATGTGTGTGATGTTATATATAAAGGGGTTGCATATGTAATATCTGAGAGCTATTGTCTGCTAAATGAATAAATGTAAATGTATTGCTTTAATAAAGCACAGCGTTCACGATATATGCTGTCTCTGTGCTACAGATACTGTAAATAAGTGAAGCTCTCATGCACTATCAATTCTTCAGTTTCAAGCCTCGGTTAATATGATTTAATGATGAACAGAGACGAAAAATGAACTACCAAATAGATAGTAGAATAAACAATATGAAAGAAACGACAGATTGCTTTCCTTCCATGCAAACGGTATTGGAGGTATGTTCTTTAAATAATAAAAAAAACCCAGCGAAAACATCACCAAAGACGTTTAAAATGACCCAATATGACAACATTTTACATGCATTTCTATAGCAGATTATGATGATATCGCTGCAGAACTGTATGCTGGCTACAACCAAAACGACGTGGTTGCAAGTGTTTAAATATTGAAGCTATGTGGGATACACACGCATTTAAGATGGTAAAAGTCAGCGGATATGTTTTTATAAAGTAAACTTATTTGTTAACTTTGTCACAGCAGTGCGCCCTCAGTTGCGCTGAAGTAAAGAAAAAATATTGAGGCTCAAATTGAGTTTCTTGTCACCATTTATGCTTGCATAATATATATTGCATAATAACATATTAATAATAACATAATAATGCATTGCATAATAACTCCGCAAGATGCTTTACAGCTCAAATGCCTCCACATTGTTAACTCGTCTCGTCTTTAAGCAACCTTTGACTTTCTTCTAGCCCCAACCGGACACAAAGTGACTCCAATGTGTGTTTTTAAAGGTCTGGTCCCTAAAAAGCGTTATTTTATTCCCTTACACACGCAAACACGCAAACAAATCGCGCTAACAGCCGCTGGGTGCAGCCCGTCGTCAGGTTTGTTTAGGCGGCCATTTTGTGAACACTGCGTACGCTGAAGCGAGCGGCCGGGAGCGCGCTTTGCCGCGGGGACGCGCTTTACCGTGCAGACCCTCTCAGAGCGACGAGCAGCCGCGGAGCCGATCCGAGATTAACGGGCAGTGAGGGGGGGTCCCTGGCGAATCCACACCGCTGATTGTAGCGGTGCGACAGAGAAACGACGCTTTTAGTTCACTCGTTTTCTTTCTTTTCTCTGTTTTTGTTTTCATTTGGTCGCTTTTCTTCTCACCCCTCGCTGCTGCCGCAACATCAACGCGGGCGAGCCGCCGCCGCACCGCCGCCGCACCGCCGCCGCTGCCTGGCGATGTGAACGCGGTTAGCCTGAGCGCTAGCCGCCGAGAACCGCACGCCGCCGACGCCTCGACCGCTCAACGCGTCGCGTCGTTTCCAGAAGAAGGAGCGGGGAGACAGCGCGTCCAAGCGGGGTACCGAGAGGCGGCTGTCACGGTCGCATGTACCGCTCAACGGACCGGCGGTCAGCCGCGCCGCGGGTTTGAAGTCGCTCCCGCCGCGATCGTTTTATTATATTCGGAAGACTGTGGAAGAAAAAGACAAATGTGTGCTGAAGACGGATTGTAGAGCCGCGACAGAAAGCGTGTTTTTCGGGGAGGCGATCGCAGCCACCCTTTAGTCCGTCCGAAAGAGGTGGCGGTTCGGGGGGAGGGGGGTCGTTTTGCCGGTTTTCGGTCCGCCCCGGTACCTGTGTGGCGGAGGTTCGGACGGTGAAGGGGGATACTGGTAATGGCTGCTTCGGGAAGCTGGAAACCAAGCTGAGGTAAGACGCCTGGATCTCTTATATTCATGGCGACTAATAAACGATATTTGTCTTGGTCTTTTCTTGAAGTCGGTGTAGATGCTCTTCTACGGTTCCCTCCTTCTCAAGCATGAGAAACCTTGCCAAGATGCCCGATGCACAGGCCGTTCTGCGCTGGGCTTTGGGGAGGGAGTGGGGCAGATTTGGTTTGTTACTTGATGTAAACTGGGTCAGATGCAAAAGACCACGGGCAGGTATATAAACCTCTTTATCTTCTGCCATCCAGAGAACAGAAGCGCATGTCATGGCACCCAAGCGGGTCGCATAGTGGATGTGGTTTGAAATGATTAAAATCATACAATAGATTATTATTCTAGCATCGTTAGATCATGGGTATTGGAAATAGCGTATTTTATCATATATATATATAAACTGGCCATCAGTCAAAACCATTGCATGACGTTTTGGAGAGGGTTGCTGGCGTTTGCAACCATGCACCCATGAGCATGTTCGATTATGGATCATGAGACCTCCGATGCATCTTTCGATGATCGTTTCTCATTACTTAGATTGATGAGTCCGGTTCGCCCATCACGTTTGTTTTACACACCCAGTCGTCATTTAAGTGTTAGAAAATCGCACAGCATCACTTCGGCCACAATTACATTAATGCAAAACTGCGGTGTTGCATGGCATGCAAATCCAGTGAACGGGATGTCTGAAAGCTGTTGAAATGTGACAGATGCCTCGTCGCTTTTCACCGCATTGGTTAATGTTTTTGACCTAAGATGTTCATTTTGGTAAAGAAAATGACGTATTTTGTTCATGTATTTGTGAGTTTATATCATGGCTCTCTGTATGGGGTGACGTTACAGTTTTCTTCTTAATGGCCCTACGTGCTTGATGGTGTTGTAGATAAACGACAGATTCTTATTTCTATTCACCTCCAGAATAAATCTGGATACGGCCCAGGTCTGGATTTAGCCCAGTGTGTCGTGCAGTCGAAGCCCTGGATACATCTGCCAGTGCCTACACCCCTCATCTCCATAGCGTTTCTGCTGTGGTGCTGAAGTAGCAATGCCGGTTCAAAATGGACACACTTCTGTTCTTCTGTTGCATGTTGCCACCTCGATCAGCTTTCCTGCCGCATAAGTAGATGTATCACCTTTAAGAATGGTTAAAACACGGACGCTGACACTGTGTTAGTTCAGATGAATGCTTTTGCAACAGATTATGTAGATTTTTCAGACAACAAATGGTTTGAATGATTTTGATTGATGATAAAAGCTCGGATGTAAACTTGACAAAATACCGTAAAACCATTTGGTCATCTTATTCCCACCATTTTTTTCTTGATGCAAAGTGGAAAAAGGGTTTATTTGAGAAATATGTCTGGATGAACTGTAGTCTAGTCCTTTGGTTGCTATGTAGGAACCATTTGTGTTTTAAAAATGGTAAAATGTCACTCATCTCCTTTCTGTTTTTTAATCACCAAACGTTTCACGTGTTCTTAAGCATTTTCAGACATCTGCCTCAAGTCTACATTATTCTACCCTTGTTTCATTTTTGTGGACTCTAATTCATCTGCTTTATTTAAAGCTCTGTTTCAGATTTTTGGTCTTTTTTTGGTGGCCGTGGCAGAGTGACACGGGACTGTGAATTGACTCACTAACGTCATTGTGTGTAATCTTGTAACAACTGTAAATGTGCTGTGGTGCTGTATTATAGAGAGCCCTTTGCCGGGAAGTGTTTGATACTGAAGGCTTGTTTCAGTGGTCCATTTAAGACGACAGCCAGTGCATGCTGCATTAGGATATTCTCTAAGTGTTCGCAAGGAAAGATGACTTCTCTAACTTTGTAACTGCAGTGCTTTAAGACATGAAAAGACGCAGTATTACATGTACCGAGTAATCTGTATCACAGAAACAACTCTCCGTTGTGTATTCTAAAAGGTTTATATGAGGAAAGTTTTGATACTTGACAGTGATGCAGTTGACCAAATATTAGCCATTAACATTTTGCATTTATGCATTTGGCAGATGTTTTTATCCAAGGCGACTTACAGTGCATGTAAGCTGTATATTTGATCAGTATGTGTGTTCTCCGGAATCAAACCCACAACCTTTTGCGCTGCTAATGCAATGCTCCATCAGCTGAGCTACAGGAACACTGTAGTGTGCTATTTTTTATGCACTTCACATTTCTTGTAGCTGACAAACTGAACTTGGATAGAAGCTTGTCAGTCATTTCAGAGACCACCCGAGGCAGTATTTCCAATTCATCTCACAACATACTTCTGAATTTGATATCTTTGGGAGGACAGGACACGCACACATTTACAAGTACATAATTTCTATACTGTTTCCCAGTTTTGCCACACAGATTTCCTTGATGAACATCATACACTTTGTTTTGGTTGTTCCAGATGTTGGAAGAAAGCAAGATTAGGAAAATTGATTAGAAGAAAAACTTGGGAAGACTGTATCTTCGTGAGCGTGGATGATGTACCCTCAGCATCCATAGCCAACATCCTTATCCCACCCCATGCATCCATTCCACTGTTTCTGTCTGTCCCTGTGTGACTTTGCCCTTACTGTCAGGACAAATCCCATCTCTCATCAGATGGCACATTGCCTAACACATCAATTTGAATGTGTCTCCTAACAAGCTTTTCCTCCAAAGCATGGCTTGTGTGTGAGGTCAACATGTGGCTCTGTGGATGATAACAGGTTTAAAGTGGTTCATACAGAAGAACGTTCTCCATCAGTAGATTGTCCAGGCTGTTAACGTGTGTTGTAATCATGCTGCAGATCTTAAAATTTCATTGATTGCATTCTGTCGGGGTACAAACGTGTAAAAACGTGTAAAAAAAATAAATTGACTTAAATCAGAGGGCAGAATAAAATCGTTTTAAGAGATTGTCAGCAACACAGTTCCTTTACATATTAAATTGGTGGCTTACAAGGAAACTACATTGGGAAATAGAGTTTGATACCACAAAATTATATTAGTGCGATTCAGGAGTTGGATCTGTCATGAAGCGAACATGGCAAAATTGGTAGTGGTAGATTTTTCCTTATGGCCGTAGGACTTTGTAGAACCACAGATCCTTTTTTAGGTTATGGTGACCCTGTCTTCCTGTCTAATCTCTATCAAAAGTGAAATTTGCAAATGGCACACACAAGCAGACTTCCGGTCGTCAGCGTCTTAGCTGGCTTCATGGGCAGCTCCCAGCTTCCTTTCAAAAGCTGTTGCTGCCTGTCCCTTCCTAATGTAGTTTTCTTCCAGCTTCCAGTGGCTCATAAATTGGTAATGTAAAGCACACTGTGGCTTTTGTAGATGTTGGACAGACACTGTAGATACCGAGGGTACGAGACAGGCTAGTAACTGTAGCCATTTCGCCAGGTTCTTTCTTTACACTGACGTGATGAAGTTAAGGAGAAATGGAAATCTACCTGTACTTAAAAAGCACAGGTAGATATTCTTATAGAAGTCACCTAAGGCACTTTTTGTATTTTGACCACTCAGACATATCTGTTTAGCAGAAGTATGGATCACATCTTTTTTTCCTCAGTCAGGTCTCTCTAAATGGTGCAGATGAGATCTGGACACTTGTAGTTAGATGTTTAACTTCTAATCTCTCTCCATGTTTTTGACCACTGCATGCATACATCAAGTAGTAGCCTGCCTTTGGTAAGGTGTACCTCTTAGCAGCAGTAATGTGTGTATGTGTGAGTCATTCTGGTCTAGTCCCCACCTCTCTGTGATGCAGTCTTGGTCAGTATTTGAGCTGCACCCTCCCAGAAACCCTCCAAGTTTCAGCAGTTCACGTCAAATAATGTGGTGTAAAGATCAAGACATTTGCAAGGCTACAGAGGAAAGCTAATTGTTTCAGAACATAATTAGCAAGGCTTGCAAGCTAGCATTATATTCATACTTGGGTTTAGTGATTTGAACAAGCCCCTAAGCCTTGTTGTTAAACTTTTGTGTATAACTTATTATGTACCTCTCAAATAAGGCTAATGCTAAGTGAACAGACCTAAGATTTTCATAAAACTGCAAAAAATCTAGTAGACATACATTGAAGGTCTTGAGACAGAGAAACCAGGATAACAGAGAGTCTTTGACTTGTAACCAACCACTTAAAACTCCCTAGCAACTGCATAGCAATGTGCTAAAAGTCACTCAGATCACCTTAGCAACTGCATGGCAACGTGCTAAAAAATCACTCAGATCACCATAGCAACTGCATAGCAATGCCATGGCATCATAGCAGCAGGATTTGTGCTCCTTAAAGGAGATGACAAGATTTATTTGACCACATATGTAGGTATACCATTGTCATTCGAAAGGCAGGCCATCACTAAATATCTGTGAGCAGTAGTGTAAAAAAAACTGAAGTTGCTGCATCTTTCTGCCATTCTTCAATCCAAGCATTCCCTTTAAAATCGTGTGCAGACAGAAAGTCAGATTGCCCGTGTTAGCGTGATGCATGTATGAGCTGAATCAGTTTGAAGTCTCTCTGTATGGATGTCTGTTTTAGCTTCCTCTGTGCATCTGTGTGATAAGAAGAGCTGTCTTCTCTCTGGTGATCTTCTCCCTCTCAGCATCCCTTCCTTGCTGACCTGTTTAATGCAGCTCTGACACAGAGTGAGAGAGCGAGGGTGAGCGGGTTTGAACGGATGGAGAACTGATCCTGGAAGATGAGGAAGGTAACAGGGAGGCAGAAAAAAGTTTGAGAGAAGAGCTCTCAATAAATGAAGATAAATGGAACTTCTACTCAGTCTAAAGACAAAGAAGAAAGGTGTGAAAATGGATGTGTATGTGTGTCAGAGAGAGAGAGAGAGAGAGACAGTCATTGGTGGAGCTGGATGGGATAAAGATGTTATGAGCTGCTCCTAAAATAGACTTTCTTCATCATTTCAGTCATCTTTAGCCATCCCTTGCAAATCCCTTCACCATAAGAGAATAGTCATTTGAAGTGAAGCGCATGGCATGTCCACAATGTTGAACTGATTTGTAACTTTAAAAGGTGAAAAAGACTGCATTTGTTTTACTAAAACTAAAAGTAGATAATTAGAGTAAAAGACAAAATTATGAACTGTCAAGATGTAGGCTTCAAGATTTTGGAACCACTTGAGATGGTTGTTGTGAATTGTGATAATTCTTTATTGATTATTTGAATTTGTTTTGGGGCCTACTATTCACAGTTTATTAGTGACAGTGAATGATAGTGGGTTGAAGGGGGGTAAAGTGAGACGCATTCGAACCTGTATGTCTTGACTTGGCACCGTAACTCAACATATTTGGAGCTTCAACTTCCATACATTAACAAATACTTCCTCTCTGTAATAAGCATGTCAATGACAGCGATAACAAATGTATTTAGTGTTGCATACTGTCTCATTTGCACTTTTATTAAGTGAAAGTATTTCTGATAATGACAGAAGACGTCCCAATATCAACCACTCATCTGAAGTTTCATAACTTGTTCACTAGTTTTGTAAATTGTTTTGTAAGTCTTGCTTTCTCTTTTCCTCTGGGCTTTAGGAATGCCATGGCAGCACTCGTAAGGCTTGTATATTGTGGAATATAGGATGTATTTACATGGCCTGTGTCTCTATGGATACCGTGCCGTGGGGGTAGCGTGGGGCAGAACAGTATAGGATCTTCATCAGGGACATTGCTGGGTCACTGTCTCTTCAAAGGGAGATGAAAGTGGGTCAGGACTGAGGGAAGAGCTGAGAGGAGCAAACAGAAGGAAATCAGGACCATCTGAGAATATGCAACACAGATTTATTTTAGTCTGTTGCATGAGTGTTGATTGGTCAAACCTGCATATTGTTTATTATGTGACATACCTCTCTCTGGAATTCTTGATTTTGATTGGTCGATCTAAGCATTGAGCGGTTAAATATTTTAGTTTAATGACTGCTTTTGTCATTTTCTATGACAGCCTATAACACGCCACACTGATGTCTCTCGCATCACTGTGCCATTTCTCTGTATATCAACCCAAGATCGAGTAGGTAATAGGTGCTATCCAGTGATTCTGAAAGGTTACTACCAACAGTATTAGAACAGTATTAATTTTAATATATGGTGAGTGTAAAACTTTTGAAAGATGGCCTAAAGCTCAGTGCTCTCCATGTAAAGCAAGAAAATAACAATGTTGCTCGGAAAAATGAGGAACCGCTAAAAACATAAAGAGCTGGATGAGAGAGAACCTAAAATGGAAGAATGTTACATTGTAGCTAAATACGTTACCTATTATTTGTTAGTGAACATTTGATGATCGTGGTCCCACAGGCTGCCTTACCTATAGACAGCATGCATCTGGATCGACCTAGATAAATCTTTAATGCATAAATGGGTTCTATAAATTCACAAAGTGACTTAGATTAAAGGTAGGGTAGGCAATTTCAGAGAGGTTAGCAACAGAGCGCTAGCTTTGAAAGCACAAGATCCTGCCCTCCCTTCAGAGTGCTCTCCAAAGCCACGCCTCCTCCAATACATGAATGCATGCATAGTTTGACGGGCAAGTAGGGCATCCTGTCATTGCATTTGAACATGTCATGGTCCTGCGTCTTCCACAGAAAATATATGCATATTTAAATATATTTAGACCATGTAGTTATTGCTATCAGGATGTGAAGAGACTTTCAACCCGCATAAAAAATGTTTCTGGAAAAGATCACCTACCCTGCCTTTAAAGTTGTCATTATGAATGAACTAAATAAGTTCATTAGCAAGCTGATCTGTCTGTCTGTCTGTCTGTCTGTCAGCTGCATCATTTAAGTGTCTTTGTGTGTCTGTACACATGAAAGCATCAGGCAAGTGTTTAAACACACGCATGCATCTTTGTAGCCTGTATCTGAAACATGTCTGTTCATTTCAAGGCCTGTGGTTAATAGGCTGCATGTGTCCATGTTAAAGGCCCTGCTGTCACCGTGAGAGTGCCAGACTGCTTCATGCACTGACTGCGACAGCCAGAGTCCTGCATGCCTGCACACAGCCCTATGCCAGGCTGCATGACTGCTCTCAACTGGCACAGCAAGAATTAAATAGCCAGAGCTTCTAGAGATTATGCCGGGCTTAACAGAAGCTTAATCACATCGTGTGTGCAGTATAGGAGGACCAGGACTGGTAGAGAGAAGACAAGGAGAGGTTGCAGAGGGGCATTAGGTGTCCATGTGGACTGAGGTCTAAGAATTGCTGGGTGTATATTTGGCTTTGTCCAAAAAGGGCGGGGTAGAGGTCATTGGTTAGTCTTGTGGACTGTAAATGTTACTAAGCACAGCACTAAAACGCCACCTGTGTGATAGGTTTAAAGCATCCAGTTTAGCTATTTCAACTA
Organism: Chromobotia macracanthus; assembly: GCA_036877525.1. Lineage (NCBI taxonomy): Eukaryota > Metazoa > Chordata > Actinopteri > Cypriniformes > Botiidae > Chromobotia > Chromobotia macracanthus. The sequence goes on along the minus strand of JAZGTH010000061.1, from coordinate 6,919,173 downwards.
CTAGTGACTATTAGACTTCATTTTCATTAATAATAGTAATAATTGTGTTCCTATGTAGCTCAATTGGTAGAGCATTGCATGAGGAGCGCAACAGTTGTTAAATTCCCAAGGAACACACATACTAATCAACAATGTGTATGCTGAATGCCCTGTAAGTTGCTTTGGATAAAAGCATCTGCCAAATGCATAAATGTAATGCAATAAGACTTATGATAAGATTAATACATAGATGGACATGATCCAAAACATGCTACATCCTGGCTTGCAAATATAACTGAAAGACAACATGAAACAGCATTTAAAACCTTTTACTTCTGTAATGTGACAAATATCCAAAGGAAACAGAATATTCAGCAAGGAGAAAGGGAAAGTGGGAGACAAATCTGAATGTGAGTTTATGATGCCTAAATGGCTGTTTAGCTATTTGTAATCATAATTTTTCCAGCTGCATGGCCTTGGTGACGTTAGCGCAAAAATAAGGTAATTTAAGAGGCGGGGCAAATTATTACGTTTTGGTGAAAGATTACAGAAGAAAGCAAGAGTAAGAGAAACTTTTTTCTTTGTTGTAAAGTGCACCATTAGAACAGGTGTGTTATAAATAAAAAACAGGTTGTTATAAGTTCATGTTAACTAAGTAGTTAACATTTCTATTAGGTTTGAAAATTGTTTATGCTGGTATTTATGGTGTGGATGGTCTGTCGTTCACCTACGATTTATGTCTCTCGTTGTAGCTCAAAATTCAATAATGCTTCTGAATTTCTTAGTTGCATATAAATATCTTTAACGTTTATAGTTTGTGAGGATAAAAAGGATTATTTCGATTCTAGGCCAGAATGTAGGACTTTGAATGTTAAAAGTTTATAATACTTGCGTGCTAGACCTGCTTTTGTTTTACCACATGCTGTCCACCTTCTGCTAGATAGTTTTATCTGTGAAAACGTCTACAAGCATTAGCCAACATTGTTCTTTTAATCTATGACACTGACATTAAAATGATTGTCTGATAACGGTACCTGAACGTTTTAAAGAACAGATTGTGTTGAATTGTGTTTTAGCCTTTTAACCAAATTCATAACAGGCCAAATTAAGTGATGTCTTTTTATAAGGAGGCTGATGATCAGCTTATTGTCTGTTTTTGTTCGTTTGTTTAGTTTAGCCAAAACAAGAACAGATGCCAGTCACTTATTTGCATCTCTAACAATTGTTACGCTGTTTTTAAAGAATTGCTTGATTACATGTGAGAAGCAGCAAAACGTTTTTTATAGGTTTTTAGAGCACGTTGAGCATCATTTTCTCTAAAATAGATTATCTATGGTGCATGGAATTGAGGAAATATATTTGACCTGTGTTTTAGATTGATATTTTTTTTTTCTTTTTGTAATGGGTTTGTCCTTAGGCAAATCCAGTGGCCTCGGTTTATTCCAGTCCTGCTATTAGATCACGTGTCCATCAGTTCTTGTGTCTGTGAAGTACTGGCTACTATGTAAGTCGTGGTTACTACATAGTCTAAGAGACATTATTTTGAATGGCCATGTTTGCTTTTATAACTCAACACCTTTAGCCTAAGTTTTTAAATAAGTCTGGTTGTAAATCATAGTTCATAAATATTCAGTCTGTGTTCATTCTGTCTCATGTTACATGGCTTAGAAATCTTGGACACTTTATCTTAAATGTTATCACATACCTTATCAGAACTTTATCATTTTTTTACACACCAACCATTTGCAATTTGCAAATGATTAGGATGTTACTAGTTCTAAATATCACATGTTGTTGTTCAAAACATGTTCTCAATAAACTTAAAATACAGAGGCACATTTTTGCCATTTGTTTCCTATTTTCAGAAAAATGCTTTTTGTGGGGTTGAAACAAAAGCCCCTTTGAAAAACTTTTTATAGGTATATTAGCCAGTCACAATGTGCAGTGAATGAATATGCATGAGTAGAAGGAAGAGAGGGGCTGAACGAAACGCATTGATTCACTGATTCACCAAGTGCTTGTCTCTCCCACACCAATGCTCTGTGTCCTTTAGTGCAGTGATTTAGTTTATCCACTAGAGGCAGCAGAGGAGGGATTACCACTAACTTCTCAATTATCACAGCTCTGTGCGTCAGTTTTTCTGTTAATCCCTGGTAAGATCCATAAATATGAGATTTTTAAATGTTTGTGCAGTGTGTATTTATCATGAAAGAATATTGTGTTGTTTTTATATTGTCAAAAACACAATAATGTGTTTACCTTGCTGCTTACTTTGATGTCACCTCAACACAACCACTGACACCTGCAGAAGAGGACTGTGACGTAAAACCTCTTTGTGAGCCCTTTGTAAAGAAAATAAGACCTGGTTTTTCTGTTGTGGCCTATGCCATAATGATTAAACACCCAAACATAGGAAAAATACACTGAACACTAAGTGGAGCATAAAGAAGTGACGCTGGTGTAGCCTGGGTGACAGCCCTGTGTCTCTCATTGACTGTCTATGTAACAGTTAGATGTGTGGTTTTCAGGCGAAAGGTTATGCTGATGAAGGGAGGGTGGGTGGGGGGTCTCATCAGGGATTAGCAGTGGGGATTGTTTCGTATCTCTCTCTATGAAAGGGTCAGACGTAAGTGCGGTGACACCTTTGGACAGATACTGCTGAGCTTTGTCTTTCTCATCCTGTGTGTATTATTATCACAACATGTATCTTTAATTTAATTACCATGATCTTCCATTCTTGAAGCATGCCACTGTTGTCCCGTGAACACTTTTAGCTTTTATATGATAAATTGAATAATCACTTCCTCGTTATAATCTTTGTGAGACTATACATGATGTTATTTCAATAACCCCCCCATTCCTGTTATTTGTACATGAATCGTGCATTTATATGTTAGAAATATTTCTAAAATGTTTATTATGTGGAAATATAGAGAATGAATATAAGACAAGCTTTCCTGGCAGTAATCTTACAAATGTGTATATTATGTGATGCTGTGTGCTTGTGACTCGGAAAACAACCAAATCAAAAGAAAGTTTATCTGAAGTTTTACTGCCAATGTGACAACCCGTAAGTGTTTTAATAGAGTGATTTTGAAAGGCTGGTACCATTGTCCCAGCTGGTGCTAAGTGTTTGGACGGCTTTAAACTTGATGTCTGGTCCAAGCATGGCACCTCATGCAACCTATTTATGGATGAAACCTCAAACTTCTGTAATGGTAAATCTGACCCTACTCCCTCTTAGGTTTCTTGGCAGAACTTCCATAGCAGTAGCAACATTGGGCCATTTTTGTCACAACTAAATTCAAACTTAGGAGGTCAGATGTTCTGTTTTGAAACAAGTTTTTGTAGCTGCCGTTTCATAATCTGCGCATGTGGTTATTTACCCTGCTTTACTGTGGCATCGCTCAGCCCTAAACCAGGATGGCCAGGAAGTTTTGTGGAAGTAAAAGGTATAGTTTCTTACAACTTGTTGATTATTATAACACACAGAAACGTATTGTAACATGGGTCCAGGGGTTCTGGATAAACCGTTGAGGTTAGTTTTCCGTGTGTTTCATGTCATTTTGTTTTCTTGTTTGTCGTTGGCATGGCAGAGGGCACTTGACGGTAGCTGTACCCTGCCTACAAGAAATATTGCAAAGATCATAACTGGATGTTCTGTTCCCCACCTGTTTCAAGTGCTCACTCCATAAGTGGCATGCTTTATTATACGGCTCCTGGATATAAGAAATAGATGCGGTCCAAAGAAAGCGCACGCTTTAGCTGGCTAGTTTAAATATTTAGGGACAGAGAGGTCAAACCATCACCCTGTAGCTTTACTTAGCCGTAAATATGTCACTGTTGGTACACAAGCGGGTTGCCAGTGGGCAGCGCGCTGATGTATATCTGGCCATTCTGCCTGTCAATAATGAGGCTGAAAATAAAAGCAGTGAAGTCTGCGAGATGTTTGGGTCAGAAGACCCTCTCCATCTTCTGCTCCCAGCAGACCTTACAACATGTTTGCTGCCTTATTTACCTCGCATGCGTCCAGACACACAAACTCAACTCCGTGATGCACGTTTTAAGATGGAGAAAAAGGCATGCAGCCGAAACAGCCCCGCGGCGCGCTCGTAATTCGCCGCCGTGCCGCGCGCGCTCGCGAGCTTCTCCGGTGAAGTTCGACTCCCGTATCTTCCCACCGCATCATGTTTACCTAGCAACACGCATCACCCGCTGCCGGCCCTCCCATTGGTCATTTCAAAACGCACCCGGGACCAATGGCGGGGCTGTTACCATGGTACAATGTGGAGTTGCCGGGTGGAAATTTGCTGCAAGGCACGTGAGTCCCGGAATGTTCGCGTCGCGTTTTTAATCTCGGGCGTCTGACGCGTCGCGAAGGTGATTTATGGGAAGCGAGTCGCATTTCCTCTATTAAAGCGGCTCGCTGACGTTCATGCTTTGCGAACGAAATAATACAATAATGCGACACGAGAGAAAGTTTGTGCATCCAATACGTTTTATTATTATTTTCGTTTGATCGTCATACAATAATGTCACAGCGGTGTGTCTGCCCAAGTCATCGTAATGTGATTTTAGCGCGTTGTTCTTGTTGTCGCTTGAGCTGCCTGTTGTTTAGTGCTTTCGGGTCTCCATCTGTTCGCCACTGAAGGGTCACGTCTTTCAGACCTTCGGGTCTTTCAGCTGCTGTGTGCTTTTTAAAGCTATTATCCAGATAAAACATATATTTGCACGCGATTGCGGGGTTATTTGTTGTTTTAGTACTTCGGTTTTTAGATGGAAAAGGCGTTGGTGTATCCCTGACCGTCCGGTCGAGTCTCTTGTTTCAGTAAGAGAAAAGTAACGTGAATAGATGCATATAAACGGGCATCTGTGGAGTCATGGAGGAAGAATGACGGCATGGTTAACCTCGTTTTGCACCATCGACCCCCTCCTCTTACACTCTTTAGGGCAGAAGAGAGAAAAGCAGCCGGTTTCAATGCATGCTAACTGCAATACGGTCCAGTTAAACAGCAATCAAACGTCCGAGGTTTTATGGTCGTGTTTTCATCAAACCTAAAATTGGCCCTTTTATTTTTTTATCCCCACACATCCGTATACTGTACATACAGTAACTCAAACTGCACGTTGCTATAATATAAAAAAACAAAAGCTGGGAACAGCTTTACTTTAAAACGACCCGAATGGGTGAAATTGGTCATTTTTGGATTGAAGTGTAAAGTGATTTCAAGACCAAATGATCACAAGTTATGCAAGCCGTGGACATCGTTTCTTCTTGAGTTCATTATATGAACTGAGAATGAGTGTGTAGACGAGTTTAAGTGCCCTTAAAAGTGACAATGCGCCTGATGCGCGTTATTCTCTTTAATAAAGGGCAAGAGCTCAGTCGTTACGTCACACTGCCTTTGTAATAACTCTTCCGTCGCAGCGTCTTTATAACTGAATTAAAACGCAAACGCAACACTTCTCAGCCCTGTTTTCGTGCACAAGTCCCCGCTGTCAACTTTTCTCCGCGGCCTCCTCCGTGTCAATGTACCCGGAGTTTCGTGTCGCTTCCGCGGGCACGTCATCTTGTTTCCGCGGCGTGTTTCGGAGCCGGGGGAGAGGGCAGTCTCTCGTCTGTTCCCCGCCCACATACCCGACTGACCAATAGGAACAGCCACGGGGCCGCTCCTGACCAATCGCGCGTAAGCTGCCGTGGCGTCGGATAGCAACAGAGCCTGCGAACGCGCACCCGGGAGGAGGGGGCTGGGGAATGTGGCGCGCGTGAACGCGCGTCGGCAGGGCGGGGGGGGGAGATTTGAGGAGAGCGGAAAGTGACGCGGGCGCGCGCGCGCGCGCTTTAGCACAGAAAAGTTTGACGAAACTTAAAAGGGCACCGACAGAGTCACTCGTTTCTTGCACGCGCGGGTGTGCAAAACACGCCGGTAAACACACGCAGAATGAAAGGTTGAGGACAAACGATGACTCTGACGTCAGGTCACCGTTCTCTATATAAGAGACGTTTCCACTGGACGAGTATATGTATAAATGTATAAATATATAAATATATATATATAGCGTTTTCCTTGAGAAACGACCTTGGCGTGTCATTTAGTAAAAGTAGCGGTTCACAGCGCGTCAACATGTCGCGTAACTCTTGTCGCTTTGCATTACAACAGTAACTTTGCGTGCCGCTCCACTGTTTACTGTTCCGGGAGCAGCGCGATTGTGTTTAATCGGGGCTTGTTTTAATGAGTCTCTATATGTAGTTTGTGCGCCGTGTGAATATCTTTATCCGCAGAGTTACTATAAATGGAGAGAAGCGGCTTGGTGACGCTACTAAACAGGAAAGGGGGACGCCGGGTCCTGTAAACGCTTCTGAATACGTGCTTTGTGTCGCAGCCCGGTTTGATCTAATGCAATCCGGCTAAATAATCACACAGTCATGCGTCACTGCTTTAAAACGCGCGTCGTGCTTCTCATGGCAGCCCTCGGCTTTCAATGTTTAAACACTGAAGCGCGGGGAACTGCGTCAACCGAGCTCCTCCACCGAGCGGCTCTCCGGTGTCCCCCCCTTCACCGGAGCTGCTGATGGAACAGTCCTCAGTGCAGGGTGTGGAGCGCAGCCGGCCACAGAGGCTACACAACCAGGAGGAATAACGGGCGAGTGTGACTCGAGACTGGCTGAAAACGACGACGACTTCACGGAGGGAACAAAGCAATCGTCCCGGTGGAAGAGACGGAGCGTTAACACAGAAGGAGCCGATATCGATAACGCGGGAGTCACGGCGGCGGATGCCCGTGGAAGGCGCACGAAAGCGGTCGCGGTGACAGCCGAGGATGGAAGTCGCGTCAAATCGTTAACCGGCCGATATTACCGACGAAAACGTTTGGTGACGGAGTGAATCCGGTTTTCACGGACGGCGGAAAGTTGAAATTTGTCAGTCGTGAACGGAAAGGTTCGACCTGACAGCTCGGCAGCGACGATTTATAATCGTATATCTGGGTGGATTGGCACAGCGTGGACAGACGAGACGGCGTTTGGGCTTCTGGAAGTCGTTCACGGATATTTTTCACGGTGTTTTAATGCAGAGCACATAACCGAGACCTCCGTACAGAACCGGGGAGATTGTGCGCGCGCCAGCGCCGGATCCGCGTTTTCTGCGCGTTCGTTTGACTTCCGCGCGTTTTAATCGAGACTACATTGTAACTCTCGTCCCGTGAAAAAGTGCAGTACCGAAACCGGCTGCTTTTAACTGCGTCTCCGGTTGTGTACGTCGTACCGGTAACTCGCACTTCAGCACTTTGGACGTGTCGTGGTCGTCTGCGCATGCACGAGTTTGTTTTGATCCTGCAAGCGCACGAACCATTTATCGCAAGTTACATGTTGTTGCCAAGCGTGTTTTAAGCTCCTTCTCCATCCTTTCTATATTTTTCTGGACTTGACATCGAATAAAGTCGGCCGTAGACCAGGATCCATTACAGGGGAAAGGGTAGCTTTGGTTTTTTTCCCACGAGGAAGTCACTGATACCTTTTTCATCTGGAGCTGCTATAAAAGATACAGAAGGTTATAACTGAAGAAGTGGCAACACAACTATTGTTGCCAGACTCAGCTGCCTTTCTGGACTAATCTGAGTCAATACCTAGACAGAATATAAGAAACACCTGCTATTTTTAGCGAGAGTGATGGGGTAAATGGTGTTGAAAATTGAGACCCCCACCCCCATCTTTAAAGCTACCAACACTTCCAGGTTTAGCTTTGGTTTCCTTGTCAGCTGCTGAATTATCTGGATTGGAAAATTAAAGTGGGGGGGTCCTGTCTCAAGAAGGATCTTAGTCAAATCCCACTCCTGCGAACAGTTTTTGATATTTTAACAAATGGATTCCCTTCAGTACCACTGGACAATGAATCTAGATACAATACAAGTAAAGCAAACTTTAGTAACCAAATAAGCTCACCCACATATAAACAGAGGAATATAAATATCTACATGTGTGTGTTTGTTGCAGAGTATATATATATAGCTCTATAAAATAGATAAGACGTACCTAGTTTGAATATGTATATTTTTATGCCAAAAGTGAGCATTGTTGCCTGATACCCAATCCATTGCCTTAGACTAAAATAGTAATAAAGGGAATAACAAGGACAGAAACGAAACAGTGTTTGAAATAACTAAAAGGTGCCTTTTTCGTTCATCAGTTTCTTCTGTCTGTCACTTCAGGATTTCACAAGTAATTGAAAGATATTTTTGTGCTTAAAGTCCTAATCTTTATAACTTGCCTTTGGGGTTCAAACTTGAGTTTAGTTACCATTGGATGATACCCTACTGGATTATTTACTGAAGTTATAGAGGCATGTGAGAAGGATTATTCTACACTTGATGTCAACGACTTTTTCAAAAGTACTTTTTGGGATCCCCAACAAACTTTATTATTAGAGTCATTCTTTGGATATCACGGGCCAACGCATAAGCATTTCCGATGGTGATCACTTCGTCTGTGGAGGAGAAGCCGCAGCCTTCTAACAGAATGGTGGCAAACTTGCCCACCGAATCCTGGATTGGCAGCCCAGATCAGAATCGGTACCTGCCCCAGTCACACCTGCTACGAAAGCCGGCGAAAAGTTAGTACCACTGCATCTATAACAGTCGTAACTCTGCTCAGTTCATACACCATTGTGCAAGAGAGCGGTCGTAACATCTGAAAATGTATGAGTGTTAATGCATATGTTCATATATTATGGAAAGTTTATGTCCAGTCCTGTTTTATTGATGTTCAATGTTAAAGTAAAAAGAAATGGCATTCAGTCCAATCAAATCTATAAAATAGTGATTTCACACCTAGTTATGGTAAATACCGGTTAAACATTAGTTGCAGTTCTTTGGACAATGGCAAACACTAGATAGCTGTTTGGCTTAGATGCAGCTTGTCCTTGAAGCAAGACATTCTTGAATGGTTCCAGTCAGCAACGCCGAAAATTGCATGGAATCCATGTTGGTGGAAAAACGGGAAGGAATTATGATGATGTCATCATGATGATAGAGCTGTGGGATTTGTGGAAATGCTTAACTTGGCTTTTTGACCTAGTTGGAATTACAGTTGGCCAAATCTTTGGCCATCTACAGCAAGACCATTGGTAGCTACCAGCATTGTATTTAATTATCAGTTTTTGTCAAAAAATGCAATTAAAACTTAGCAAATGTATCTAACTTTCAATGGGTAGCTATTAAAAACCAGTATAAGGTTTTGTTTATGTAAATATTGGGTTATTGAGGATTAAATAAAGCACACCTGGGGGCGTTTCCTGTTAGTCCGGACATAAATCAGTCAAATGTTTCACACACCTCAGATACCCCTACAGACCTGAGCTCCTTTTCCCATAATTGTCTTAGCATAATGTGTTCAAAGAGTCATGGGAATAGACTCATTCTCAGACGGTTTCAGGGGCTGCGTGATCTTTGCGTCACTTCTGCGCGGTAATTTGTGCCGTGTGCTGTGGGAGCTCGACGTGAGGTGTGAGCTCACAGTGATCGCTCTGTTGCTGGGAATCTTAGAGCTGCAGCAGAGCTCTGCTCTCTGGACCAGCATGTACTGTATCCTGCACGGTGTACGTCACAAAGCAGCTTTGCTCGGTTTGTTAGTCTTTTTGGATTCTAAGGCTTTATGATTTGTGGCGATAGATTAAAATGTTGTTGCTATGCCTTTGATTTTCACTTTAAACTCATTTTTGCTCACATCTTACTGGTTCAATTAGATCTGTTGATTTTAGTGGTGTCAGAATCATTTCAGTTGTTTAGTACTGGTACGTGGATCCTGCATGCCAGAAACTGAATGATGTTGCATGAATGATGTTGCAATTAAGACCATTGTTGCATTTGATGCAACAGTAGCCTACACTAAAGCTAACTGTTGTGCAGTAATTATTGTACAGTGCTTCAACATAACATTTTGGGGGCTGCAGGAAATGGCTTTTGAATGTTGAGTGATACTGAAGTCCCGTTGCCGTCAGCTCATTGTTTCTCAATGTAATTATGTAAAATTGCAGTAGATTTGTTAGATGCTCGTTTAGTCCCGCCTTCATTATTTGCTGTCCATCTGTCAGTTCAGCACTGGAATTACGGGACTCAATTTCCGTCAGTCATAAAGCTGCTTAATGCAGTTACAATATAATTGCCTAATTGGACTGTTTCAAGAAAGTTTCCAAACAAGTCATCTGCAGTCAGTGTAAATAACTCACAGGTCTGAGGTGCATGAGTTGGTAATTTGTAACCTTTCTGGAGTCATGTTGTTGCATCGTTTAACCACGTTGTACTAAATCGCTTGATTTTCACTAATATACAGCAAACAAAAAAAGGGATAAAACAAACTTGTTTCACAGCAGGTTTGAAGTGTAAGGAGTTTTGTTGGTCCTACCTTACAATCCATAAGATTCCCTGTTCAATTGGAGGATTGTTAATATATGTTATTGTTTTGTTAGGCGTTGTTAATGGATTATTATATAGCGTCGGAGTGAGGAGTAACAGAATCTTTGTTGTTCGATTGTGTCTAGAATGTTTTTTGCGTTTTCTGCTGCAAATTTTTATTTTTATCCGTGTATCCAACTGACTTTTCTTCTGCTGCTATTTTTGTCCCCCCACCCCAGTCTGGCATGTCAAGCAGTGTGTGTATAACTGCCTTTCAGAAGCCTGAGTAACTCTTTTAAAGATAGATAGAACCGCAAGTAACCCACTGGGTTTAGGGAAACTGCAGGAATACTTCACAAGCTGTCGGTCCCCGCATCCATCTATAAGAGACAAACAAAAGAGCCACGTTGTAGCCGATAGGACACCTGAACATGTATCAGCAGGGAGAACCTCAGCCCTGAACCAGTGGAGTTTGGACTGTGGGAAAGAGACAGTTAAGGCAATAATGCAAACAACCATTCGTATGACACTTCTCGCCCTTTGCCCCTTCAGCTCAAACTGCCTTTAATGTTTGTTTGTTCACCAGTTTTTAGTCTACAGGTGAAAAAAAGAAAACGTGGCCATGTGAAATTTGGATTTGCTCCGAATTATTTTCTTAACATAGATTGTTGTAGCATATTTTCCTTCATTGGATGTGGAGGTATAAGCTTTGTGTTTAGATGTTCTGATGTCGTTGCTTTGCACGTTTGAGGTACATGTAAAAGTTAAAAGGGTTCAAATGAACTCCAGATTGTTCTTCTTTGCTTTTGAAAGCAAATGTCCTGGGGAGAAACAGAAGTAATGCGCTCAAGATACAATATAAATGTTGATTCAAGATAAAAGTAAAAATGGATTCACAGAAGGATTTATACACATCTTGTGTACTTCTTAAACATATTAATGTGTAGTTTTAAAGAGTCATTTTAAAAATGAGTTGTGCACCCCAGCATCAGTACAGGATGTTTGTACCACCTTACATCAAGGTCAAGTTATCAGCACTGAAAGCCATTTAGTGTTTTCACCCTATAGTTGCCACTACAAATTTAGCGCATTACAGCACACCAAGGGGCTAAGGATGCTATTGTTAAAATATGTTGCCTGTTGTTGCCATAAATTCTCTGTTTTGCATATTCAGGAGAAAAAAGTGACACGTCTTCATGCTCATTGGCTCTCGGTGTCCCCGCCTCCTGCTGGATTAGTCGTGGGCTCGAATCATAAGAAAAACATGTTATTGTTTACCAGATGCACACACAGTGTACCTGCAGTACCACTAGAGTAGAGAGTAGCCTGTCCATCCAGCATCTCGCCCAAATAAGCCCCCAGCTCACCCGCATGCATGCTGAACACTTGAAGCCACTTCTCTGTGTCGCGTACCCAATAGTCTCTCACAGAAACACGTGCTCAGGTGTTTACAGTTTGCTTTTGTTTGTGTCTCACAGTCTGATTCACTGACATCATCCTTGCTTTCCTCTTTCCAAGAAGGAAAGTAAACAATGCGAATAGGCCCTGATCCTCACTCTGTGTCAACATCCACCTTCACTGGAGAAAGTGGCTCTTTACTCAAGGGGCGCTTGATTAGTCCTGGTCAGTTTAGATTAGCCAGTCCGGTGTTAGCGTGAGTTTGCCGTCGCCTTGAGCCGTGAAGGTGCAGCTTTGCTGAGAGATCATCACGCAAGCTCCTTCAGGTCCCACGGTTAGTGTTTGAAACGCAAGGATAAAGGGGCGGAGCCTCAGCATCATACAGGACAGCAGTCAGCACGCATCAGTTACAAGCTACCGTAAACCGTATTGATGATTAGCAATGAGGTGATGGTTGGTATTTTTCTTTTTTTTAGAAAGGCAGGACAAATGTGTGACTATAGGCATGGTACATTTAGTGATAAATAGCCAGGCTGATTAATCTCAAAATGGCCAGATATTGGCCAATTATTGGACTAATCTGTGTTGGCCAATTAAAAGATGGGAGTGTTAACTCTACTTTGAGTCTATTCTAAAATCTACCAGTTGCCTAGTCAAATGTGTTTTCAATTTTTTTAAGTGAAGTTTGAATGCATTATGGGTAATATAAGTCTATATAACACCGTTAAATGTTTTTCGGTCAACCACTGGTTGCAGCTTGAATATATAATGTACAGACAGCACTACGCTTGTTTTGCATGTTGCTGTCACTGGTCTTCATATATCTACAGCTAATGATATATTTTGAGGTAGGGGATTTATTTTATTTTTAATGCGCTGTATGAGCTCTCAATTTACCAGTGTCACTGTTTGAGGCATAGACCCAGATGTCTTTTTATTAATAGTGTGGAGACTGACTCAGCTATGGGGGCCTGACTGCTTTAAAAGTTCTGTGTGGGAGTGTTTGGGGTTCGGCTGCCAGGAAAGGTTGGTCGGGGTTATCACATAACACGGTTAGAGGTGTTGAACTTAGTTGAAAGGTTGAAAGTTTTGCAGCAGCCCTCTTGAGGTCGGTGTCCTCTTGCAAATGAGGCCGTTCAGAGAATCAGGAGTGGAGATCAGATGGAGGTTTTCTTGGTGGGGACCAGTGGGGCGTGAGGGATTGTGGGATGGTTGGTGGCGGTAAAAGCTCATTCAGTCCTTAAAATAATCCATTAATAATCCATGATACATTATCCTTCCTGAACTTTGTGTATTGTATATTGAACCTTGTCCATTAAGTACCAAAAATGTTAAAAATGTTACTTACAATGTTCTAGGAGCGTTTAAAACGTCAACAGTTTTTAGATGTTGTTTTTGTGTTATTGCTTGGTTATAAGTATGTTTTTAAACTAAAATGTTCCACTGGCAGCTGTTAGGTTTTTGATATGTGATGTATAATTGTCTTTTGATAATATTGAGAGAACGTTTAGAGAATGTTAGCTTTACATGCACTAAACATTGAACTAGTTTGGACAGTGCTTGAGTGGGCTACAGGAAATGACAAAGCTGATAACTGAGAGATAACAATACAAGGATGTCCTTCCTCTCTGAGCTTTTTTATGTAATTATGGAATAAGAGGTGAGGAATATCTCTGATGCAAACTTTAAATGTCATGCGATTGTGCTTTTGTTTGGGATCACAGATGGTTTCCCAGTGCATGCTGGGAAATGTCCACTCTTTGGAACCGTACAGTCATTGTTTTCATTTGTTGTCATTAAAGTTCCTCTGGTTCTTACAGGTTCTAGGAGAGGTAAGAGATCTGTGCCAGGTTATCCTGCCCCATTGGTAACCCGTACCTGCCTGCGTTTACTTATACTCAGAGGCCAACCGTTGGTGAGCGTTGTTGACCTGTTTTGGTGTTGGCCGCTGGTCCCTCAGGACCGGAAGTCATCAAAGCCTGAAGTCCTGTGGTTTGGTCCTTGACACCCATGTGACATTTCAATCTGCGGGTGCTGACGCACATTAGACGAGGCATAATGTGAAACACATTACCTATATGTACCGTATGCCTATAATGTCCCTCTGTTAAAAAATGTTGCTATTCACAGTCCAGTGTGGGTTTGGAAACTTGTTGTTTTAAACTAAGGTCAGGTTTTAGTTCTTTCTTTGACAGTGACCTTTATCTGCACGTACACAAAATAACTCACATTGAACGTGTGGTTTTAAGGATGCATTCATCATTTCAAGAAATGGCTTTGTTTAAGCTACAATTCGTAAAGGTTTTAGATTAAAATAAACAGACACTACTGTTTGAGCTAATACATAACAGATCAGTGTTCAACAGTAAGTTTATAATAATGATTTATAATCTGAGCTGTTGTGTCTGATTTCGCAGGGAAATGTCAGTTTGGCTTCATTTGACTTCAACGCGCGTAAAGAAAAGTATGTGAAGTAACCTGCAATGTTGTGTTTCAAACAGAGATTGGGGTAAAGAGCCAAAAGTTACAGACCGCAGCTTTAAAAGAGGTATTTATGTTTTTTAGAGCTTTTTAGAAAGGGGAAAGAAAAAATATACCATCTCCATTCAGTTGAGAGATCGGGCAGACACGATTAATTCTGCATTTTCGACTTCCTCTCCTTCTCTCCTTTACTGCCTATCATGGTGTGTCCAACTTTGGCCCGGTGGCACAAGCATTCCCATTACCCTAACAGGGAATAAGAGGGGGTCAGTACGGACTTCGGAGGGGGGCGGTGCTGTTCAGCTGTTCTCATGCACACACAACCATCCTCTTCCCGTGCCTTAGAGACAGGGAGTAGGCTGGTCTGTTGCCATGGTGACACCCTGATTGGCAGCTGGCAGCTGTGTTTGGTCAGCTGTGGGGTGCGGGGGGGTCTCATGGTCCGTTCGCGGTTAATTGCGGTACATGATTACTTCATCCAGCGCCCAATATATTTAACAGCCTCGATCTGACACTTGCATATGTGACAATAAATTGTACCCGGACACCTGCGTGTCCATTGATGAGCGTGTGTTCTCGCCTGTTATATTTTATTAATATTGTTGCCCATCAGGGACAACGTTTATGGGAGCGCCACGGCCGGATCGCGGATTGAGAGAGGGGGAAACAGAACGGGGTAACAGGCAGGGGAAGGGAGGGCGAGAGCGGCATTGTGGGAAGGGTTGCTGATACAGCACAAGCTACCAGGTTTATTTATAGAGACCTCGCCGCCCAGCCCTTGGATACCAGCAACCAATCAGGAGGAAGAGAGAGGGGGGCCTCGGCCAATCAGAGCAGAGGAAGGGGGGTGTCACACTCAGGAAGTTCTCAATGTGTTCATTTCAGCATTTAAAGGCACAGTGTGACATTTTTTCTTCTGGTGCTCAGCAGCGCACTAGCTTTCACAGTCTTAATCATATCTTTCTGAAAAAGAGGCCAAAGAAAAACTAATAAAACTATTGATTTAGGCCTTTATATTTGGGTATTTTGACAGGAAATTTCCCTATGTGGGTTGCTCGTGTAATATTCTTTGACCGTATTAACCAGTTGCTTACATGCATTTAGTTTGTCTCGCAATAAAGCGTTCGGGAATTGATTGAGAGCTTGCATTTATTGCAACAGAGCAGAAAGAAACCGGTGAGAGACGAGTCGCATATGTAGCTGTCAGTGAGCTGATTCTGGGACGTCTCCTGTGGGCATGTAACATCAGTGTTCGCCATCACTCTCTGGAATTGATGGTGGTCAGATGTGTCGTTTTGCACTTTGTTTAAGCTACGGCCATTGATCGCCGGGCTGTTTCAAGTTGTAATGTGTCATTGATAAATTTCACCCCTATTACTCCTCACCTGTCAGCCCCTGAAAGTGGCAGTGAAAGCATTTGCGGGGCGATATCGCATCTATTTCATATCCTGCCCGTTACACTTTTACATCCTTTGTTTCCGCACTCAGCAATCTTACTTAATTACTGTATTCTTGGCACACGCTCGTCCGTTCTTTAAAAGTATGATATTTCCATTTAAGAATAATGAATGGGATCATTCTTGTGGATTATTTTGGGTGAAGAATCTAAAATTTCAGTTTATCAAATTCGGGACGTTATTAACAGCCTGTAGTTTAGGATGCTGTTAGTATCTTGGTCTTTTGTGTATGTATATACATATTAAGCCATTAAGGTTTTTGACATTTTTGACAAATTCTGGTTAATGTAAGATTAAGCAAAAAAATACATTACAAATGCATTTTCGATTATTTATTCAATATTTGTTGTATTGCTCTTTATTTTATGCTAATTTTAATAAAAGCAAATCATTGTGTTTTATCTATCTATCTGGGCCACAACCAGTAGGGCCACAACTGGGGCAGCTGAGTCAGGCTTGTAATCAGAAGGTTGCTGGTTTAATTCCAGTGCCAGCAGGTAGTGCCGTGAAGTGCCCTTGAGCAAGGCACCTAACCCTCCGATTGCTGCCCGGGCACAGCAGCGCTGCAGATGGCTCCGAGTCTGTGTTCACTCCTCACCAGTGATGGGTTAAATGCAGAGATCACATTTCTGGTATGGGTTACCATATCTGACAAAAATGTCACTTCACTTTGCCTTCATCTGGGGTGGATTATGATATGGACATGTATTTGTGTGTGATTAACCTGTAATTTGGGTTTCTCATGACATGTATGAGATGTAATGTCTCAGTAGGTACACTGATGTGGACTCTGTATGCTGCACATATATTCATCCGTGGCAGCACAGGACCATGGAGAGCTCTGCCGGCCTCACAGTCACTCTCATAACCCAGAGAGTTTACTGTGCACTGTCAGAACTCTGTTCTTTCTGCTGGTTTTACAGTGACCTACTGAACACTGGTCTTCTGCTGTTTGCATATTAACAGCCTGTAGCAAAATACATGCTGCTCAGAAACACGAGAGAATTATTCAGATTTTGAAACCGTTCTCCAGAGACTGAAGGTGTATATGAATGAACTTCTGTCTTCAGTGAAAACACAATTCCGGAGGTTCATGACTTGAATCTTCACGACTTGACTATCATCACTAACTTCTAACATTTCACCTGGTTAAAGATTATTTCTGAAATCTTTCAGCTGTAGACTACTAAAAATACTTGTAGTTTGCCATATACATTTGTGTGCCCTTATTTCTCTTATTTCTTGGCAGTATTTTTTTGCCTTTGTATTATGTCTTCTGACACCTCTCTTTCTCTTTCTCTCTGTCTGAAGGTGGAACCAGCTCAGGATGCAAGCCCCCCTCCTCGACCCTCTGCCAGCCTGCTGCCTTGGGCTTCTCCCCTGCTGAGCCAACCATGTCGAGCCAGCACAGCCACCCCTCCTTCAGTAACATCCACTCCATGGCCGACCAGCAGCAGGTATCACATACATGCTACATTATACCATTAACACAACTGCAGCAGCACTTAACATCTTTCACTGTTACAGTACCCAAGATAGTCCAAAATACATTCACTCTAGCTCAGGTAGAGGATAGCGTTAGCAACACAGAGGTCATGGGTTTAAATCCCAGACAACACACAAACTGATATAATGTGTAGTTTGTATGCACTGTATGTAGGATTAAAGTGTCTTCTGAATGTATAAAGGTACTAGCATATCATTTTTAAGTAGTTCACTTTGTTCGCCATTTTTTTCATGTCCTTACATGTTTAGCACTTTTTTAGCATATTTTAGCTTCTGTATCCCTGAAGGAAGTAATTAGGTTATTTTCCTATGGTGTACTGTGGCACGTGTGCTATGTTTTTCATCTAACTGATGTCCTGGTGGTGTTGCAGGTGCTGTCAGATATGACCATCCTGCAGAGGAGAATTCCACCGAGTTTTCGAGATCCCGCCAGCGCCCCTCTACGAAAACTCTCTGTCGATCTCATCAAGACATACAAGCACATCAATGAGGTGAGCCAGCACCAGCTAGCCATGTGTACATATCATACAGTGATTGTTTAGTGTAGTAGCACGCTAATTATAGAGTATAAAGCAGGATATCGAGTGGTGCCGTCGCTGGCCTCTCTGAAATTGTCTACCCTACTTTAATAGTTGGAAACTCAAATGGTTTCATTGAAATTTAAGGTTTCATATAAGCAAAATGTAAGTATATAGCCTGTATCTTGTGTGTAGAGGGGTACTACAGGAGTGCAGATAGTAAACCTTCATCAGAATCCATTAACGAACGCGGTGTGCATCATTCTGCAGGTGTATTACACAAAGAAGAAACGACGAGCTCAGCAGGTTCCACCTGAGGACTCCAGCACCAAAAAAGAGCGCAAGGTGTACAACGACGGCTACGACGACGACAACTATGATTACATTGTGAAAAACGGCGAGAAGTGGCTAGACCGCTACGAGATCGACTCGCTTATCGGCAAGGGCTCCTTCGGACAGGTTAGCCAAACCCCAGCAATAATATACAATAAGCCAATATAATGTCGAAAATGTTTTCGATTTGTTACAATGAATGTAAAAAATTTAAGGTCTTCGCATTTAGATGAAATTAAAGGGATGGTGTACCCCAAAATAAAAATTCTGTCGTTCATTTCATTTTTGGGTGAACCGTCCCTTTAAATCTGATAGAGTTGTTACTATAATTGCTGTTGTTAAAGTTCAGACCTCTTAGCATTGGAGAACCGATGTTTGTTCCTCTTGACGTGTAGGTGGTGAAAGCCTACGACCACCACGAGCAGGAGTGGGTGGCCATCAAGATCATAAAGAACAAGAAAGCCTTCCTGAACCAGGCCCAGATCGAGCTGCGGCTTCTAGAGCTCATGAACAAACACGACACTGAGATGAAGTACTACATAGGTACAAACTACACCCTCATCCTCAAAATGATCCTCAAAACAGAGTGCAAGTGTCCCAAACCACAGAGATGGGAATCACAAGGAATTTTACAGTATTGGTTTAGATTGTGATTCCATTCGTGTCTCCAGTTCCTTAAGAATTCTGATTATATAGAATTAATCTGATTATACAGAATGCTGTTTTGACTTGCCGTTCAGGGAGTGACTCAGATGTTAATTCAGTAACCACTCAGACTGATTCATTGAGTGAATGAGCCGCTTTAGACCAGTGAGTCTGTCTGTGACTCATCAAGCACTGATTCAAGAGTCATTTCCTTGTGAATCAGGCTACTCCGGTCTTGCTTTGTCGTTGCTTACAACCTGCACCGACAGTGAAGCAGAAAAATTACCAAATGAATTTATTATTGTATCATTTTGTGATGCTCAGTGTTTCTGTCATCACATTCAGTTGGCAGGTGCTTGTTCCAAGAGCCATAAATGAAACCAAACAAATCATCACAAAACAATTTTTAATTATTAACAGAAGTGGTTCTTGACTCTCACCTCACAGTTCGTCACTCTCTGTTAGACATTAGGAACATGATCACATTTCCTTTTCTTTCTTATTTTTATACTTCTTTCATGCATCCGCTAGTTTTTCTAAAACTTGTCTGTAAAGCTGCTTTGCGACAATGCAAAATTGTAAAAAGTGTGATGTGAATAAAAATGAACTTGAACTCATGCTTGGTCAGTTTTGCTCCAAATCTTTGCTCGAGGTCATTGTTCTAATGCCCCTTTTTTCTTTCGGTTTCCTTCAGTCCATTTAAAGAGGCACTTCATGTTCCGGAACCACTTGTGCCTGGTGTTCGAGCTCCTCTCCTACAACCTGTACGACCTCCTGCGCAACACCAACTTCCGCGGCGTCTCGCTCAACCTGACGCGCAAGTTCGCTCAGCAGCTGTGCACGGCGCTGCTGTTTCTGGCCACGCCCGAGCTCAGCATCATCCACTGCGACCTCAAGCCCGAGAACATCCTCCTGTGCAACCCCAAGCGCAGTGCCATCAAGATTGTGGACTTTGGCAGTTCCTGTCAGCTAGGACAAAGGGTGAGACTGCGTCTCAGCCCTATTGGCTGCGATATTTATTACCGGCAGGCTGAGATGAGGTCACACCCGCTAGTTAACTAGCGCAGATTTCTGAAAACTCGCAGTCTTTATGGCACGGCCGATGTGAATAGAGGAAACGCTTAATTTGTTTCAAGCGTTCATAAGAGGGAAAATAAAAAGTGGTCTTATCTAGGTGGAATTGCATTCGTGGCACATTCTAAAGGAATTTCCCAGAGCTGAAATGGGATTTTAGTGCTTCAAAATAAATGAGTGCTTGAAACCCTCCTTAACTGGCAGCGTCTGCTGCCCCTCTAGTGGCAAGAAAGTGAAAATCTATTCGGTTATTGTTGTGAGAGCACTTAACAGAACATGGTGCACACTGCATGTCTTTTATCTGCTGCTTCTTCCTCTAGATTTACCAGTACATCCAGAGTCGGTTCTACCGTTCACCCGAGGTGTTGCTGGGCATGCCGTATGACCTGGCTATAGACATGTGGTCCCTGGGCTGTATCCTGGTGGAGATGCACACGGGTGAGCCGCTCTTCAGTGGCTCCAATGAGGTAAAGATCATATAAACCAAATAGAACACAAGTGTTCTTAACAGTCAGGCTTGTTCATGCATCCCTTTAAATGTTCAATAGCCATTTCTGAGTAACCCTGTTAAATTTGCAAAAATATTTGCTAGATCTGCTAGTATGTTCTGTGTGTGTGTGTTGAAAGAAATATGTGTTTGAACACACTCCTGGCTTTGTAAATAGGAGAAAAAACAAATTGGGTCGGACTGATCACCACTACGCCATAACACTCAGCGCCAATCAGCATTAGGGGGATATGTTTGTTATTTTGAGGTCAGAGCAATGAAGGGAGGGGTTTGTTTGTTTGGATGTCAATTACAAATATTAACAGTGTTTCTCAGAAATTGCTTAGTGCACCTTTAAAAAAGAAATTTTAGTCAGATTGGGATCTGACGCTGTGCTGTATGTCTCTCTCAGGTGGACCAGATGAATAAAATAGTGGAGGTGCTTGGGGTCCCGCCCAACCATATGCTGGATCAGGCCCCTAAAGCACGCAAGTACTTCGACAAGCTGTCCGATGGCCTGTGGACTGTCAAGAAGAACAAGGACATTAAGAAGGTACTTTATCCTTCAGCCTCTGTGAGTAAAATTCTGCTTCTACTTAACCTTCACCCTCCTTCCAAAGCCCCACCCCTCCATTACCTCACCCGACACCCACCTTATCCTCAGGGAGAGGGGAAGAGAGAAAGTAAGGGTCCAAATGGAGGAGGGTGGAGAAAAATAGGTTGGGGATCAGAAATTTTGCCACAACGGAAACCTCAGCGTATATTTCGGTTGTCCACAGTGTGCGTGAACCACATCCCTATGCACTCATGGTCAATATAGTATACTTTAAAAGGCTATAATGCTACGCATGAGATGTATACCTGGCCCTTAATATACATGAATGCATTTGGCAGGTGCTTTTATCCAAATCAGTTGCGTGTTCCCTGAGAATGAACCCATCACCTTGGCGTTGCTAGCGCTGTACTTTATCAGTTGAGCAACCTCCTCCTCTCTCTGCTGACCTGTCTCTGATTACAGACACAAGGTCAATTGAACCCCGATCCCAGCATTAGTCTTGTTCTTCATCGTGGTCATTCTCATAAACATCCTCATTTTGTATTTAAACATCTTGATCAGAGACCCCAGTCTTTAAACAGCTGGAAACAGCTTTGTTATTGGACTGGTTGTCGCTAAATGCCCTACAATGCAGTAAATACAGCAAAACATACTTGTAGTATGTAGACACCCTAAGATGTCAGTGTGTAATTTGTGGCAGTAGTTTTTCTCTTCCAGCATGACAGTGTGTCTGCATCAGTCGAGGACTGTATGGAAATGGTTCAGTACAGTTTAATGCGTATTTATTGAGTTTTGCTGAGAAGAACTTTACTGGCCCACACAAAATCGAGACCTGAACTGAACTGAAGATTCGAAAGGCCTACCTGCATCCAGAGACATCAGTGTCTGAGCTCTTGTTTGTGAATGAGAGCAGATCGCTGCAGGTTTTAATATTACATTAAAACTAAACTGACACATATGGGTGTCCACATACTTTAATTCATATACAGTATGACACGCAGTGTAAGTTAATATGGAACGTACCGCATTATAACTGGAATGTGTTTTAAATGGTGACATGGAAACATTCAACTGAGGGTAAATCTGACAGATAAGTTTTAATCATAAATACAATATTGTGAGAAAAAGATTTTAGATGTAACAATATATCAGTCTGTGTGTGTGTATCAGTCTGTGTGTGTGTGTGTGTGTGTGTGTGTGTGTGTGTGTGTGTGCCCACAGATTAAGATTCACAGGTGATAGCAGGTGGAGGGTAAAAGTCTGGATGAGATTTTAATACACTTTGTTTTCCAGAATTAATGTCTGGAAAATCCTGCCAACTCATCCAGAGACTCACCTCTAGTGCTCCAGCAGCACACCTTTTGTACTTCTGTGTGCAAGGAGAAAAAATATTTAAGATAATGCTTTAAACTAATAATTCAGTTTAGGTGTTAGTATATCCATATAGTAGTATTTATATTTGAAGTCTATATTATAGGATTAATGTACCAGGCTTGTACAGTAATACATTGTAGTCCAAGGCTGTGTACTGTATACATGACAATGTGCGCTTCTGTGTAAACATCATTACTTCCACAAACATATTTCACCTTCACTCCCTGCATTCATAATTTCTTAAACAGATTTCTATTAAATTACTAAGGTCAACATGAAATCAAAATTCAACCTATATAACTTTTTAATCTTCTTGGTGTTATTGTGCACATCTGTGCACATTATTGTAAGACATTTTTTTGATTTTGTAATCTGTCTTCAAATATTCAGACGATATGTTTTTAACTGCTCAGCCACTCTCTAAATTCTTGCTGATAGCTAACACAACAGTTTAATGGTGATCATACATACAGTAGTCAGGATAATAGGAATATTCTGATTCACTTAGAAATACAGCACATAACTAAAATGGGTTGTGATTGCCATTTCATGATGACTTCAAAGTATTTAAGAAATAATATATACTAATAAGAAGAAATTTGTAAATGTGTTTATCATAAATGGGGGTTGCACTTTGGCCAGTAATATTGTGTGTTTAAACTCTTGTGGAAAGACCGATAAACCCCGATCTAATAATAATAACATTTGGACTGATGTAAATGTGATTTGTTTTGTGTCTTTTTCTCATTGCGTCTCTTCCTCTGTGTTCCGTGTTCTTCCGTCACTCAGGAATATAAACCGCCTGCCACACGACGACTGCATGAGATCCTGGGGGTGGAGACTGGAGGTCCAGGTGGGAGGCGAGCTGGAGAACAGGGCCACGCCCCCTGCGACTACCTGAAGTTTAAGGACCTGATTCTGCGCATGCTGGACTACGACCCCAAGACGCGCATCACGCCCTTTTACGCGCTGCAGCACAACTTCTTCAAGAAGACGACGGACGAGGGCACCAACACCAGCAGCTCCACCTCCACCAGCCCTGCCATGGACCACAGCCACTCCACCTCCACCACCAGCTCCGTCTCCAGCTCTGGTAAGCATGTGATGTAGTCGCCATGGCAACCTGTTACTGGGGAAAGTACAATTCCAAGTGGAATGTTTATTTCTCTTGATGTGAGTCCTTTTTGTCACTGCAACCCAGGTGGATCCAGTGGTTCTTCCAATGACAACCGGAATTACCGGTACAGCAACCGGTATTACAACAGCGCCGTCACTCACACAGACTATGAGATGCAGAGCCCTCAGGTGAGTTCACACATACCTGTTAAGCTCAGCCTCATTCAGCCTGCTTCTGTAATATCGCTGATTCATGTTCCGCGCTCATCGCTTGGTGATATTTTTGCATAGTTTAAAATTGTTTTTCCATCATTTTCCTGTATTTTTCTGTAAAGCTGCACGTTGGAAAAAGTGCTGTATGAAATAAAAATTAAAATATAAAAAAAAATGTATATATGAGCTGCCCTGTGAACCCACAAAATGATTGACAGGTAGAAAATGCCTCTGATTGGCTCAACAAAGAATGTGATCCCTGTCACTACATTGACTCTCTCTCTCTCTCTCTTTCAGGCTCCATCTCAGCAGCAGTTGCGCATCTGGCCCGGTGGGGACAGCAGCATGGGTCAGCTGTCCAATAGCAGCAGCGACTCGTCTTACCCCCAGCTGCTGCTTCACAAGCCAGCGCCCTCGCAGCACTCGCGTCACTTCCTGGGCAACGTGGGGGGCATGATGGAGCCTCACCATCCCCACCCTATCTACGGCAGTCACCATAGCAACGGCAGACAGCTCCGGCAGCAGCAGAACCAGCCGCAGGGCCAGACCTCACAGGGCCAGCAGGGCCCGGTCTCTTCCCCACAGATGCAGGACAGCATCGAGCTCAGCCTCACCCACCACCACCATCTGGGTCAGTCTTCCATCATGCAGCCGCCCCCGTCGAGTTTGGACTCCAGTCAGTACGGCTCCTCCAATCTTCACCTGGGCCTTTCTGCCTTTCGGACTAGGACAGTCATGGCCCCCCAACAACCCCCTTCCGCTTCCCAGCAACAGTTGCCGCAGGCTCCAGCGTCCCAGGACAGCATGGTCGCTGCCTCCGGTTTGGGATACATCCCTCCTTGCTACGCCGGCAGCAACAATAATAACAACCCGGCCCAGGGAAGCGTGGGAGTGGGGGGTATGCTCACTGGGGGGCCCCCACCCAGAGGAGTCGGGGGAGCTGGGGGGCGGCCGGATTCCGAGGAATCGGCCATGATGGCAGTGTGCGGAAGTGGGAGCGGCCAGAGTGCAGCCAACTCTTGATAAATCTTGAACAAATTCCAAAAGCCATACGAAAATTTTAACGAAATCGTAACAGTGACAAAAACGCCACACGTACACACACGACACGTAGTAAACATAAAACACGCGGCCACACCTAACAGAACCGCAGAGGAAAAACTTGTGAAATATCAAACGGTCGATTTTTGTTTTTGTTTCGTTTGGTTTTGCATGGGGTGAAGGTCAAAGGGGCACGAATGGGATGATTTTAAACTATTTTTATCCTTTTTGTTCTGTTTGTTTGTTTTTCTTTGAAGGAGAAGCGCAGAGAGGGAAGCAGTTGGAATGAAAGGTTTCGGAACGTTTTCACCATTATGTTGCTATTTGATTTATGGGATTTGAAGACAGGTTTGCAGCGAGAGATTTTTATTTGTTTTTTTGTTTGTTTAAAGAGCTTTTGGTTGAAAAAATTTGAATGTGTTTGTCAGGACGACAGCAGCAAAAGAGAGAGTTCCCTTAATTTTGTTTTTCTTTAAGTCTTGCCATAATTGTACATTTTTAATTTATTTAAAATCACTACGTACAGGAGAGAAATGGGAGAGGGCTAGAAAAGTGATCTAAACTGAGAGGTGGGTGTTTTTCCTGAGGTTATTTATTTATTGTTTTATTTAAAGTTGTTTTTTATTTAGTTTTTCTTTTTGAGGGACAGATGACATTTATGCATAGAAAACAACAAGCAAACAAAACTGGCTTTGAGTTTTTTCTCTATTGTTTGTTTGTTTTTGGCTTCATTTTTGTTTTTGTTTGCTTCTGAAGTATATCCCACCCAACAACAAACATACACACACAAACACACACATTTTTGTTACTTTTTTTAATGTTTCCAATCTTTATCTTGCTTGACACACTGGCTTATATATCTCAAACTATGAAACGAATCCTACGAATGAAATAAAGCAAATGACAGAAACTCTTTTTAGTCACCACAACAGTGAGAAAAACTAACTAACAACCTGAGGAGGAGGCTGAACCGTGGGCCGCTTTCACCAGGAGAGAGGGAACGTAACTCGACTTCACTTCAAAGGAGGAAATGATACAGGAAAGTCTTGATAAACATCAAAACATTGTGCCAGAAGGAAAACCAAAATGCTTCCCTGTTGTTCGTTTCAAACAGTCTGCCTTCTCACCATCTCACTAGGCTCTCACTCTTTTGATTTTGTCTCTTTCTCTTGCTTTTCTAATCCCCTTTGTTTTGGACAGAAACTTAATGAACGCGTTAACACATTTGTATTAACTCTGGATATGCTAAGCCAAATCTTGCTGTAGCTCTCTTTCTGTCTCTCTCGATTTATTTTCTTTCTTATCCCATGTTTCTGTTTGAAGGAAGAGTCCGGGGCGAGATTTAGCAGGAGGGTGGAGTACTTCACCATGAAGGGACACTTTCGTGCCCTCCTGACTGCGGCCCCTCCCACTCTGACTTCACATCCTGCCTCTCATGTTCTGTTCTCTCCTGTCTTTATACCCCCAACTTCCTCCTTCACAACACTCTGTGAGTGCTGTTTTCCCATCAAGTCAAAAAAGTGAACTACTCTCGGCTGCTATCTCCACTCTCAACCATGTTCGGATTGCTGCTAAAGAAAACAGACAGATAAATAAATAAATGAATAAATAAATAAATAAATAAAAATGAAAACTTTTTACCCTCCTGCTTCAGAAAAGTGAAAAATAAACCACTGCATCTCATGTATTTATTACTATTTAACAAGGAAAAAGAGAAAAAAGAATCTGTTTTCTGCTGTTTTTTGTTTGCTTTCTTTCTTGGTACAGGTTAAAGCTTGACGTTTATATTATGTAACGGAAACATGGTATTAAACAAGTGCCTCGATTTATTGGTCAGCCACTGGACAAAATTGAACAGAAGACGATTCTAGGAGCTTGATCAAGGTTTATTATATGTATAGCTTACATTCAAGCCTCATGCAACTGTGTAGAAATCTACTACAATTCAAAACCATGTGAAACCTTCATATTGGAAGCAAGCTTCAGTATGACTGACCAATACCATATATTTCATTAACTGATGACATCTTCATCCATTGTAATCTGTGTACATAGCATTCATGCATCATCCAGTTAACGTTAAAGCAATGTTAGGGTGAAATGTCATTTTCAAGGTTAATTCTAGTGACTGGGATTCAAACCTGCAACCTGTAAGGCGACAGGACCTGCAAACTACCTTATTCTGCTCAGATCAGTGATTGATGACTGCTGTCATTTATGTTCTTAATAACCAGTTAAAACTTGTAATTGGCCGCACTGGCTTCTTTACTTTGTCATTTTTTTCGACATCATCCGTCATGAGAACATACTGTCTGAAGTATTATGACATCATCAGTTTTGGTTTCTCTATTAAAGGGACAGTTGCCTCTGTAGGTCCTCTAATCTTGTTATGTTTAGAAGACGTTGGTCACCGTACGAGTGTCACACTCACATCCTCTGTCAGAAAAAGTGTCTGAGCACTGATAAACTTTGAAAATGCAGATGTTTCCGGGCTGCTTATAACACAAATGCACATTCTTGTGTCTGTTCAGTCGTTATTTAAGAATATAGGGAATATATATAAATATGTTCACATACAACTGGAGGAGGGGGGTCTCGGGAGGGGGGCAGTATTCAAAACAAATTGTTGCTCTGTCACCTCTCAATAAATTGTGGAAAACCCTCAGAAAACACCTCTGTTTAAGTGGAGGAGCATTTGACCTAGCAAATATTTTTGAAACATTGCCATCACAACTTCAGACTGAAATGAAATCTTGGTTCTCAGTTTAGCTCTGTAAGGAGATTTAGATGTTACACAGAACTGCCTACTGGTTATATTCACATATATAATCCATAGATAGTTACAAGCGGGCAACTACTTAATGTCTGCTTAACAAAACAAGTTGCTGCCAGTTTAACCTGTATTGGACACCGCTGGTCTTCTTCCAGGAGTTAGAAAGCACTTGGAGATATTTGTGTTATTATTATATTATACATTGAGGTCTTTGTACGAAAGGCAACAGTGATTCTGAAAGGCTCACTTGCTTATAATGAAAGTCACAAAATCTGACATTGAAGTTAATGGTTGAAATCTCTTCCAAGGCTTAACTTTCACACGAATGTTTTGCATTCTGGTTTGAAAAACATCAAGTTTTGGGAGTGACGGCGTACCAGCAAACCTTCAAACAAAAGCCCAGCAAATGTAAATGTTATTATACATGATGATGTAAAAACAGTACAACACACAAACAGCTCCTGCGTCCATTCACGGCGACCTTTTCTGTCCTTTTAAGCGCTTTAATGGTTTGCCCAAACTACAGCAACCTCATCTCCGCGGAGCAGAAAGTCCTTCCCATGCCACCGATGTCAGGAGTGAATTCATAAAAAGTCTTACTAAGTTTTCCCAGTTTTCCAGCATGTCCCGGTTCCTCTGGTTGATAAGGAGCAGTTCAGATCTTTGTCCGGGAGAAGACGCATCCAAGTGTCTTCTGTGCGTAATACGCGCGGTGTGGAGATGTGGAGGCGCTGCGGTAAGCATCTGCACAACATAAGGGTGCAGGAAGTGACTTTTAATGATCTGTGACCCTAAATCATTTTCTCAGACATTTCAGATGTGATTTATATGTGATATGTGAATTATGGCATGACCAGGAGCTCATAACACCATAACCTGGCTGAGATATCAGCGGTTTCTGATCAGGTTTTATTCTACATGATCAAGGTTATTATAGTTTACTAAACCTATTAAAACATTTCTCTTAACTGAAAGCAAATGATGCAGGCATGCATATTATTAAAAAGTTAGAAAAGAGTCGCCTTAGCAATGAACTGAAACAGGTTTGCGCTTATTTATTATCTGAAGAGAAATGAAAACAAAACTAAAACGGAAAGAAAAATGAGTTCATTTTATATAGCGATATTAAAAACGTAATATCATGATTAAATGACAAAAAAAGCCAATAGCAATAAAACAATTGAACTAAAGTAAAATTAAACATGGAAACTACAAATATAAAAATAAGAGCTCATTCAAAATATTAACAAATGTACAATAACACAAAAAGCTAAACTATAATAACTCTGGGCCACATATATGTAAAGCCACATTTATGTATTCAAGGCCACTGTCATATTGGTTGCTGAAATGTTATCAGAATGACTTTTGTACTGCACCTCATCTTAACATCTTTAAACGCTTTATTTTTTGACTGTAAATAACAGTTTGACCTTCCTCAGATGGTGAACGGTCAGATCATGTATTCCAGCACTGTACGATATACCCCAGAGCCTCATTAAAGCTGCACCACTTACCCTAAACATCCAGTGCCTATACAACAGGTAACACAAATCCCCAGAAAGTTCTGGATTTTAATAAAAAATGCATTACGTCACCCTCTTTTTCAGAGTCTGGATTTCATTATTCTCACAAAATGGTTTTCTCCCTGTGATAAATGGCAATGCATGTTTCACAAGACTTTTGAAAGCAGGGTCAAGTTCACTATATCTGTGTGTAATGGTAAGCTTCTCTCTATTGGTATAGCTTCCTGTTTTGTTTGACCTCTTGTATGCTTTGAATGGTGTTGGTGGCTGTTAGTCTATTAAATTGTGTGTGAGTTCTGAAACGCTGGAAAATACTGAAGGAAAATGCGAGAGTTATGTTTAGAGAGCCCTGAGAAAGCATCTAAGAAGGAAAGGATTTTCGTGTGAAGCCACAGCTTCTGAAGACTCAAACTCTACCCCACAACACAGCGTTATTCACAATTATTGTTCAAGTTATTTGGTGCATTCTGCTTTTTTTTAGATGAGGCACTTGTTTCATTTGGTTGTCTAGAAGCAGAAAAAACAAAACCATCTAACAAACACTTTAAATTTCAGGTGGATGGAGGACAGCAGAAGACTGTCGTGGAAGTTTGTCCCACTTCCAGAGACAGTCAAACTTCGTAAGGTTTTCAGCTGATGCCTTTTTACTCCCCCAAGTTACTGGCACGTATTTCTTTCATTCTTAAACAGATTGTTGTGTATAGGGGACACCGTATCATATCTGACCAATGTGGGCTGCGTTTCTCAAAAGCATACTTGTCATGACGTTTAAACAAAGAAGCATAAAAATGATTTATGAAGAATACGTGTAAATAAACTTATTCATGCTGAATCTTTGACAGTCACGGTAAGATTATCACGATATAAAGCAAGATGTTTGTTTTTGATAATGGTTTGTTCTGGTATGTTCTGTGACCTGATACATGAGTACATCTTTAAAGAGTAAATCTCAGCCTATGCCAAACCATAACTAAAAGAATAAAATTATTATTTAGTATAGTATTAGTATTTAATGTAAAATTAAATTAGTACCGAATTTAAATGATGCTGGAGATGAGGGGTAATTGTCAGAAAAATAAGAAAATCATAATGGTTCAGAATGAGCCGTTTTCATTATGTGAAATTGTTTTTGTTTCCTTTTGAAGTGAAATATGAGTCCCACATTTCAACAATGCATTACACCAATGCATTACACCAATGCATTACAACAATGCATTACACCAATGCATTTCAATCATTTAATGTAGTAAATGTGATCGATCACGCCTCTCTAATAAGGTGTCCAGTTGAGCATGCGCAGAACGCAGTCAGCGCTAGTTAATCCGGATCAGTTTGTAACTTCGCGTTTGTTGTGTAAGTGCATCCATTACCCAGCCCTTCTGCAGTCATATAGTCACTAATACTGATAATGTGCATGGTTTCTTTGATGCTTTTTGGAGACCTGAGGTATAATGTTCACACCTGCATGCATTTCCATGGTGTCGCGCGTGCCAAACCTCTTGACCTCAACGTTGGATGGACGTTTTGTAGATGTTTTCCACGAACCAACGAGGCCTTGATTTAACCCTGTATGTACAGTGCATGCAGGCCAAGTAAATATGTCGATCTGCCTGTGTGATTTTTGTCTTTAAAATGTGTGTTCAGTATCATGGATTTCAGGCCATCAGCAGCCAGAAGAGGGTGTTTGTTTTATTTTTGAAGTCCTCATCCTACCTGGTCATTTTAGGTGGCTGATTTTTGCCTCAGTAACATTTGGCTTGCTCACTGAGGGTAATAAGGCACTTTTCCTGGCAAAGATACAAGACGAGCAATGTGTAAGTGCTCCACAAAAATGGAAAAGTCAAGACCTGCAGTTCAGTGCAGCAGGGCTAGTTGTTGTGAGGTGATGGAGAGTTTATTCATAAGAGAGCAATAATGAAAATGCATTCATTGCACTACATGTTTTTATTGGTTTGAAATATAATGTTACAGTAATGGCAGTGATGTTACTTGATTAAAAAAGTCTGTACAAAGAAAGGATTGCATACAAAAGTCATATTACATGTAAAACAGAGATGAATACGTGTGGTTTTGGGGATTTTTAGTCTTTGAGCCTTATATGTAACACGCAAGACATATATTTACAGTTTCGCTTCTGACGTACAGACATTTGATATGCATATATACTGTACAAAACACTAGATGCTTGTGACTGCTACAAGAGGTTTTAAACAGACTAGATCTTGCATTTGATATGAATCCCCCAAAAGTTGCCGTTTCCAGCAGACCCACCAAACATGAATCCACAACACCAAACCAAGGTGGTGAAGTGAAAACCCAGAGACATTAGTATAAACGCCAGTGTATACTCTGCTTTCATACTCTGATATAAGGCTTTACGATTGGTCAGGCTTGCGTTTAGTAATATGAGTTCAAATGGGAATGAGTGCCGGGGTGTCGCGGCATGGGCGAGCCAGGATACACCACCCCTGTCGCGGAGTTCCAGTAGGTGGCAGGAGGCCCAAAAAAATTCCCAGAGGAAACGGGCATCGGGGTTGAATGAGTGCCCATGAAGTTCATTTTTGGCTGGTGATTGTGGTAGGGCTGAACATACGGAACTTCAGCCTGGTACTTGACCATGCCACCTTCCGGAGTGTGGTTATGATGGGCTTGAGAAATGCCCTGGAAATCGAATTTGTATGCGTAGCGCTTGCCGTGCACTTTGGTCATGATGTTCTTGTCATAGTAGTAGCGAAGGGCCCGACTCAGCTTGTCGTAGTTCATGTTGGGCTTGCTTTTTCTCTCCCCCCAGCGCTTGGCCACCTCGTCCGGGTCGGTCATCTTGAACTCGCCGTTGGTTCCCTCCCAGGTAATGATGGTGGAGTTGTTGCTGTCAGACAGAAGCTCCAGCAAGAACTGCCAGAGCTGGATCTGACCAGAGCCTGTGTGAAAACAAATGGTGCCCAGTGATATTAGCAGACGGAAAGCAGAAACTGTGATGCAGAAAGTGAAGCAGGTTAAAAGTTTTGTCTCCAAATGTGACCTTTTTACTGTACGATTACATTAACAGAATGTGGGTCGGTCAGACACCTACCCACAGTCCTGTCTGTGCTGGTGATGGGCAGGTGCTTAGAATTTTGTTTGGCTGATCGGATCTTGTTGTTGAGTGGTTTCGTTTCTGTGTAAAGAAGGTCGGGCAAACAGTCATACTAATTCTGGTGTGCTCGCTTTTTAACGGGCCTTCAGCCCTTAATGTTTTTTGAAGTGTTATAAAAATGTTTACTTTTTTTACTGTTACGACTAAACTGAACTCATTATGTCTCAATCAAAGTTAAAATAAGAAACAGTTTAGTTCTATTGAAATATTTCTACATGCATTAAAAAGGCCACATTTGTTGATCATCTGACACTGATAAACAGTTTTATAACCAAGTTCTTACCTGGATTTGAAAGGCGGCTGCTGATGGGACCTAATGCTTGGTAGGGGTCTGCAAACATAAAAAAACAATTTGAGATTTTATGAATTATGAATGATTTTATGATGATAAAGTATTGAATGAAAGGCTGAACATATCAACCTTGTGGAGGCCTGAGTGGAGGTTCTGTAATTCTGGTGTTGTGTTGATGTTCAATTGGAGAACCTATATTTAAAAAAAACAAAATGTTAAAGAATATATTGCGCATGTGTGTGTGTATATTTGCAGCCAGTATGATTGTGTAGCTGTTGTATTTTGTCAGATAGTAGCTTTACCTTTTGGTCCAGTTGGTAATGCGTTTGAGGACCAACTGTTTCTTCTGCTGATCTCCTCAAAGTTGTTTTCTGTACCACACAGAGTCAGATAAGAGTGCTTAACAAAGGGAGATTTCACAGGAAGAGATGCCTTTAAAGAGCAAAGAGAAGGCAGTCGTGGAAGGAAGGAAGCTTTGCATTAAACATCCCCGAGGAGAAACACAGGACAAAACAAAGCCAAGAGAAAACCAGCAAGAAGGCCTGAAGATGGCACTCAATTCCTCAGGGTCCTTTTGTTTAAGCCGATTCTGTTTGCCACAGAATAGTCAATTGTGTCCTAACCTGAGATCTGCACCCCTTACTTCCTGTCCTGATACAGCTGTTTCCTGTCTGAAAGTGCAGCAATTCAGAACCTTGCAACGCTTGAGCAATACGCGTTAAACAAACACCACAGTAAACAGGAATCTGTATCAAATCTTGGGCCACAGCGAAGTTTTACTGTAGCAAATGAAATGTTTTATAAAAAAGTGGTTTAAAATTTTCCTGACTTATAGATGTCTGTAATAATCAGTCTGTAATGTTCTTTAAAGCGGCAACCCATAACGTTTTTGGGTTACAAATAAATGAAAAAAAGCAGTTATTGAGCCAGTACACGACAGATCAGTCTCCTTACCTCGATTCACAACTGTAAGTTTATAATAAAGATGTATAATTTAAGTTGTCAGTTTGTATATCATTTAAACTATAATTTAAATGTCAGTTTTTGGCTTTCTTTGACTTCAGCATATGTAATGAAAAGTATGTCAAGTAACCAGCAATGTTTCAAACAGAGATGGCGGTAGAGAGGCAAGAGTTACAGACAGCAGCTTTAATTATTGGTAAAGTATAAGGCACTTCTGTGTTATAGTTTGTCTTACCAGCTTTCACTTGTAATCTAGGCTGTGGTTGCGTGTTGCTCGGGGTTGTGGGGTAGCTAAAGGTGGGGCTGCCTGAGTAAAAAATAGAAAAAAAAACTGTTTGTCTGCTGTCTGTATATAAATAGCTGCAAAACATTTCCAAAATGTATTAACAATAACCTACGTTTAGAAATTTAAATGATTAAAACTGCTTTGAGTTTTCCTGATGTTTTCCTGATCAAATGAACAATTAGTAATGGATTATTCATGTGGAATTTCGGGCAAAAGTCTCTTACTCTCCCGGAGGTAGTTCAGGTGAGAGAGCAGGATGTCTGTGTTGTATGCGGAAGTAAGACGCATCATGTCCTCTTTGGTCATTTTGCAGAGTGATTTTCCATCCAGTGTCTGGAAGAGGGACATGTCTACATCGGATAGCCCATATTCCTTTATAGCCCAGTCTACCCACTGCCGTACGTGGTCCTGTGTCCACACCTCTGGGTCTGAAAGTGAAACAGAAGCAAGAACACATGAGGAACAAGTGCTGAAGCTGGAGGTGAGGGACAAGTCCACGGCCAATCATTGCATCTGCTGGTAGGTTTTACGGGACTGTGCTATTTTAATCTGCTGTACTCTCAGACTTGATGTGTCTTATTTACAGGATCCGTGATGTCATATCCGAGTATTATGAGACTGTAATTGTTCGGTCGGGGTGACTCATAAGAAAATACTCTCGCTCTTATTGTTAAGTGGTGCGACTCCACAGCTCCACCCCTTTTAACGATGTCACAACAACCTTCAAAACGGTACAAAATGCCTCCCTGAAGATCACTGAACATCAGAATTAATGTGTGAGTAAAGAGTGATTTTCTCATCTGGAATCTGTACAACCATGTGTAGGTTAGCCTGCAGATTGACTGCCGGGATCTCAGAAGAGCAGGGAGGAGGAAGTACGTTGGCACATCAGTGTGTATTTCTCGCTTGTACAATGTCCGTTTTAGTGATGCAAGACCCCAGGGTTAGTGCATAAATACCACATGTTTGTGTGTAGACACATCTATACACCCTCTGCGTGGGTTTAACCTAATTTCTTAAACTAGTCATCTCTGCTGTTCTCCAGCCCTTGCCTTTATAAAGGGACAGTTCACCCAAAAATGACAATTCTTCTATCATTTCTCACCCTCATGTCATTCCAAACCCGTATGACTGTTATGCTTCTGAGGAACACAAAAGAAGATATGGCACCCATTGACTTGCATTGCATGGACACAAAACCACTGAGACATTTCTCAAAATATCTTTTTGTGTGATCTTTTGTGTCCCTTTAACATATAAAATATAACATTAAATTTAGCATGAAATCAAGCCTGACACAGTCTGTTGTTAACTTTAATGTGCAGCTGGTGTCATGAATCCCTCTTGTTTTGTAACCCTTTTCCTCCAACCACCTGTCATACAGACCACTTTTCACAGTCCAGTAACTTCCCAATGAACCTTCTCAAAAATCCTGTGCGACTCTGAAAAGTCATGTATCAGTACAGAAATGGGTTGCAAATGTCATTTCATGTTGAGGTCAATAAAAACTTTTTTACAATAATCAAACTGTTGGGATCAGTGACAGATGACCTTTTCAGAAAGCCTAAACTATAAACCTCACCTGCTGGTACAATCACCCTCTTCTCTTCTGTGGTGCTGCTGGGTGGGGTGGAGGTCTGTGGGCTGCTTCGTGGCTCAGGGTACGAAGACTGGTAGGCCAACTGTCCCCCATCACTGTTGCTCATGTGACGAGTTCTTCTCGTCACGCTGCAGTCCACCGGGGACTCACGACTGTGATGTGATGAAAGACAGCACTCAGTCTTAATGTTTGTTCTAAATGCATATTATATTTAAAGAAAGACTTGTATTTCACTTAAATTTAAAGAAAGACTTGAATTGTAGTCTGTTCTTTAGACAAAGCTGTTATATGGCTCAATGTGGTATTAGTTGTCTTTAAGTATACTCTGTAGGTTAGTTTTGATTTCAAGGCCCACCCAATTGTCTACAACAAATATTTGAAGGCCCTCACTCACAATTTCTACCCAATAAAATGTCTAGAGCTTGCAATAACTAGAAAGATGTATATATGTGTTATAAAAACAGCCGAACATTAAGAAACGTCTTCATTTTGAGTTGCTTTAGCACATTTTAATGCTAGTTTTTCTTATTTTAAATCATTTTAATAATAATGTTTAGGTCATGTGATTTATATGGTTTGTCAATGTTTGTTCTAGTAGAGTATACAGTAGTTCTCCTCACCTGGTTCCGTTGACGTGTTCTGCTCTCTTTGCAGAATTCTGTGCAGCTGATCCTGTCCAGTCTGGCTCTGTAGGTTCTGAGCCCTCCTCAGAACCCTGTCTAAACACCGCAGGCGAGGCGATCTCTCCCTTCATGTGCATGGCCTGAGGACCACTGAAGGGGGACTCGAATATGGACTGGTCTTCGCTCACTACTGATAGGGCTTCCTGTGGCAGACATCAACACATGCTTGCTCGGTAAATGAAACACAAATGTCCAACCACAAAAAATGCTTTATGCTAAATAATAATGTTTTATTCATACATTCTATCAGGATTTAAGTCACTCATTTAGTAGAGAACACTGATGTTGCGGGTTTCAGCTGCTTTTCTGTGTTTCTTTAAATCAGATTCTAATCCTGTTATCTCTGTTACCTCTTAAAGTTTTAGCTACAGCGAACATGAATCTTGAAACTGAAAAATTAGAAGTTTATCGAAGCAGTTAAGGGAGTTTTTCAGTGTTCAGGTAATTATGAGCTGGCACAAGAGTGAAATTAGTTGTGAGATTTCATCGGTTTTGACTTCCTGTGATAGGCGTGGTTGAATCTGTCTCTTTGGTGTTTGCTAGTCGTGGAGAAAGAAAAGGTGAGACACTTCAAAAGGGAGTTTTAAACATGCAGATGTTTGTGTTTGTGAATAAATGTTTGTGTTAAAGATGAATTCAGAGCTTCGGTATTGTCTTCAGAGCTGAAATGCGTCAGCACTGAGCATTTCGGTGGCTTACAGGAAATCTGGCCCCCATGTGCAGTGAAACCTTTGGCATGGGGCATGAGATAGGAAACAGAGGAGTGGTAGAAATGTGGGTCATTTAAAGCTGAAAAACAAACTTGTTCTGAACGCTCCGAGGTTGAGGGTCACCAAACAGGGTGGAGGTAGTCTGTCATTGTGGGGTGTATTCACCTGACAACCATATGTTACAGGAAAATGTTTCACAAACTGCTTTTACTGGCATATTTTCCCTATAAACTCTAGCATTGTGTTGCTGGTTTTTCCTCAGATCTCACCCTTGTTTTTCCTCGTTTACATTCACTGTACCTATACTGAGACAAACCTCAAACCCTTTTATTAAGCTGGCTGTGAATGGCACTACTTGTTTCTCATAAAACTTTCTCTGTGCCCAGTGAATGACAAATGCCATGAAATGATCTCGCCCTGAAGGAGAAGTGAAAGCAAACTCAAACCAAGACCAGGCTGAGAGCTCCAGAAGTTACTGAATGTTTCATTACTCAATCTGTATGAATTTGCAAACTGCAAACAGCCTCGAGTAACAGCACAGATGAGCTTAGACTGGTGCTGCTTTGTGTAGCAAAGGTGGCTAAGATTAAAGTGCAACAGAGGTTGTGAAGGCTTTCCAAAGGGTCCCACACCAGTGGATCTGAACCCCCCATAACGTCTACCCAATAAAATATTACAGCTTGGCTTAACTAGAAACATATAAAGGTATATTTGTTCTAAAATTAACCAAACACTGAGAAATAACTTGATTTTGGTGATTTTGGCTTATTTGAATGCTTGTTTTGTCTTGAGGCCCCTTAGTGGGCCCCTGGGCCTCTGGCTAAGAAACACAGTCACCCTTATTCTAGTTAAGCCATACCTGACTGCAGGTAACCTAACTGAAAAACCTAACTGAGTGTTCTGCAGTCAACATTATTTTGCACCCATGCACTTTTTTAAAACCACAACCCCACACACACATGCTATTGCTGTCTTCAAAATGATGCACATAAACATACTCAACCCAAAATGCCACAACTGACTTCCTGTTCAATGAGTTTCATATCAATCTCTGTTGCTAAGAAACGGAACGCAGTGTTATGGTGAATATAAAGTCCAAAATGTCAGAGTCAGTGAGATTAATGCATATGTCTTCAAAAACAACAAGAGAAATATGCACATATAAACACGCACAATTATCATGTCATTGTTGCTTTCCTTTGAGTCGCTTAGTGTAAGTGTCGAATGCACGAGTTGTTTCAGGTCAGTTGGAACAGACCTGAGCGACTGTGGTTAAAGATATGATTAAGATATGCAGCTTTAACCATATCTTAAAGCATATCAATCCGGAACTGTTTTGTGTTAAAAATAAACAAAAACGTTATTGAGCAGGAACATGTCAGATCAGTGCTTCTCCTGAACTTACCCTGACTCATAATGGTAAGTTTATAATAATGATTTATAATTTTAAGCTGTTTGGCTTCATTTGACTTGCATACACTTAACATATATAATAAAAAGTGTATAATAACCTGCAATTACATGTTTCAAACAGAGATGGCGATAGAGAGGTGAAGTTATGAATTGCAACTTTAACAGGGCCTTGTTTTGACTTTAAAAACAGCCTGGCTCTTTGCCTTGTTTCTTGTTCTGATGTGCAGAGAAACATCACACAGCAAATCATCCTCAAGCATTCGGTCATAATCTGTGAGTTTTACTGGAACATCAGCGACGTAATACCGGGACGTTTTCTAATTAACCCTCATTCTCATTTCTGTACAGGTCAGAAACCGATGCCTGATGCAGGAACAACATGGCGGTGAACCTTTTAAACACATGCAGGTTATGAAATAAACCAGGGCTCTGATAAATCCACATCTCTTGCTCATAACCATATTCTAGCTGTTTGTTGTTGACAATCACAGTGAATTGCAGAAGTTAAAAGTGTGAATTATGTCTCAGATTATCATAATTGTCTCTATGTGCTCTCAAAAAAAACATTAGTAAACCGTAAATCAAATGTACTAATGCAAAAGATTTAGCAGCTAGACTATGTATAGCCTGTATATCGTGCAAGCTTCCTCTGTAGTTAGGTTTGATTCGATTTAATACTAATAATACTAATATAATATTGTTGTTACACCAGTCTTGTCATTCTTTTATCATTTTAAATAGGAACAATGTGAGATTTCCTAACTTGTCGT
Source organism: Chromobotia macracanthus (assembly GCA_036877525.1). Classification (NCBI taxonomy): domain Eukaryota; kingdom Metazoa; phylum Chordata; class Actinopteri; order Cypriniformes; family Botiidae; genus Chromobotia; species Chromobotia macracanthus. The sequence goes on along the minus strand of JAZGTH010000061.1, from coordinate 6,880,454 downwards.
AAAAGGCCAAATTCAAGGATACATTTTTTTATGTTTAATTTATTTGACCTGTGAACCAGTTAAATAACTTTTTGATGACATTTCACTTTCATTCAGACTATGAAGTAAGGTTCACCTTTCGTTTGCAATGCAGAATCCTGCAAATTACTGCAGTTACTGCACTTTAAATACTGTTTAAATACTGCTCCTTTAATACTGTTCTAATGCTGCTCTGATGCTCTTTTAAGATTTTATAGGGAAAATATGCCAATAAAGCAGTTTGTAAAACATTTTCCTGTAACATATGGTTGTCAGGTGAATACACCTCACAATGAAACTGCTATGATGCTGCTTTAATGCTGCTCTGATACTGCTTTAATATTGTTCTGATGGTGCTCTGCTGCTTTAATATTGTTCTAATGCTTTTCTGATGCCGCTCTGATGCCGCTTTAATGCTGCTCGGGTGCTGCTCGGATGCTGCTCTGATGCTGCTCTGATGCTGCTTTAATGCTGCTTTAATGCTTCTTTAATGCTGCTCTGATGCTGCTCTGCTGTTCTGATGCTGCTCTAATGCTTCTTTCATTCTGCTCTGATGCTGCTCTGATGCTGCTCTGATGCTTCTTTAATGCTGCTCTGATGCTTCTTTAATGCTGCTCTGATGCTGCTCTGATGCTGCTCTGATGCTGCTCTGTTGCTGCTCTGATGCTGCTCTGATGCTGCTTTAATGCTGCTCTGATGCTGCTCTGATGCTGTTTTAATGCTGCTCTGATGCATTTTAATGCTGCTCTGATGCTGCTCTGATGCTGCTTTAATGCTGCTCTGATGCTGTTTTAATGCTGCTCTGTTTTTTTAATGCTGCTCTGATGCTGTTTTAATGCTGCTCTGATGCTGTTTTAATGCTCTCGATGCTGCTTTGATGCTGTTTAATGCTGCTCTGATGCTGCTCTGATGATGTTTTAATGCTGCTCTGATGATGTTTTACTGTTGATGCTGCTCTGATGCTGTTTATGTGTTAGTGTTTTAATGCTGCTCTGATGCTGTTTTAATGCTGCTCTGATGATGTTTTAATGCTGCTCTGATGCTGCTTTAATGCTGCTCTGATGCTGCTCTGATGTTTTAATGCTGCTCTGATGCTGCTTTAATGCTGCTCTGATGATGTTTTAATGCTGCTCTGATGCTGCTTTAATGCTGCTCTGATGCTGCTTTTGCTGCTCTGATGTGTTTTAATGCTGCTCTGATGCTGCTTTAATGCTGCTCTGATGATGTTTTAATGCTGCTCTGATGCTGCTTTAATGCTGCTCTGATGATGCTTTAATGCTGCTCTAATGATGTTTTAATGTTGCTCTGATGCTGCTTTAATGCTGCTCTGATGATGTTTTAATGCTGCTCTGATGCTGCTTTAATGCTGCTCTGATGCTGCTCTGACAATGTTTTAATGCTGCTCTGATGCTGCTTTAATGCTGCTCTGATGCTGTTTTAATGCTGCTCTGATGCTGTTTTAATGCTGCTCTGATGCTGCTTTAATGCTGCTCTGATGATGTTTTAATGCTGCTCTGATGCTGCTTTGATTTTTAATGCTGCTCTGATGCTGCTTTAATGCTGCTCTGATGCTGCTTTAATGCTGCTCTGATGATGTTTTAATGCTGCTCTGATGCTGCTCTGATGCTGCTTTAATGCTGCTCTGATGATGTTTTAATGCTGCTCTGATGATGTTTTAATGCTGCTCTGATGCTGCTTTAATGCTGCTCTGATGATGTTTTAATGCTGCTCTGATGCTGTTTTAATGCTGCTCTGATGCTGTTTTAATGCTGCTCTGATGCTGTTTTAATGCTGCTCTGATGATGTTTTAATGCTGCTCTGATGCTGTTTTAATGCTGCTCTGATGCTGCTTTAATGCTGCTCTGATGATGTTTTAATGCTGCTCTGATGCTGCTTTAATGCTGCTCTGATGCTGCTCTGATGATGTTTTAATGCTGCTTTAATGCTGCTCTGATGCTGCTCTGATGATGTTTTAATGCTGCTCTGTTGATGTTTTAATGCTGCTCTGATGGTTTTTAATGCTGCTCTGATGATGTTTTAATGCTGCTCTGATGCTGCTTTAATGCTGCTCTGATGATGTTTTAATGCTGCTTATGATGTTTTATCTTCTCTATGCTGCTTTAATGCTGCTTGATGATGTTTTAATGTGCTCTGATGCTGTTTTACTGCTGCTCTGATGCTGTTTTAATGCTGCTCTGATGCTGTTTTAATGCTGCTCTGATGCTGCTTTGATGCTGTTTTAATGCTGCTCTGATGCTGCTTTAATGCTGCTCTGATGATGTTTTAATGCTGCTCTGATGCTGTTTTAATGCTGCTCTGATGCTGCTCTGATGCTGTTTTAATGCTGCTCTGATGCTGTTTTAATGCTGCTCTGATGCTGCTTATTTTTAATGCTGTCTGATGCTGCTCTGATGCTGTTTTAATGCTGCTCTGATGATGTTTTAATGCTGCTCTGATGCTGCTTTAATGCTGCTCTGATGCTGTTTTAATGCTGCTCTGATGCTGTTTTAATGCTGCTCTGATGCTGTTTTAATGCTGCTCTGATGCTGTTTTAATGCTGCTCTGATGCTGCTTTAATGCTGCTCTGATGATGTTTTAATGCTGCTCTGATGATGTTTTAATGCTGCTCTGATGCTGCTCTGATGCTGTTTTAATGCTGCTCTGATGCTGCTTTAATGCTGCTCTGATGCTTAATTCTGCTCTGATGCTGCTCTGATGCTGTTTTAATGCTGCTCTGATGATGTTTTAATGCTGCTCTGATGCTGTTTTAATTCTGCTCTGATGCTGCTCTGATGCTGTTTTAATGCTGCTCTGATGATGTTTTAATGCTGCTCTGATGCTGTTTTAATGCTGCTCTGATGCTGTTTTAATGCTGCTCTGATGCTGCTCTGATGATGTTTTAATGCTGCTCTGATGCTGCTCTGATGATGTTTTAATGCTGCTCTGATGCTGTTTTAATGCTGCTCTGATGATGTTTTAATTCTGCTCTGATGTTGCTCTGATGATGTTTTAATGCTGCTCTGATGATGTTTTAATGCTGCTCTGATGCTGCTCTGATGCTGTTTTAATGCTGCTCTGATGCTGTTTTAATGCTGCTCTGATGCTGTTCTGATGATGTTTTAATGCTGCTCTGATGCTGCTTTAATGCTGCTCTGATGATGCTTTAATGCTGCTCTGATGCTGCTTTAATGCTGCTCTGATGCTGCTCTGATGCGCAAGAATCGACAGAAAACGAAATCGTTTCGTTAACTGGTTTATTATTTCGTTTAATTAGTCACGCAAACGCCTCGTCATTCTTCCCCGCTCCTCACAACACGTATAAAGTGTCGCAGTTTAGGAAGTAAACAGACATTAAGTGAATCCACACGCTTGAGCTGCCTTCACTTTGTGCGCTGGTGGTTTGAGGCAGAAAGCAGAAGTTGATGCTGAGCTCTGCTGATGTTGCAAAGAGACGCAGCTGCGCTGCAAAACACTTGCGGTTTTCACAAGTGTTATCAGTCACATCTCTGTAGAGGTACAGGGGACCGCTTTGTGAGGACCAAACGCACGGGCACGTCCCGTACTGCTGCACTTCATTGTCTAGTTCATTGCATTTACATGCACAACAATGCTTTGGCATCGCACATCCATGGAGGCGGTGTTGTTTTGTCAGTGTTTGGTGCCTTTTTTTCTGGCGTGCGGAAGTGTGTGCGGAAAGGCTGAGGTCTCAGACAGGAAGCCTGCCGAGCTGCGATAACAACACCTGACGAGAGCCCGGCCTTCACTGCACATTATTCCTCCAAAACCCCGATCAGACATGGGAAGACACGGCCGACGCGATGATTAAAACAACGGCGACGATTGCAATGATTCGCGCTCGGTTGAAATGGGGAAACGGGCCGGAGATCGTTGCGTAAAGGTCGCGAAGTTTCAAAACAATGTCCGCAAGCAGAAATAAAACGCCGTCGTGTCTCATTCGATAGATACAAATTTGATGGAGAGATAAAATGTGAATAATAGTGGTTTTAATATTTCAATGCGTGCGATTTATTGTTTTGCGCATGCGGATTATTGCGCGCCCCTGCTGAGAAGTTTATAAAACGAAATGTAGCCGGCCATCGTGTGCAGAAAACACGGAGAAAATAAAATAAAATAATACACACAAATCCACAACAACCACAATCAGACAACACGGATAACAATTAAAGCATGTAAATATTAAAGCTATTCAGTGTGACAAACAGGGCTGAGATTTTAAAGGTTTCAGCCTCGTTTAATGAATGGTTTATTTAATGGATGGTTTTACAATGGGTTTAAACTTACTTGAGGATTGTAGATGGTTTCCCTAATAATTCATAGAGAAGATCAGATCTAGAAGAATGTGTAGCCTTCACTGAAAGAGGGTTGGTTAAATAATTTTCTAGTCTTCCCGATGGAAATGGTAGCTTTCGATTAAAGTTTTTGGATACGAATGAATCACTTTCACTTTGTCCAAACGCAATAATAAAAGCAGTCGCAGGGCACAAATATTGGGCATGCCATGTTACCAGTCAAACGTGACCCGAGCAATGAAAGCTCTGCAGTTTCTCGTCGTGCATATGAACTAGATGATTTGTTCTTAACGAAAATATACAAAACATACGATATGAAAGCACCAGACGCGATCTGATCCGTGTTTTTTAGTCTTCATGTACTCCATCTCTTTGGCGCCATAAAGGCACCTGCGTCGAAAGCGCCCCGCCATAACGGTGCCATATCAGAAATGCGCATTTGTTCTCCAGTTTATTATCTTCATATATCCTCCTCTTGTGCTCGACAATGTGAACAGATCAGCCACCTTTACTTCACCACAGATGAAATGGCCGTGTGCCTAACCAGAGAGTAACTGTTTTAAAACGCGCAAAACAAATGGAAACGCAAATTTGCGCATACCCCGCCGTGCGCCCTCCCGGAGACCCTTTGGTTTTCTGCGAGTCTAAAAGTTGTAGCGGTTTCTTGTGTTATTAAAGAGCCGACATTCAACCACGAACGGGAAGGAAGAGGAAATTTTGTACGAGAAGGAAAGACCTGCATCACCGCCTTGCCTCTCTCACCCGTGTGGGTGTTTGCGCTCTCCACTCATTTTCAGAGCAGAAGATGAAGCGGATCAAACGCCTACCTTAATCGTGCAGTCCATCGCAGCTTTCTGTGGAGTTCATGAAGAAAAACTCTGTTCAACTCGAGCTGTGTGAACCAGGCGCTTTGATAACCGGCTGAAACGCATCGACTTGTGCGCATTCAGTCGTCGGCGCAAACCATCGCAGCTATTTTCGCTTAGACCATAACCGGATGGCAAGTTTTTTTTTTTTTCTTTTCGAGCTCTCCTTTCTAAAATTGGGAAGTGAAGTCACACCAAAACATCTAGCGCTGTTCCTTATTGGTGAAATCTTATTGCTCTACCTTCCCAGTATTTTGTTAAACCAAAACTCCCGGTTTACATCCACATGCCAAGAATGAAAAGATGAAGAAGGAGGTTCAGAAGAAGGTTGCCTGCTTGCTTTGAGTTTGATCATGTATTAAAGAATAACCACTAAATGAATTCAGAGTTAAAGTGCCATCGTAAGGTAATTGTACTTATTAAAAACCGCTTGCTCTGATTTAATAGAAGGGCTTTTTTCTGAGTTTGGTGCATGGGTGAATAAATGTTAGGATCTTTTTTTTTATATTATAAACTCACAGCAAGTTAAATAAAGTACACAGGAAGTCGCACCTTAAGTTAGAGTCCCTAAACCTCAAACCAGTGATATCAAAAGATCAGAAACTGCTGCATGCGTTTCTGAAGAAGACTCGACAGTTTTGCGCAGACGAGCAGGGTGATCATTCATATAGTGGGAAATTCATCACATTTGCTCGTTTACATTACAATGTTTTCATTGCATTGAGGGATGCATTTGCTCTTCTGAACTGGCTGGATGTGGGGATTGATTGTGTCCTCATATGTGATGGTTGGGTCGATCACGACTCACTTCTCCAGATGTGCGCTGTTTGTTTACGCAGGACTCTCGGGTTGCTCTTATCTGCCCTCACGCCGTGATTTCAGGCCTGCTCGGCCTGGAAAGTTACAGTCCATTGTTTTCTCCAATGGCTTTGAAAGTTGTTGCTTCTGGTTGATCTTATTTCTAACTTCAGCTTTTGAAAAGCTCCTCTCGGTACCTGTAAGTGCTCGTCAGTTTTAAATGGTTAATCGTGCAAAACAGTTGCAGCCATTTGTATTTATTTAGACACGACGAACTGCATCCAATGCATGTAATTGCACACTGTAATTTTTTTATATTTAACATATTTGGTTTGTTTTCTACAATTCATAACCAAATGCCGCTTATTGTAAACTGTTTAGTTTACAGAAGTTGTTTCGGGTTTATCTTATTTATATTCAGATGTGTAACTCACACTCTTAACCACTAAACATTTCTCAATGTGAAGTGCAGTCACTGATTCGTTTCCCACCATGTCACAAAACATGGCCAAATGGTCAGACATGGTCAAATGTATTTATTATACATGTTCATATTTGTATTAGTGGAAATAAACGTGTTTCTTTGATGAAAAACACAAATCGTGTAATCTTTTCTATGAATGGAAAGGCAACAAATCTGTGGTCGTGACTCCTGTTTGACGTCACGAAACGGAGTCACGACGCATTAAGGCACAGACGTGTGGACACGCCCCGCCCGCACCGCCTCTTTATAACGGGCCGGAGTGAAGCCCCGACACCGAGCAGAGTCTCAGATCACTGCCTGAGGTGCTGCCATCTGGAAGAAGGACCTCTGAGAAGCTGAAGGTAAAGTCATCTTTCTTTCCAATACGGATTAAACCTGAGACTTTTCATCTCAGAAAAGTTTAGATTAGATGGTGAGCCATTTAATACTGGTGCAAAAACACCAATGCAATCGAAATAATCTCATAATCTATAATGCACCGAATTATTTGAGGATACGCTGAATTTTTACTGGATTAAAAACGAATAATTAGAAATAATTCGGCCATGAAACGAACACAATGGAAAAATATGTTCTGGAATTTTTTATCTTAAATCATTTAATCCCTGCTCTGGTTTATTGAATCATCCCTTGAGAAAATCATGTTTGTTTCTTCAGATGGAAATGTACCAGGCTGGGTTTTTCACAGAAGACTTCAGAACTCAAGAGGTTCCAGCTGGTTTTGACTTTTCATATGGTAATATTTTATTTTTCTCTTTAATGTCATGCCCCCACAGCATTTAAAGATGAAACTCTTTTTTATTGAAGATCTGATTCTCTTTCTCACTGTATAAATGGTCATTTTGACACCCATCATTTGCAACGATCACATTTATTTTGCCACCCCAGGGGAAAATTTATCACATTTTGTGAGTTGTAGCATTTCTCCAGCTCTGTTTCCTGAATTTCTGTGCAAAACATTTCCTTTGTCCTTCAGCTGTAAAGCCAGATTTGCAACACCCCTGTCAAAACCCTCAAAATGAGTCCTTGACGCCTTGTTTGTGCGCAATTTAAAGCTCATCAGGAAGAGGGGGTGTCGCATGCTCTGAGACTCGGCCAAACCAGGGATGCAGAAAAAAGGGGTGGTCAGGTTCAAGATACACTTGTTTTTTTCTGTTCTCTCCCTCCCTTCCTAATCCTATCCTCCAGACTTCCTCCTCACAGATTTAGCACCCCGTCTCCTGCACCATGTCTTTTATACCAGGTTTCCTTTATTTCTAACATGGCTCAGACAAGGGAAAACTGGTGGAGAAATATTTATGGTGTTGAGTTGTGCAGATGTGAAATCTGTGGTGTGGTCCATTGTTGATGTTATACAGACGGTTTCTCGCTGGCTCTCATTCATGTCATATCTTTGATAATGTACCTCCAGACTACAGTGGTGAAGACCTGTCCTTTTTATTAGACAGTAAAGGACCTGCCCAGCACCAGTTTCCAGAAACATACGAAGAGCCTCAGAAGGAGCTATTACACAGTTCCAAAGGTATTTTACACACACATTTCTGTCAGTCACATTAATTAAAGACTTAAAAGCAAACAAGCAATTAAAGGGTCACAAACAAACTTCTGTTCACTCTTGATTTACTTGAATTGAATAGGTCACAGTCATCCGGTGAACTCAAGTGACCCCGGACTGTTTAATCTGGATTCTTTTCCTGAGTTTAGTTGCTGGGAGTCCTACACTAACAGTAAGTATCAAACGGTACCAATGGAAAATTATTCCTCCTTTTAGAATTTCTGAGCGTTTTGGACGCTTATTTTAAGTAACCTGGTGTCATTTTTCTGAAGTTCCAGAGGGAATGATGGCAGAGAGACCACAGGTTGGCTTTCAGGAAACTTCTCAGACGTACCAGAACCTTGTCCCACTGTGTCCTCCAGCCCAAAGCGGTTCATTTAGCCCAGGTATGGACACCAGCAGACATTATCAACCTGGGAAAGGTCCAAGATCATCTGATACCAACAGTCTGGACCATCTGGGTAGGTGTTGACCGGTTTTTTTTTATTGTTTTGTTTTAAGGATTATAATTAAGAAAATATGATTTTTAAACTTATTTTGTAGTCTTTTTTATTCGTTAATTTAAACGACAGTGAAAAGTATAATTAATAAAGTTAATCGTTGTTTTTCTTGTGTAGTTGATACTGAGAGAACATACGGCTTGTATGAGGCAGAACAACAAAGCAGATCCTCATACTGGTCTGAGTACCCCTCACCCAGTTACTGCACCTCTGTGCTTGGGCAGGTCCCTTCTTCTTCCTCGCCTCCAGTTTCTCAACCCTCTGAGACATTCTGCCCCCGCGTGGCCAAGAGGCGTAGCACACCATCTCACAGATCAGACAGGGAGGGGGACCTGGCACCAATGTCTGCTTATCCAGGTAAGGGATTCTGTTACAGATGCAGGACAAACCTTTTTTACTATAAAGATAATGAATGTGTAGTTCACTGCTATTTGTTCTCCATCAGGATCTGGGCCTATTCAGCTTTGGCAATTTCTGCTGGAGCTTCTGCTAGACTCTGCTTGTCACACCTTCATTAGCTGGACTGGAGATGGCTGGGAATTTAAAATGTCAGACCCCGCAGAGGTGGGAGTCATTCTTAAATCAACCACAATAGCCTTTAAACTCAAACATGCTGACATTCGTAACATTATTTGATTAAAAATTAGTTCTTGAGCAAGTACATGACAGATAAGTGTTCAACATGATCTTTATAATAATGATATATAATTTGAGCTGTTGCCATCTGTAAACAGAAAGAAGGGCCAGTTACTATATCACATGTCTGGCTGCTGTAGATGGTGCAGTGTTTGTAGCTTGTTCTTACAGTAGTTGTGTAGAATCTGAATGTCTTACACATTAAGAAAAAACTTCACCTGTAATTTCATTTTTCAAACAGAAATGGCGATAGAGAGGCAAAGTTACAGATTGCAGCTTTAGGCTAGAGTGCACGTTATCTTTTCATCAGTTCCCCAAAACTGTCAACCCAAAAATCATCACATTTTCTCAACTGTTTCAAGACCTTATCAGGTGCTTTAAGATACTCACTGTGTTTCTTGCAATCTGCAGGTTGCGAAGAGGTGGGGCCAGTGTAAGAACAAGCCCAAAATGAATTATGAGAAGCTGAGTCGAGGTCTGCGTTATTACTATCATAAAAACATCATTCATAAAACGGCAGGGAAACGTTACGTCTACCGATTTGTCTGCGACGTTCAGGGCATGCTTGGAAAAACGGCACACGAGGTCTTCGCAAGTCTAAACATCTCACCACCAGCCGCAGGATCTCCACAGTCTGTAGTAAACACGAGCAGATCAGAGGAAACCACTGAGTCCTGGGGACACTGAAGGACAAGATCTGTAATGATCATAAAGAACTGCCAAACATCAGAAGTCACAGCAAAGAACTGATTAACTGGTGCATTCTGAGGTTGAACTGGTTTGAAGTTGTGCAGGAGCCAAAATCATTTGGGGACTGCAGTTTCTGCCTCCGTGACAGATCTCAGACCAGTGCTAAAATATGTATAACCCAGGTCTATTTGGTTTTAATGCATGCATGTTACTTGTATGTTGTATCATGCCCGGGATGTCCTCAGACATCCAGTACAGTTAGATGCCATAAGAAAACATTGTTAGCTACCTCTTTTGATGTTGGAACATTAATCTTGTAAATGTATTTTTTATTGTGAATTCTTGTAAATAAATTGAATGTTGTCAATAGCCTATACATGTTTCTTCAATATACACACAAAATGGTGTTGCTCAGTCATTAGATATAAAAATATAATTAGATTAAAATAGATCCTGTTTGGCATTATGTATTTTATAAGGCACCAGGGCATTTTTCCAGGTATAAACAAGATATTTCTCAAAAGGAATCATTTCTTTTTGAAATGATTTTCAATTATAAAGCATGTAGTGTTCACATGAGGACCTGCAGTCTTGCACTCATATGTACCTGATAATCTTAAGAACAAACAATGACCTAGAAAAGCACAGCCTCTAGAAAGCACCTCATGCACACACATTCACGAGAAAAGGAGAGAACGAGTAACGCACTAAGATCAGGGCTGGCTTTACTTTCCATTTATTTATCTATAGTTGCCACAGCAAAAATAATCGACTGCACCGCCTGTGGAGGAGCCAAAAACAATTTAAGGAAACATGAAGAAAACTGTTAACTACTAGATGTGGTTGTAACCTGTTAATCTGCTGTATGGGTTGATTTTGGTGTGTTCTGATGTTTAGGAACCCAGGGGACCAGTCTGTGGAGACAGACCTAAAACAGTCTGGTGATAACAAGGTGATAAGAAGATTGTCTACGGTCTATCAGATGACTGTCAGACGCCATTAGAAGTTATCACATGCAGCCAACAACTTAAGGATGAAGAAAAGGACCAGGAGGTAAGTAGCCTAGCCTATTTCAACAAATTCTGTTGAAGGAAATGTTTTTTTTATAATACAGACCTTTTGTTGTTGTTTTTATCGGTTTATAAACCTCTAGATAAATCTGTAAGAAAACATGCGGCCCTGCTTATCAACAACGTAAATTTTGACATCAGGTTGACCAGGAAGGGTGCAGGGAGAGATGAAGAAAACATGGAATGACATGGAATGTTAAAACAGCTGGATTATCAAGTTGTGAAAAAGTTAAAGGTCTTTCTGGAAAGGTGCATACAAAAACTCTGGCATCACAAACCAACTTTGTGTACCTCTATTCTTCTTCTTTCTGTAGAAAGCCTGAAACGATCACATTATACAATCACATTATACAATCACATTATACAATCACATTCTAAAATATTCCGCTGTGCGTTTGATTTGGCAGGAAATGAATGATGTCATCGGGAGTTTTGCCCATCATGTTTTGCCCACTAACAGTCACAATTAGACAGCACCTTTGTGGTTATAATGTCTCATGGAAAAACTGACAAAATATTATGTGTCCATTATGGTCCAACAAACAAGGCTGTGGATAATATCTAGAAAGTTCATCTTGATAATGTTCATATTATACAGCATATAATAGATTTTCTTAATGCGCTTTGATTGTAAAATGCTGCTTTGCTTTTATTACACACAGAGTACCAGATGAGGCTGAGGGCATAACAGTCCATTACTAAACTGACCAATCAGAATGCATATTCAGATAACGTAACCTCATTTGTTTTCATAATAAAGGCTTCCAAAAAAGGCTGAAATGTGCCTCCATCCACATAAATAACCAATTCTAATCAAAAGCGTTTACCTATTATTCCTAAAACCACTGAGCTTTCATCATCACATAGAAGCAAGACTAGATTATGACTTTAGCCAACATGATTGTAAGCGTGAGTGTGAATTATCTTATTACAGAAGACTTAAAACATAATTAAGAAACACAAGAGCGAATTTCTCCTTTATTATTCTCCTTAAGTTTGTATGACAACACATTTAAGCATTTGCGACAATCTACAAATTTGTCACTTATCTACGTATGCAAGGTGTAATTTGAACCTGAAAAATAAGACTGATTAGCCCTAACTAATTTCTAGTTGGTCAGACTAATACTTTAAACACAGTCTAAACTTGGTAGTTTATACAACTGGCCCCAGGTGTCATTTTCTAAAGCTCCAGAGGGAATGATGGCAGATGGCTTTTAGGAAACTGTACCAGAACTTTGTCAGAACTTTGTTTCTCTGTGTCCTCCAGTCCAAAGCAGCTCAGGTATAGACACCATTAGACATTATCAACCTCGGAAAGGCTAAAGATATCTGATACCAACAGTTTGGACCAGCTGGGCAGGTCTCAACTCTTGAGAGAGACTGACAATATTGTTTTTATAGCTTTATAATTTGGGAAATATAATGTTTTGATCATTTATTTTTTATGTATTCATTTATCTGGAAACAACATTGAAAATTATATTTTTATGAAAGTACTTCATATGAATGTATGCCTATTATAAATAAAGACATTTGACTTAATCCTTGTTTATGTTGTGTAGGTGACGTTGACAGCACATGCCTTATCTGAGGCAGAACACAGCTGATCTCCATATCTGCCCGATTGTACCCCTTTCACTTTTAAAAAACAACCTGCATGCATTATTTTCCTTACTTTTTGTCAATGGTCAGTAATATTTCACCCAGCTTTGCTTGTCTGTGCATATACAACACATTCAGTCAGTATGTTTTCACAGTTATATCACAATGTTAAATCACAATGTGTTATCTTGTAATAGATTATGAGGCGCTTTGACAGTAATAAACATGATGAGGAACTACAAGCAAATGGTGTGTGAAAACAGAAACGACACTGCCCAAGCTCTTCTACATGTATGTACACACACACACACACACATATATAAGTATATGCCACATATCTTTGTATCAACAGTTAGACCTGAACAGGCTTGAATAACATTCCTCATGTGGCTGGAAAGACTGGAAAGGTTCTTTCAAAAGGAGAAAAACAAATAAAAACTGACTTGGTAGCTCATTTCATTCTCCTGTCAGATTAAGCTGAAGTATGTAGCTACCGAGAAATAAATGTTAATGGAAATGCTAGAGAAACGTTCTTAAAACCTAAAATTGTGAGATGGGAGAGCGTTTGTGTATAAAATATCTGCATCATATTATATGTTTTTTTTTTCTTTACCATTTGTCCCGTTTAAATGAGTGTGTTGACACAAATGGCACTACCGGCCTGATATATGTTGTTAAAACAGTATTTAAAGTCTTTCCCCACCCACATCCTGTACCAGTTTGATTCTGTGTAAAACATTGTCATTCAAAACTGTAAACGTACAGGCAACATTTCAGCATGTTTGCAAATAAAACTGGAAACAAAGATACAAATACATGAAACATTAGCTCGCAGTATAAACAGATACACAGTCATCTGATTTATACTGCATAACTCTAAATAAAACCCGATTAGTTTACTTTACTAGAAGTTGAACCGTTTAAGTTAAAGTTAACATGAAAAGTTCACATTAAACATGTTAAGCTGAATGAACATAAAACCTTTATTGAATGCAGCAGATAACATTAGTTCACCTGTTTGTTTTCTACACCTTATAAGCTGACTGCACTCAAAAATGAACTTGTTAACAGATAGCAGGACTAACTATATAAAACTGCTGACACAAAACAACATTATTAACACCACTAAACTAAGCTATAACCCATTAGACTTTTAATTTTCAACCATTTAAATGCCTGATAAGTTCTTGTTATTTGACCAAACACACATAATCATAAAGGTGTTATGTAATGTGCATATACATTAGAGGAACAGAGCAGACCGAGCCCGGGTTCAAAAGTCTGCCCCACCTCTTACGTCACAGCAACCCCTGAAAGAAAGACCAACGTTGTGAGCGATCATGGAGAAAACTATAAAAGATCACTTGATCGAAAGTTTTGACGATGTGGGAAGAGTAAACCAAAAGAAATTTAAAAGCAAACTTCTGGATCTGGGCAGAGAACCGCGCGTCCGCAGAGCCGCGATCGAGGCGGTGGAGGACTCGCTGGATCTCGCAGATCTGATGATAAATACTTTCACATCCAGAGAAGCTCCTTCTGTGGCCGTCGACATACTGAAAGCCATCGGCTGCAATGAGCAAGCAGATGATCTCCTGAAGGCCTTCACAGTCTGTAAGTACAAGCTGTTGTAAAACAAACACCGTGAAAACAAAAGCTGGAAGGATGGTCGTCAAAGACGGAAGTTCTCCTTGACTTGCAAGAACATGAGCTGAAGGTCAATGAAACGGCAGCACGAAGTCACTTATATCAAAGATATTGATGAACCAACATGAACTTTTCTGAGGTTCATTAAATGGCATGCATCACCTGTTTAAATTATAAACTCATCTTATTAAAAATGAGGATCACTTATCGTTAAAAGTGTCTCACAATGAGTGTTTAAAGTCATTTCACATGATTAAGTTACTATTACACATTATTATTATTATTATTATTATTATTGTTAGTATTATTATAACATTTACGCACCGCAAGCCCGAACAAAGATTTACTTTCAGTTTCCTTTCAGTCTATCTCACAGCCATTTCAAGGCGATGTTTTGAAGAACAAAACAATCATTTAAACCAGCTCAGCTATTGAATAATGATGATAATAACCTAACTGTAAGATTGTGAGGATATTATAAAGTAAATTCATCATTTTCTCAGCAGGTCACAGTGTGGAAACCACGCCGGCGTGCTCACAAGCGCCATCTAACGGTAAATGATGGTCATGTTTCCGACCGAAAAACGTCACACACCGAGACGAGCATATATATATATATATATATATATACGGTTTATTTTTAATTATTGCAATGCATAAAAAATAAAGCTGTAAAATACTTGTTAAATAAGCTCTCCATAATGCAGCATCCTCACGCACTGACCATCTCCAGGCAGACGAGCACTTCATTGATCGTAACCGGACGGCGCTGATAAACCGGGTCAATGGCGTGGACTCCATCTTGGATGAACTTCTTCAGATGAAGATCATCAACAAGGAGGATTACTGTGACATCCGTGCCGAAACAACGCGACAGAAAAAGATGAGGGCCTTATACGACGGTCCCCTGGAGTCTGCTGGGAGGGCAGGAAAAGATGCTTTATACGAGGCACTGAAGAAGAAACAGACCCATTTAATAGAGGATCTTGAAAAGTAGTTGAAATGAAATGCAGTGATGTCGTCTTTTCAACTCTGTTTTTTATTACACGCAATAATCACCAAGGTCTTTTACAACATGGTGCGTTTCTATTTGATTTTCTACAATATTTTGTATTGTTAATAAATAAACAGTCAAATTAAGAAAGCCTGCTGTTTTCTATTCTTTAGCCACCTTTATGTTTTCTAATATGATAAAAAAAACTAAATAAAAAACACAATTAAAGGCTTAAACTATGTGTTGTCACTAAGACTATGTATATCCAATGCATATATCCATTAATTCAAGATTAGATTAATACAACGCTACAATACTGTATTATCTAGTCCATGAAGACCTGCATCTTCATCGTCAGCACAACTAGTATATCACATGAAGGACTCCAGCCTGATATAAACAGCACTAACCAATACTGCAGTCATTCCAAATGCACTCCATCACAAGAGTCCTTTGAGTCAATGAGTCTGGGAAAACAAAAGATTGACAATAAGAGACATTTTTATATTTAATTCAGCTGTTTTTAAGGGAAATGATGCTGTAGATACACTCCTAAATAAAAAAGGTGGTTCTTTTGAGAACCTTTGACTGAATGGTTATTTGGGGAACCAATAATGGTTTTTCTGTGGCATCGCTGTGAGGAACTTTTTAAGAACCGTTTAGTAATTTAGTTGAAATAAAGTGGCCCTCACTTGTTTTGAGCTCGTGCAGCTTTTCTGGCCTCTCTGGCTTCATTCTCAGCGTAGATCTTCTTATAGCAGTAAATCACCACCCCGATCATCCACAGCTGCAGGACTGTGATCAGCACGTACATTATGATCTCAGATATTACAGCTGTCAGCTCAGGCCTGGCTGCAGGTGCAACAAATGGAAACATTGTGAGAAATTCAGATATGGAGTTAACCATGACCACATGTCTGTGCCAATTTAAGGAGAGATAATCTAAATCTAAATGCTAATTTGTCATTTGTGATTGGGTAAATTAAAGGCATAGTTCACTGCAAAATGAAATCATTTCCATCATTTACTCACACTCATGTCATTCCAAACCTGTACGGCCTTTGTGGAACACAAAGAAGGATATTTTGAGAAATCTCTCAGCGGTTTTATCTCTATACTTTGGAAGTCAAAGGGTGCCACTGTTGTTTGGTTACCAATGTTCTTCAAAATATATTCTGTTGTGTTCCTCAGAGACAAAAACATCATACATGTTTGGAATGATGAGGGTGAGTAAATGATGAAAAAAGACTCATTTTTGGGTGAGTTGTCCCTTTAAGAGATTGATGGTATTAAGAGGTCTTACCCTCTTTCACAACGGTGAGTTCTACATCTTTGGTTATTGTCACATATTCATCACCTAGAGGAAGAAACAGGGTGCGATGGAAGGTACAGCGGTACGTCCCTGTGTCATTAAATGTGACGTTGTGAATGAAGACGGTTCCGATTTGCACGTCTTTTGTTTTCATCGTCCCATGCCACTGTAATCTTCCCTCAAACTTTTCATGAAGAACGTTGGAAGAAGGATATTCATACTGGAAAATCTGAAATGATGTAGGATCAAAATGGATTCAAGGGACCTTCCACTATATTATTAGAACCACCACCAGGATGAAGTTTAATCTTTTATGCTTTGTTTTAAAGGATTTACATTGGTACTGAAGGTTCAATATGAGTCAATCTGACATGACAGGTTTGCTGATCTCTAGAATCACAATACTAACATGGGTAAAGTTCTTCGATTCAGCTGATTTGAAGTGCCAGTCCACAGAAGCAGAAGCAGCCACTTCTTCTCTTTTCTTGCATGAAATGCAGCCCAGGATAAAACTCTCTCCAGCCACGGCCTCTGTCATGGAGTCCACTTCAGCGCATCCCGCCTGCCCCAGAGGCACTGGACAATGAGAAGAACAGATGTGCAACAGAAGAAAACATTGAGATTAAAGAGTAAAACTTATATTTTAAGTTGCATTAAGTAAAGATAACTAATAAACTTATAAAAGCCTTATAGCACAGAGATATAACTTCAAACTTACTACGTATTTCCAATACACATTTAATTGCCAACAATACTGCTGGCAGCACTATTGAGTTAACAAAGCTCGGTATTAATGAGTCTTAATAAACAATGATGAACATCTGCTGTGTTTATAGGGTAATCTATCGACTTTTGTCATTTTAATGAAATAATAATCTCTGATAAACCTCTAAATCGCTTTAATAATGAAAACAAATAGGAAAAACTCAACTTACCGTGCAGAAGAAAGAGGCAAAGCGCCATTATTCCTCCGGACATTTTAACAGTTCACACGAAATGCAATGCGCGTGTGCAAAGTTTTCTCGTTTAGGATCACAGATCAACCATTGCAACCTGTTGCTTGTCCAAAACGCATCGCATTTGCGCTCCTCAAATCTCTTCACATGCATCCATCAAATCCTGTAAAAGAAACGCGTTTAAAGTTTGAGAATGACATGCAGGATGTCTTTCAACATGGACTTCAGCGATATAAGAGCTAAGTATAGACCGGCTTCCCGTGCCTGCGGCTCGGTACGAAACCTGAGAAGCGACCTGCGGACCGAGGCGTCCAATTTCTACGATCGTTTCATAATCACGTCAAGAAACCGGACTGTATGTTATGTTACTAATGTCAGAAATGCCCAAAGGTTTTAGCTGAGAAATTAGCATGCAATATAAGCAATATATACAGAATATATACACGTATACAGAAATCGTTCGGACCTGCAGCCTGTAGTACAAACGCAGAAATGTTTCTGGTAAATTATAAAACGAAATGCATGGTATTTATTTTAAATTAGAGGCGAATTATTGATTTTACAATTGACAGTGGCCTATAATAATTGTATAGATGATCATTTCATTCTGCCATAGTGCTTGATATAATGCGCCATAACAATGATATAATGAAATGCTTGTTTATTATAACAATGATATAATAAAATGCTTGTTTTTATAACAAGGATATAATGAAATGCTTGTTTATTATAACAATGATATAATGAAATGCTTGTTTATTATAACAATGATATAATGAAATGCTTGTTTGTTATAATAATGATATAATAAAATGCTAGTTTATTATAACAATGATATAATGAAATGCTTGTTTATTATAATGATATAATAAAATGCTTGTTTTTTATAACACGGATATAATGAAATGCTTGTTTATTATGATAATGATATAATAAAATGCTTGTTTATTATAATAATTGTCCTCTGAAATCATAAGGGTTATTGTAATGCGGTGCTGTCATTCATGTGAAGCTCCAGTCATATGCAAAGAGTTTCCCTGAATCGTTTCACTGGCAAATGAGAGTAAATAACAACGAAGTCAAAGATGCAAAACCCTGCGAAACCTGCAAACGAAACTAACACTGGAAATAAACTGCATCCTGTGGAAATAATAATGATGATCATTAAAAAAAATGATATTTCTGTTTTTTTGAAGACTTCATCGTGTGTGGAAACGTATGGGGGTGAAATCAGTGAAAGTATCTACATTTATGAGTGTTGAATTTAGTTGAACAAAATACTAGTGGTTGTATTTTAAAATGCACACGTTTTATTGTGTCTCTTCACACCAGCTCTTCGTTTTCTTAACATGGCACCGATGTTCAGCGTCAGTTTACTTGGACTTGAGCACAAGGTCATTTCAATGAATGGAGAGCAAGGTTACCAAAATACTCCGTAATGGAAAAACCAGCCATCCCTTATCTCAACCATCACGTTATCTAATGGGCAGCTTTCACACTCCGTGCATTGCACGATTTCTCAAACAAAACGATGCACGACCATTTACGTGCCTCGCTTAGTTAAATGCATTGATGCTGACGCGCGTCACGCCGCGTCGCGTCGCGTCAGAGGTTTACCGAGCGACCGACGAACCGTCAGGGTTGTTTTGACTCCCCGGGCGTCAGACCACCGGGTGGGCCCGTAAGCAAGGGCGTCCTCCGTTGACTCCCACAAGCCGGTAAACTTTTATATTTAGCCCCGATCGAGTTTCCAGATGCCAGTCAACGCCAGCAGGATGGCAACACGACACTGAGCAATGCACTATCCTCTGCACTAATGCACTAATGCATTAATGCATTACTGCAACTTATAAACTTTTAGACGACTCGCTGGAGAGAGAGAGAGAGAGAGAGAGAGAGAGAGAGAGAGAGCATTGAGGGGTGAGTCAAGGTTACGTCTTATTCTGTAAGTAAAGCAACTGATTGCATTGACGTGCATGATCAGCTAACAATCTGAGGTTGTAAAATGCATCAAAAGTTTACGTCCTGTTCTGTATACGTTGTGTTAACGTTTTTGCTTGGTTGTGAGAACGTTACTCAAACATTTTTTTAACATTTTAATAACATAAAATTTAATAACTATTCACTTTTTGTAAAATGTTCCATTCCATAACGTAGTTGTTGTTATATGTATATATGTATATATATATATATATATATATATATATATATATATATATATATATATATATATATATATATATATATATATATATATATATATTGTATACGTATTTTGTTGCAATATATAACGTTAAAGAAACGTTCTGCTAACGTTACTACAAGAACGGGAAGTAGCTTATATGCACTATTACCTACAGAATGGATGGTGCTTACATCTGTCATGAGTCTGTAATGGTATTTACCGAGCTCAACCACACGTAAACCGTACAGATTTACATGTAAACGGTAAGCAGCCTGGTTTTGATCTACTGCTCAGTGTTTTAATGGAAAGCTCGAGTACAGACTGCTGAGTTTGGAGTGGTTTGCTCTTTAAACAACATGGGGTCACTAGAAATGTTGGCCCTAATAACATCCATGCTTTGTTCATGTATTGATGTGTGTGTTTTTTTCTTTTGGCCCTATCAAAGCAAGGTGACCCTGTTCTTGGCCAGAAACGGTCTGAAGGAGCATGAGGATATAAGCATCTTCCTCCATTATTGGCAAAATGACTATTAATTAAAATGGTTGATTCAACTATTCAAGGTAAGCAGCACGATGTAATGTTAACTCACAGCTTGCACTTCAAGGTTTTGTGTATTAATACATGTAGGTAAATGTTTAAGTGGCGTTGTTGGACTCCCATATGATTAAGATGTTCCTCCCTCATTATGAGATCAGGGTTAACGCGCTACACTCGATGTCCACCAGAGGGCGCAAGTAGGCAACTATATATTCTTCAACAGTTTCGTTACATTTAGGGAGGAAGATGACATTTAAGATGTGTCCACTTGAATACAAGGACTCAACATAATACAGACTAATATACTTGGTCCACACTAAGCTTCAGTTTTAATCTAAACGTATTTAGACTTTGTATAATTACGTCTAATAAAATGGGATTTTCTTTTTGTGCTCCTAAAACATATGGACATCGTTTAGTGATCACAATAAGTAATCTGTTTGAAAGATATTACATGCACTAGAAAGTGAGCAATGGCTCCCGTTATTTTGTTCGTACGCACGCTGAAAAGCAGCCTTTGACTGATTCCCTCGACCGTACCATTAAGTACGCCGGGAAGGGGGTGCACGTCATTAATAATAACTATAAAATATCTTTTCATCCGCTGTTGGCCTGTTTAATATGGACGGCGTGGATGTTTGACGTGTTTAATCACAGAAAGTCACAGTTTTCATTTACTGAAGCCAGGACTTGTTTGATCCTGGTCTCGCTGTGTGTACGTTGTAACCTGGAAAACTTTGTGCCCGTCTCACTGGAAACTGTGGGCTGATGCGCTCTTACTATCTCTTCGCAGCGGTTCGACTTAAAGAAAGTTAGTTGTCTTAAAATGTAATATAATATAATATAATATAATGTAAATTTAAAGTGTCGTTTATAAAGCTCAGACTATGAGCTCCAGTCTCATCATTAGGATTGTGAAGGACGGACCCGCGACGTTAGGAATAAGAGACGTTTCTCTACCGGTGTCGTTAGCATGCTAACCAACTAGTTTCCAGCGCTCATTAAACTGCCTGAATTCAGCCGACCGGGTCCGATAAAAGCCCTGTAATGATTTGTCTGATGTTACCTTAACCGTGTGACATGATTGCAAAGACATAAAGAATCGGATGCATCTGTAAACTGGCGGCGAAAGGTCCTTTATTGTTAGCTTGCCGGCTAATTGGGGGTGCAGATGTGTTCGTGTGAGAAAGTGGATTTGAGCAACATCCCTCCCCGCACCGTCGCCCGTCTGATGTACGAGGCCGAACAGGAGAAACATAACGGGACCATTTCGTCCAATGGGAGGTAAGAATGAGCCAATAATTGATCAGTGATCGATCAACGCCTTTGGCTGTTCGTTTCACTGACTTTGGGACAGTGTGAGTGATCACGATCGTCACCCTGATCCAGTTCAGAAAGTAAAAGTCTCATTCGTGGTTTATATCTCAGTCGGGGGTGAGAGGTCAGAGCTTTAATAGCTGGAGATTGATTTGGGCAAACAAAAGCCAGACGTGACTGAGCTTGTGCAAACACGTCTGCAAATAAAGTGCAAGAGTTTGCCGTTCATAAACTGAACAGGACTGTCAGACCTGTTCAGTGATGAAACTGATGTATGAGTGTTGTATCAGTAACAATGAAGTTAATAGCTGCTGATCTGATTTCTTCATGGCTTGGTATGATAGAGTATGGAATAGCAAATTTTGCTCTTTCGGTCATTTTTTGAATGTTTTGAAGTGTTTATTACTTTTGCATGTTGTAATGGTTTAGGCTGGGCTCCTTACTCTTAATCTAACGATAAAGATCTCTTGTATGTTTGTGGTTGATCGTCTCAGGTTGTTCCAGTATTGTGAGAAATATAAACCTCAGCCACTGGTTTATAAAAGGAAGCATAAGTCATAACACCCTTTTATTTTTACCCACAATTCCCCTATAAACAGACATGCGCATAAACGTTATGAGGCAAAGCATGCAGAGCTGATAGTCAGGTGAGACTGGCTCGGTTTTAAGTGTTTCAACAGGTTTTCTGTTTACATGTGTGTTTCCATTGGTTGAACATGCAGGTCAGTGATATTGTCTTTGTAGAGAAAATCCAGTTTGTAAAGCAGAATAACAATAATACGTGAGCGTACGTTTATTATGAAAACTGAACCTTTTATGCAAATTGCTGTTCACTCTGATGAATGCTCAGCTGCGTAATAATTCCATGTGTGCAGACGTATTCCGTCTTCAAAACAAGCTGAATAAATCTGACATGTATGTGGTTTATTTAATACAAGCAGTCCACAAATATTGTATTGGAACGTTTATGGTGTGGCCCCGTTTACTTCCTTTGTAAGTTCGTATTATAAGCGTGAGTTTTTTGAAGAGGGACAATTCAAAATCTATTTAATCAGTATCATATCACAAATACTTTCAGTTAATACTGTCAATTATTTATTTTAAACAACAAGCTGTAGTATTTGTTTTGCATGGTATATTCTGATGACATTTCATTCGGAGACTTTTGTCAGGCATTCGCAAGATGTTTAATTTATGCTCTCTTCTTTATTTATATTGCTGAGCGTTTGTTGGGCAGGATAGTGGAGTACAGACAGGAAGTGACAGCGGAAGAGAGAGAGGAACAAGATCGGTAGTTCAGTCAAGCTCAAAAGCAGTAGCTTACAGAAACAAACTACACAAACTCTTGTTGAAAGGTTTTCACTGATCTGCTCAGTTAATCCTGTTCTCTGATAGAGATGATATATCTTAAGAATATGGGAGGATGTTGTCCAACAAGACCGTTAACTAACAAGCAATAAATAAATTAACCTGTAATTTATCATGTTGTTATAGTTATATAAAGTATGTCAGGGATGCACCAGCATTCATGGTAATAGATACAATATATATTCATAGTAAATAATCAGAATAAAGAAAACTTTGAGTGCTTTATGTTTGGCCAAATTGTTAAAAAGTGGAATCTTGAGTATCTGACATGATATTTACATTAAAGATGCAATCTGTAACGTTCTCTGTTTGCCATCTGTTTGAAACATGAAATTGCAGCTTACTTTACATAGTTTGCATTGTGTATGTAGAAATCAAATAAAGCATGTTTTGTACTTGCTCAATACCTGATTTTTGTTCATTTTAAACCCAGAAAAGTTACGGGTTGCAGCTTTAATATAGTGTGTTCATCCCTGATATATTGTTAAATATGATGATAATATAACACTGACAATATAACAACTGCGTAGTTGTTTTGTTTAGAACACAAAGTAGCTCATATCAAATTTTCCTTTCACGGCTTGAAGAAGTTAAACACAAACACAGTTTCTCCTCTCTTTAGCAATTTGAACTTATATCTGATCTGATGAAGTTGCAGCGACGAGGCGGATTGCAAAACTGCAGTTTTCTGTGAGTTGTGCTTATGGCAGTGAATTGAAGGAAGTTTCAAAAAGAAGATGGATTTGGCATCATGCAATCGTAGATGCAGGAAAATGCGACCCTTCAGGTGCTGTTTTTATCGAAAATTTACAAAGTATATACCCTGCACTGTGTAAAGGGAAATGAACTGCTGACTTTGTCTTGGGCAGAGCAGGTTGTAGTGGACACAGACCTTTCCATCAATAATGGAATATTTATTCTGGGCTGTAAAGAAATTTCCAGGCCTGATCTAGAAGACATTCATGAAACTAGAGAGATCCATCACTTCTCAATAAAAAACCGTGCATGATGAAACGGTCTTAACTCCAATTCCCGGACCATCCTGATGCCAAACTAACAGGAAGTGAGTTTTAACTGTTATAGAAAAGTGTGCTGAGGATGGCTGTGACATCACCTCCTGAGGTCACTGTGGCTGAACCCATTCCCATTCCGACCCTGAATGTTCTCCCTCCATCATCCGACACGGAGTCGTGGTCCTGCTCTCCGAGCCCGCGGCCACACCGGTACCGCTCGCGCAGCCGAACCCGGGAGAGGCGAAAACGCAAGGTGAAGCAGGAGCAGGTGTCAGAGAACCCCTCAAATAGAGAAAAAGGAGAACAGAAGAGTCAAAGCCCATCACGTTCCTTTCCATTGTCTCTGATGGTGTCCAATGTAGAAGAAGAGGAGCAGGGAGGCCCGTCTGTGCTCCTCCTGCCTCCGTCTCGCTCATGGTCGCGGAGCTCCTCGTTGAGCAAGCGTTCCCGCTGGTCTTTTCGTAGTCTTCTCCGCAAGGACTCAGACTGTGACAGCACCAGGTCAGTTTGTGCCCCCCCAAACCCCCCCACAGCCTGTTATGCAATAATTTTTAAGTGCTTCCCTGATAGATGATGCATACATGCAAGCTTGAAAATAAAAAGAGATAAAGGAATCTCAGTCTTTGCATAGCTGCTGGTGTTTTAAGAATTTTAGAGAGTTTTTAGAGTGTTTTTTGTTCTGTTTTAACAGGATGTGGGGTGTGTCAATAATTTTCAGTGGTGATCAGCATTAAAACCAAAAAGGCATTTGAAACTCTTTCGAATCTGCATTCATTTAATGCACATGTAAGGATCTGTTCCTTTACAAAATTATTCAATCTATACTAGCTAGTAAACTCTGGCGGTTCCAATTACATGCAAACAGAATTAAAATAAAGGTTGCTTGCTATTTTGCAAATAAGCAGCGAGTCCCAAAACAGTGTCATCAGTCTGTGTCAATAAGAGGATAGAATTACAGAAAAAAGACCACAGAGGACAAGAGATCTTGGCAGTGGAGGGATGGAGGTGGGGCCGCATCTAAGCCTTCTGGCTCTCACACACGACATCACAATTACCCAGTGGGAGTGTCTGCTTTTCCTGGTGATGTCACTGCTGCCCAATCAGAGGCCTCTGTGTTGATGCTGCAGTGAGCGCTGTCAGCCAGTGAAAAGACCAGCTCAGAGAGCTGAAGGTGTTTTATACACGCCACACCGACAGCTGTGCCCTTGTCCTTCTCATTTACCAACCGGTTTTACTGACCTAGATCTTTTTGTTTGGCTGCTCAGCCTGCAATACATTACGAAAACTCACCTTGAATTGCAGCCATGTGATCTATTTTACAGGGATCTGGATATTGCTTAGCTGGTGTTTATTTATTTATTAGCTTACTACAAGCTTAAACCAGTGACTCTGAAGACAAATGGCATTAGTTTAAGAGCAAACAAAACTTTATGGGTATCAATTATCACTCTTATTATGATTCAAGTAGACATAATTACGCTATGAATCATCTGTTCAGATTTAAAACAGTCCTTCCCTGGATTGCTCGTACTTTAAATCCACACTGCTTATATTTGCAGATTTTGGTTCATCTGAATTTTAAGCGGTTTATTGTTCGTGTGCATGCAGATTCGTTTTCGCTGACTGTAGAGTAGGACTTGTTTGTTTAGAAAGGTCTGCAGGTTGTTTATCTTTCAAAAATCAATGAGACTTCCTGACAAGCAATCATGCAAAAGAAGGCCAAAGTCCTTGTTTTGCCACCAACATTTTAAACTTCCAATATATTGGACATTAAATTAATTTTTGTGCCTTCCACTGTCGCACAGAAAGTAAGCTTGATAACTGTTTAAAGCCCTCTGCAAAGAAGAGATCCAATCTGATTGATCTGAATCTGATCTTTCCTTGCCTGTACTTCAGTCTGTTGACATGGATTGCTTCTGAAGTCCAAAGATTTCATTTGTCTAAGCCTCTTTGGGCTGTTTTAGTCACGATGTACTTCTGCTCTGTCCTGCTGCATGTCTTACAAATCTACAGACTCGATTAGTGCTGCTGCATGTGTCTGTTGTACCTACAGAATCAGTGGGAATGCAAAAATAGATCGACTGATTTGAGTTTCAGACCGTCCTAATCCTGGCGAATCATCACACAGCTGAAGCATTTGCTGGGTTTGATCACTTTTTCTAAAGCATCAGCAGTTAGAGGTAGAGTGACATTGATCACCCTTCTTTCCTTCCTCTCCGAGAAGATTTTACCGTATGTTGTTGAGACCCGCCTTTATTGCTTTTTATAGTTTAACCTTGAAGTTATTTTTCTCCATTTTCCCTTATTAAAGATATTGTTTACATAAATAAGAAAGATCTAAAAAGATCTTCAGACAATCAGATCTTCAGAGAATAAATAAAAATAGAACCTTCATACTGATTCATTTGGCAAATGCTTTTACCCGAACCAAATTATAAAAATGAATTAAGCGATGAATCCAAGAACACTAAAACTGTATTAGTAAAAAAACCGTGAACAACAGAGGAGGTTTTTTTAATGGCAACTAATTATAGCTTAAGAAAGAGACGTGTCCTACATGTGTAAATAAAAATGCTGTTTACTAAGGACTAGATGTTGTTTAGGGTCACGGCTTGGAGTTTCTGGCATGTTTGTACGTATAGCCACGGTCTTGGCTTCCCCTCACCCTACATACTGAGATTAGAGCAGTCTATCCCAGGAAAACAGATTACGAAGAGATACAGGCCTTTGGGATTATTTTCACTCTACAGCATCTATAGCACAGGGTTTGAGAAGGTGACAACAGCTCAGACGGGTGAAAGGGCCGCAGGGGTGAGGTGGCAATCCCGGAAGCATGAAGTTTGTGAATCATTCCTGAATCGGTGGCATCCTTCATTTCTCCACAGGCCATCCACCGCACATTTCCACCATTGTGTGTCTGCGTAAACTCTTGTGGGTTGTGGGTTGGCCCTGGCGTGCAGTTGTATAGAGGAGGTCACCGTGTCCCTCCTCCCCTCGGTGCATCCTCCTCTCTCCTCCCCCTCCTCTCAGCCCGTGTGTCCGGGGCTTTAGGATAACCGGGGCTCTTTGCGCTTTAGAGGGACGGTGGAGGTCTGGTACCCGGGATGGGGATGCTGAACGATCGCGGTGCGCTGGACAAGAATCGACCGAGAAGAATGAACCGTGCGACCGTCTCCTGCGTCGGCGCGACCGCTGAAAAATAACCGCGGACGTCGCGCATCGAATCGACATGTTCGAGTAAGTATCGCGATGCATACGGGTGCACTGTGATCAAATATCGTATCGATGTGTTAAAATATCGTATCGACGTGTTAAATATCGCGTCGATGACGCTTCATTTCATCGGTCGTTCGTGCATCGCAGTGCAGCATGTCGTTGAGCCGCTTCCCGGCGTGCGGTAACGCGTTTTATTTTGCGCACGTTCCGGTGCATGAAATCCCGGTTTGCGTTTGATAATATTTCATCGTTTTCGCAAATATTTCGCCATTACGGCACATTTGCATTGATCGGTGGCCGTAACTGAAGCTCTCGTTGTGCCGTGTCGGTATTTTTAGCTCCGGCGATAGAGCGCCTCATTCATTCGGTGGACATTTTTACGGGAACGAGTCCGGGAGTCACGGGAAACGAGCCGAGAACTTCATTATGGGCTGGAAAGTTGTTGTCGCGGACCCGCATGTCGCGTTTGGGTGTACTGTCGTGATCCTAACACCCAGGTTACCCTGGAGACGCTGACATTTGCCCCCCCCGTTTCGTTACCATGGCGACGTGAGACAGGGGTCCGAGCGGATATAAAGGGGCCGAAGTTGTCAAAGATGAGAGTACAGCGATGAAGACGATTGTAAAAATGATTTTTAATGACTTAAAGAGATTTGTAAACAAGCTGAATAGTGTGTGTCTTTTACCATGGCTTTACATAACACAGTATCCTTGTATATAGTATATAACCAACATAATATATATATATATATAATGGTGGCTTTGCTCAAATGCAACATAATTAATATATAAGTACTGCACTTAAACTATGGAGATGAATGAAAATGGCTTGTTTTTAAAGACGGACATCACCAAGTGACTGAAGTTTATTTGTAGTAACAATATTTGTAGCTGATGTGGTCACAGGGTAAGTTACTGTATACCACACAGTGCTGTTTAAAGGAAGGGTCGGTCGTTCATTTGTACTTCATCTGCGCTCCTCGTCTTCTCGTCCCGCAGCAGGATGTTTCATTGACGACTTTATTGATGGATTTGTAAGCTGTTCATCGGTGATTTCACAACTTAAGCATCTTTTGCTGAGCAGACTGAATTTTACTGCTCGAAATGTAACATACACAAAACAATACAGCTGAAGTTGCCAGTAGGCCAGTCTATTTTTAATAGTTTTTTAACATAACAGCTCTCATGTTATTAATGCCCCATGATCGGACTGATCACATGTTGGTTAACAGATAAAAGCTTTGTGTTTGTGTGCAGAAGCCTCTATCTGCATTCTCACCTGTGTTTAAGTGGAACCGGACTACTGTGGAAACTGTTGTTAATATAAATATGGTAGTTTTTCCTGGGCTGTGACCTGAACGATTAACATAGGGTTCATGCTGGATGTCCTGTTAGTTTGTGTTTTGTGTGTTCTCCCGACAGACTTATAAAAATAAGTCTGTTAAAAATATATCTTAGCATCTGTTTATCAGTTAATGATGAGAGACTTTATTTATGTGTTATTTATTTGTAAATCAAACTCACATGGATGTTTAATACAGTTTAAAGTGATTTGCAGTCCTCGTATGGTTTAATAAATACAGAAACTGTTGTTTGTTTTGTGTGAGTGAGAGAGGAGCGCGTACATTTATACTGTCGTCCACACAAATTGCAGCATCGTAAAATAAAACAGGTCTGTTATGTAGCGTTTTTAAACTGAATGTGTTAACGTACCATTAAAAAACTTCAGATGAATCATGATTTATAGTATTTGAAGTGCAGTTCTAGGTAACTAATTCATCTGTTGTAAACCAGAGTTGTAAATCAGTTGTAAAATTAGTTGTAAATAAATATGTGGATAAACCTTGTCTTTTCTGAGGCTTCCTCATGAATGACCCTGCTGCCCTGAAGAGCGTTTGTACCTCATTGCTGAAATGACTGTCTGATCCAACAATCTGACTTTACCTTCCTCCACCCGCAGCACAGCCAGTAACTCTCCACGCAGCACCCCTGGCAGCTCACCCTCCCTGCGCCGGCGCATGCTCGGGGGTGGAGCCAGGGCCAGCGAAGGGGAGGCAGTGGGGGACAGAGGTGGCGGGGGTTCGGACAGCCCCTTGCCGCCAACCCCCTCCTCATCCACCTCCTCCTACCCACTTGCGGCACGCCACTTTACCCGTAATGCCAAGGTACGTTACATCCCAAACTGATTAACTGACCGTCTTCTGATGAAAAGATGTTTTTTAAAGAGATTCATTAAATGGACAGTTAAAGGTAGGGTAGGCAATTTCTGAAATAGCTAAAGAAATAGCAGCCTAGCCTAGCAGTCTCTAAAGCCACGCCTCCTCCATTGTGTGTGGAGGTATGCAAACACATAGTTTGACAGGCTAGTAGGACATCCTATCATTGCATTCGGGCCGAAAGCAATGATTGGACAGACATTTTATGGTCCTGCGCCTTCCACAGGAAATGTATAAATATATTTAATCCATTTAGTGATTGCTTTCAACAAGCATATCAAAAAATGTTTCTGGAAAAGATTACCTACCCTGCTTTTAAAGGAACAGATGACCCAAAAAGGACAATTCTGTCATTGTTTACTCACCCTTCTGTTGTATGTCTATCTTCCATGTAACACAAAAGACAAAATTGCAGAATGTTGTTTTCCACAGTGACTGGGACTGTTTAAGTCCAACATCATAGCAACGTCAAAGCATCATAAAGTAAATGGTGACAGTTTTTTATTTTGGGTACACTGTCCCTTTAACAAACGTACAGAACTGCATTCCACTGAAATCCTGATTGTCTGTGGGTTTATACCACTGAATATAGATTGAAATTGTGAGTAACCCTCCTTCTTTTCCTCTCTGTTGCAGAAAATGCAGAGCTGGTATAATGTAAGTATCATGAGGCTCTTTAGAAGTTCACGCCTCAGTGTTTTGCGCTCTTGCTGATGGTGCCGATTTTCTGACTGATATGCAGGTCCTCAGCCCCACGTACAAACAGAGGAACGAAGACTTCCGCAAACTCTTTAAAAAGCTGCCTGATACGGAGCGTCTCATAGTGGGTTAGTGTCACTTCTTCACGAGTACAGCCAGTGGAATAAAATGAGTAATGTTGTTATAAAGGAGCAGTGGTTGGACCTCACCCTGTCTTTAGTGTTTTGGGTGGTGATCACATGACTGCTTTTTTTTTTTTTTAAATCTAGATTACTCGTGCGCACTACAGAAGGATATATTGCTGCAGGGCCGTCTTTACCTGTCTGAGAACTGGCTCTGCTTCTACAGTAACATCTTTCGCTGGGAGACTACGGTAACATGCATGTTACAGACAACAATGTTACTGTAAAATGTTTGTGTGATCTTTGCTTTGTTCTTGACATTTGATCGCTCAGGCCGATAGCCTTCCTTTAATTCAAGTCGATTAGGCTTTTCACACTGTGCTTAACCCTGGGTTAACTTTATCTTACCCCGGGTTAAAACCTTTTAATTCTGGGTAAATCTTGAATGATGAAGAGACAACATTACTTGTGATATGTCCTGTATTTGTTTCACAAAATGTAAGATAACCGAAATGGATTTATGTGGTATTTGTTTATGCGGTATTTATGTGATTTATGTGGCACAGATGGACAAGCTGTTATTAAAACAGGCTGTGTGGGTGGTCTCATACTGTGCCTGTCCAATAAATGTTATTAACCTCATAAATATGTAAATAAGAACGTTAACCCTTTAGGAATATACAGTGTGACATCTCAAAGCTCTAAGTTTATCCATGATTAAATACTAACCCAGTCTGAGTAAATTTGCAATTTGAAGGGTTAGTAAGATGTATCAACATTATCTGTTCTACTATGCATAACCAGATAACCATACTGCTAAAAGATGTGACGAGTCTTACCAAGGAGAAGACAGCCAAGCTCATTCCCAACGCCATCCAGATCAGCACAGAACATGAGAAGGTACCATGCAGAAGACATTGAACTTCCATGTTAACATTACCATGAATCGATTCTTCAGCTGCATTTTTAACAAGCCAGCTAACTCGCCCTTGGAGTAAAATCTTTCTGATGTTGCATTTGTCAGCATTTCTTCACTTCATTTGGGGCCAGAGATCGCAGCTACATGATGATCTTCAGACTGTGGCAGAATGCTCTGATGGACAAGGTGAGAATCTCGTTTCTGGTCCGTCTGGTTTATATTGGCACATTTTATTTCTGGTAAAGAAATAACCATCTGAAGGATCCTGTCAGTGGCAGCCCTGTATGTTTGTTAGTGATATGTAGATGCTGTTATTTGGCAGATGATCAACATTGGTTGGCGACTGGCTGTAATAATTTGCACTTGGCGAGCTACGCAGATGGCGACTGCAGATGCATTGTAATGCACGGCTACAGCTTCTGTCACTGAGCGTGTCAGTTAGAACTTGAAGACAGTTAT
This sequence comes from Chromobotia macracanthus, assembly GCA_036877525.1. Lineage (NCBI taxonomy): Eukaryota > Metazoa > Chordata > Actinopteri > Cypriniformes > Botiidae > Chromobotia > Chromobotia macracanthus. The sequence goes on along the minus strand of JAZGTH010000061.1, from coordinate 6,848,965 downwards.
ATAACAAAAATGTGCTAAAATGAAGCTATTGCTGTTGTGATTCAATACGTTTAGTTTTAGGTTTTTTAAATGAACATAATAATGTAGAAAATAATTGTTTACAAACCTGTTTCAAATACTTGTTTCATCTGCCATTAACTCGACAAATACAATGGTGCTATCTTTTAAAATGCTCAATTTGGTTCAAATCTAAAGCCGAATTTTGTTTTTTTATAGGTAAGTATATCCCACAATGCACTGCGACATTATTAATTATAAATATACTCGCATAAACCTGTGACTTAACATTATTGTGCATGTAAAGTCTTTCTTATCAGTCACTTTTGAGGTGCTGCCTATGTAGGCAGTTTTACTAAGGAGGCAGCTCACTAGGTTTTAAAACGAAGCCATTGAGCGTCTGCAGACAGATACTGTTTATATATCACTAACAGGAAAATGTCAGAAACATCAGCTAGCATCATTAGCATCCCATTTATGTCTTAAAATGCAGCTATAAAATCTTAAAAGCTGTGTCATCACCTCTGCACATCACAGAAACCGTGTCGGTTTTAAGTGCAGTTTTTAAGTGCCCATTAGCAAAGCTTCTAACATACTGGGATATTTTTCCTCTTCCACAGACTTTGTCTCCCAAGGAGCTGTGGCACATCGTTCATCAGTGTTACGGCACTGAGCTGGGCCTCACCAGTGAAGACGACGATTACGTCTCCCCCACTGCTGAGCATATGAACGGCCTGCTGTGAGTTCACACTCAGAGAAATCAGTTTTCTGAAACACGCTTATTAAATTTACCTTGGAACACACAGACAGACAAGAGTAAGGTCATAATGTCTGTGTATCTTCATTATTTTACATTGCATTCACATTTATGCATTTGGTAGACGCTTGTCCAATCAACTTAGAGTTTGTTCAAGGTGTAGATTTTGTCAGTATGTGTGTTCCCTGGAAGATGAACCCACAACCTTTGTGCTCCTAACTTAATGCTCTATCAGTTGAGCTACAGGAACACTTCTTCATATATAAAAGGTCATATTCTAGACATTCTACAGAAGTTTGGCAAGGTTAATTGCACCATCAAGTTTAGTGTTTAGTCGTTTAGTTTTCCATGATCGTTTAATATGATTTAACAAATACTTATGTTGAGTGTTGCCATGTTTTTATAAAAGAGTTTGGGCTTGTTTTGTTACTAAGAGATCTGGCAACGCTGCTTATATCTGACTGTCTCTCTTCACTAGGCCGGGTGAGGAGTCGGTCTCCGTCACTGACCTGCTGGATTTGGGTTCAGTGCCGGGGGTTCCCATAGGTTCCTCTCCCCCCTCATCTGCCTCCACACTTCCCTGTGCTTCAGGATCTTCACCTCCATCCTCTTCTTCCTCCTCCTGCCAGCCTGTGGAAGTGCCGTCCGCTCAGGTCAACGTGGAACCTGACCCCAGTCCACCCAGCTCTCAGAGCTCACTGCCCCCTGTTGCACAGTCTGGAGCCTCCCCACCCTCAACCGTGAGTGTTCAGCTACTAAAGAAAACCAGCTAGAGCGGCTTTAGTCAAAGAACATCACCTCACACCCCCCAAATGTGTCTTCATATTTTTAAAAATAACTATGAATCAAACCAAATTGTGACAGAAAATGTTTGTTCTCCTGGTCATTTATTTCAGCTTTTTAAATTTATCATAGAATTGTGATGAATTGCCCATTCAATTAAAAAAAGTATTTTTCATAACACTATAGAAATGTTTTACAGTAAGCATTGTTTATTCTTCTCCAACTAAGTCCATCTCTTGCTTTTATAGATCTTCGAGGAAGGTGGGGACAGCCAGTCAGAATCGGCCAATCAGGCGCTTCAGTCCCCTCCCACTGTCCCGCACAGCTTGGGAAACCTCTCCTCATTGGATATGACCAATGATGAAGATCTCCCCACTGATCCCAGCAATTCCTCTGACACTCAGGAAGAGAGTGAGTCCCAGAACAAACCATGACAGTGATGTCTCAAAGCGTTGCACCATGTCCTGGCCAACCAGCTGTTTTTCAGATCAGGCTGTGACAGTCGTTTCTTAGAAAGTGTTACTGAGTAACAGGACATTTTGTTGGTGGCTGCGTCTATTTTTGTCACCTTGCACAGTGAAATTTTATTGGCTCCTGCATAGCTGTAAAAATCAAATATGATCTGATTGGCTGTCGTGTGTTGGATCTGTGGCTTTTATGCTGCTGTTCTCCACTCTTCTTGCTATTATCTTCTGTTCTCTGTTTGCTGTTCTATCAATAACGCTTTTTGAATTCCCCGCAGGTGAGGTAGAGTCCTTCTGTGCGGACCTCAGTGGCCGACTGCATATCAACACAGTTGTTCGCATAAATGTGGACAAGCTCCACGACCTTCTCTTCTCGGACACTCACTTCATACAGCACCTCTTCTCCCAACGCCATTTCACCAGTAAGCAGAGCGCTTCAGTCTTGCTAATTATTAGCGCTTGCTTTTATTCCTGATAAAAACGTCAGGAAGTACAGCGCTGCCCCCTGGTGGACTGGGGGATATGCTTTGTTGCATTTAATCTGTTGTGTTGCAGACTGTTCACAAAGTACCTCACATCTCCTTTTGTGTTCCAAGAGAAAAGTCCTACCCATTTAAAACACAATAGGATGCCACACCATTTATGTTTTGGTGAATTGTTGTAGGAATGGCCACTGTTGTAATATAACTGATAATATCAGATGATACGCAGCGTGTTTTGTGATGATTTAAAGGAGTCTTTGATGAGACATGGGAAACACTCTCATTAACTGTCATGGTCTCTTTCTCTTTGTTTTCTCTTGGTAATTTTTGTTTTCATAAACTAAACATTGTCAAGAATATTAATGATAAAGATAAAGGAGTGTGAGGTTTCACAGCATTGTGTGAAAGTGTTTTTCTCATGCTGTGTCTGTGTTGTCTGCATGAGTAATTGCCCCTGTTCTGTACCCCTCAAGTGACTAACCATTCTCCCTCCCTCTCTCCCCCTCTCTCTCTTTCTCTCTCTCTCTCTTCCCTCTCTCCCCCTCTCTCTCTCCCTCTCTCCTCCCTCTCTCTCTCTCTCCCTCTCTCTCTCTCTCTCTCCCTCTCTCTCTCCCTCTCTCTTCCCTCTCTCTCTCCCTCTCTCTTCCCTCTCTCTCTCTCTCTCTCTCTCTCTCTCTCCCTCTCTCTTCCCTCTCTCTTCCCTCTCTCTTCCCTCTCTCTCTCTCCCTCTCTCTCCCTCTCCCTCCCTCTCTCTCTCTCCCTCTCTCTCCCTCTCTCTCTCTTCCTCTCCCTCTCTCCCTCTCTCTCTGTCTCTCGCGTGTGATTGGTTCAGATCTCTCAGTACACGGGTGGCAGCAGGACAGCAGCACCGGCAGCAGCAGTAGAGTTCTGAGTTACACCATTGCCATCAACAACCCGCTGGGCCCCAAAACTGCTCCTGTGGTGGAAACACAGGTGGGTCCCCGCTGCTCTGGTTCTTTGTTTCATTCTCTCCTGTTTCTCCATCACCCTCGTTCTTACATTTAAAAACAAATAACAGTCAGTCAGAAAGCCAGGAGACTAGCAAAGCCAGGAGATCTCCACTTTTTAGCATTATGTCATTTATTTCAAGTAAGTTCTTATGATTATTTCAGCTACAATTTAGATCAAGGACAAAACAGGACCCACAACCTTTTGTGCTGCTAACACAGTGTTGTACCAGTTGAGCTACAGACACTGTAGAGATCTGTATAGTTTTTTAGATGCTTGCGATAGGGCCTATGTAGTGTTGCATGACCGTGTCCGCTGTCAAACCAATGCATATCTACAGTGATGGTATTCAGTGCTTTGTGTTGTGTTGTACAGACTCTGCACAAGAGCAGCGCGCGAGGGGAGTGTTACGTGGTGGACTCGGAGGTCATAACTTCAGGCATCCCCTACCAAGATTATTTCTACACTGTACACAGATACTGCCTAACCTCTGTCAACAAGCACAAGAGCCGGCTCAGGTAGAGCTTCCTGACCATTGTTATGCTCATATTGTTGTGCATCAAACTCAGAAACACCGCTGAGGAACCCATTGTGTGTGCGTCTGCAGGGTCTCGTCCAATATCTGCTACAGGAAGCAGCCGTGGAGTCTCGTGAAAGCTCTGATCGAGAAGAACACCTGGAGTGGAATAGAGGAGTATTACAGACACATGGGTAAGAAGCCATTCCTGCTGCTCAACATTTAAAAAAACATTAAAAAAATTGTTCAAGAAGGTTTCTGTGTGTCCTGATCAGAGATGGAGGTGTGTAAGTTGGAGACGCTGTTGCAGACGGAGGTTTCTGTGGTGACCACGGGTGAAGCGGTCTCTGCGGAGTCCACCAAGACGCCTCCCACCCTGCGCAGACGCAAACGCAACTGCCCACGACGAGCAGGAGAGCGAGAGAGGGAGGGAGCGGGCGGTGGAGAGCGGGGCGATCGAGGCATCGGAGATGAGCGAGAAAGGAGAGAAACGAGTGAGTCGGATGACATGGGAAAAAACTACAAATTGTTTCAAGAGAAAAGACAATGGGAATTTCGCCTAATTAGGCGTCTTTGAAAAGCGAGAGACTCTGACCTCTAGTGGTGGAATGTGGAATTGCTGGCTAATCAATTCTCTTGCTGTTCTCCAGGTGCTCAGTATGCAAAACTAGGAGAGAGGTGGCGTGGAACCAGCATCAACAGTCACAACAGCATCTCCACCATACTGCTCATCGTGAGCTTCATGTGAGTGTTTTCATCTCTGCAAAATTTGTGTGACTGTAAACATCCCTGTGTGTGAGGCTGTTTGCATTGTCAGCACTGATATAATCTACTGACCCAGCTAACAATTATAGGTTGTAAGAACGTTTCCACTAAGTAACAAAAACACAAAATGTTCTTTTGAAAGATCTACGAACATTCAAAACGTTATGTTAACGTTAAATATGTTTTTTTAATCTGTAATGTTCCACTAACAACTGAAGAACAACATTTTTTATGATATATAACGTTGAATTTCTACTAACATTACTGCAAGAACGTTTTTGATAACTTTAAAAGAACTTTTAGAGAACGTTAGCCAACATTCACACTAGTGGTGTTATGGAGAAATGGTCTTCTCAGGACATGTTACTCAGCTCTTGTTTCCAAAGAAATCGTTCTTTACACATTTCTGTCTGCACCACAGTGTTCAGAACATGCCATGTTGACCAGCTTGTGTGACAACATGTTAAGATGATGTTTATTTTAGGCTACAGTCCCTGTGAAGGCAGATAATATCATATTCATCTCCTTAAAGTAAAAAATCTCTAATCTGTCATTTGAAACGCGTGTGGTCATGCTGATCTTTGTATATAATGAATGTGGATGGGGACTGGGGCTGTCACACTCATTTTTGGAGCTTAATAGCCCCAGTCCCCATCCACTGCCCTGTATGGAAAGAACATCCCGGATATTCTGCAAATGTTGCAAAAATAAGTTTCAAACACCATAACACTCTCATAGCCAATCAGCATTAAGGGGCGTATATGTCAGCTGTTAGTCGTTGCCTGTGTTGCATAATGTGTTTTTTTTTTTTTTTTGAGGGCGGAGCAATGAAGGGAGGGGTGTGTTAGTTTGAGTGTCGATTTCAAATATCAACAGCGTTTCTCAAAAATCGTTTACTGTGCCTTTAAGACACGTATATACACAAATATTATGATTTTTCATAACATCACACTCTACAGTGAAGGCTTCAGTGAGGAGTGTCTGACTCTCTCTTTTGTTCTTCCCTTACTAATGTCTTCCTGCTCTTTCTCTCATCTTGTTTGTCTTGCTTCCTCCTGCGTGTAGGATCTGTGTCAGGTAGAGCCTTTGTCTTTGTCTTGTGATAAAAGAGAAACACACACTTCCGTGACTTCAGTCCCTATTACACACGTATAGTTCAGGCAGCTGTATTGATCTCTTTCTCTGGTTCCTCTTTAGTCTTGTGGTTCTGGTGGCTTTGAACATGATGCTGTTCTACAAACTCTGGGCACTTGAGCGGGCCGCACACACGCTGGAAACGTGGCACTCATACTCTTTAACTGACAGGTACGTCAAAACCCATGTTGCATGTGAAGCTCTATTGTCATATGAATGCATGAATGGTCATGTACTAATCATTGTGCTGATTACTGATGACACAAAGTTATGTGTTCCTGTAGCTCAACATTTGCGTTAGCAGTGAGAAAAGGGTTCGATTCCCACACTCTTAAAAATAAAGGTTCTTAAAAGAACTGTTTTTGGTTCCTCAAAGAACCATTTAGTGAAATGTTCTTAAAAGAACCATTTCTCTCTTACCTTTATATAGTTTAAAAAACTTTTCCACTACAAAGAACCTTGTGTGAAACAGAAACGTTCTGTGGATGGGAAAGGTCCTTTATGGAACCTTGAAGCCAAAAATGTTCTTCTATGACATCATGAAGCTCGTTTTAAGAGTGCAGGGAACACATGCTGATAAATGTATATCTTGAATGTAAGCCTTTTTGGATAAAAGTGTCAAATCCATGTAAATGTAGTGATGTTTCTCTCTGCAGCCCTCTGCCCCAGTCAGCCGGAGAGTGGGCTCAGATCCTGCAGCTCCAGAGGCAGTTTCACCAGACTCAGATGAACAAATGGCAGCAGATCTTACAGTCTTCTGTCACGCTTCTTGATCAGGTCTGTTCCTGAGATCAGAAAAGATCCTTCCTGACCTGCACAAAACTCTCATCGTTTTTTAAATGCAGCGAGAACATGCGGAGAGCTTTTGCTGAAGTTTCTTGCTTCACCTGTACTTCTCTAGAGAAGTCCTCAAAAATCAAGAGGTCTCAAACTTAGATTAGTCAGGATATAAAAGTCTGCAATCATATCAGCAAGTCAGATATCTCGACATGACCTTTCTTCATACTTCTCATCAGATTTGTCTAAGAGCAGCTTAGCTCAGCTACGCTCTGTATGTTCACTTGTATAACTGTGTAATGTACATTGTGAATTATTGAACCATGTGAAAATAAAACCAGTGACATTAATCATCAATTAATAGGGTCTGAATTGATTTCACGTTTCTTTCTGTAGATGAAACAGTCTTTGGAGAAGCTGCACAGTGGAATGATCACACCAGAGGTGCAGCAGGAGTCTGATTCTGCATCAGACACACAGACGGATCAATGAATGGACCCTGATGACCCCCCCACACACACACCAAACCTGTTACAGACTCACCTGTGACACGGGTGTCCAGGATGAGACAGATCATGGAAGAGAGACGGTGGTTTCTTCTCTCTGAACTCCTTCAGTATCAATGATGTATCACTCAACTGTTCTATCAACACCACAAACTCTACGGGTCTGAAGCAATAACAAACATACAGGATCAACCGCATTCCACGTGTGGAGAACGTCTGACTTTCACCTGTGCTGATCATGAGCCGCTTTGGTCCAAACTGTACGTGTAAGAAAGAAACTGCGGTTTCATGATGGAGATCTTTCAAAAATTGTGTTCAGAAGACGAACATTTCATGAAGAGGGAGGGAGGTTGGAAATCCATCTCTCTGGCTTTTATTTTGGAGGTGTGACATGAACCTCCTGTCTTCTTCACCTGGAAGCATGGTTGTAAGGACACTTCATAAACTTCATGAAGGAGATGCTCCTGTCTGTTCAGTACCACTTCTGTTACAGAAACTTAAGTGTGTCTGACCGTTACAGTATTTATTTAATAGACTTGAATGACGGTCTAATGTCCACAAGCTATTGTGTGTATCTGCTTGTGTTGTGTTTGAACACGGACCAATGAGGGGTAGAAATATGAATTCCTATTTTAGCAATAATCACATGGAGTAAATTGTAACGACAATTAGATGTTAACCGATGAAAATGAGAAACTGTTACTGAGAGTCAGGCGGATGATTGTTTTTACATGCCAATTTAAAGCTGCAATCCGTAACTTTTGGGTTAAAAATGGACAAAAATTAGTTAAGTACATAAGTGTTCAAAACAGGCTCCTTACCCCAATTCACAACAGTAAGTTTTATAATAATGATTATAATTTGAGCTTTCAGATCTGGTTTCCCAAGAAATGTCATTTTGGCCGCATTTGACTTCAACATACATAAAGAAAAGTGGGTAATCTGAAATTTTATGTTTCAAACAGAGATGGCAGTAGAGAGCCAAAAGTTATGGAATAAAATGGAATGAATAAAATGAGAAACTGTTACAGAGCGTCAGAGGGACGATAGTTTTTACCTGCTAATTTAACCCTCGTTTCTCCCTCAATTTGAAATAGTTGTTTTTACATCCCTGTGTGTTTATGACTTAGAGACAAGCTGAGTTGTTTCCTGTCATGGTGTCAGGAAACTTGTGGAGTTTTTCTGGAGTCACACTTGAACTGTTCAGAGCTGCTGTAAGCTGGACCAGCTGAAGTAACACACAGATTCCAGAGCTTCAGTCTTCTGGATATTTGGACCAATCAGAACTCAAGGCCAGAAGGCTCTAGAGCAGAGCAGCAGGCAGTATTTTGATGTACAGTTCACTCAACACTGTAGACCGGTGACTCTCACACATCCAGATCATATTTCACCTCCAAAAATAAGAAATGAGAGGTTTTTGCAAAGAAATAACAACCATTAGCTCAATTTAGGACCATTACGATGATTTTTTTTTTTTTTTGCATTGTGACAGTTTTCTTTGACAACTAAACGCCAGTTTTTATAACCGTAGTTTAGAAATGTAACTTATTTTATTTTGTCTGTACCATAATATGTCCAGATGTTTTGTTTTTGAGGTTGTTTGTAATTCTCATGCTTATGAATGATGATACAGTTATACACTCCATCATCCAGGTCAAACCTAATACAATTAAAACCTCTAACATTTTGTTTATTAACATTTGAAATTATCGGCAGTAATTCAAACAATGTCGCGTCGTATAAAAGTTTGCCATTTTATAGCGTGTTATAGACACACTTCAATCATCTTAAAAAAATGTTTTTGTTCAGTTCTTTTGTTGACATTTTAACAATTTGAAGAAAGTGAAGATGTCACAGTGCAAAAAAACCACTGGGGAATGATTTCTTAATATTTAGAGTGTAGGGTGCAATATGACCCTGATTTGACAGGCTTTGTGAGGTTCACCATGTTTTTTTTAAGTTGTTTTCTTCTTTGATTTGGACAGTCTGTTACTGACACACATTTCATGTGTCTGTATTTGTTCACTCTTCACTGCTCTGGGTGTAATGGCAGACTGAAGTCTGTGAGGGGCGCTGCTGTGCAGAGCCCGCTGAGTGACGTACGCGTGTGATATTTATTATAGAGAGAAGCGGTTCAATGTATAGACGTGATTGTAAATGACGGTCAGAAATGTGTAATAAAAAACATAAACAAAAATGTATGTTGAAACTGTTTTCTTTTTTTCCCACTGAAATAGTGTAACTTATCAATAACAAGTTAATAAGTTATTGTCAATAAGTCTGATCTGGTTAGATTATGCATTACAACTGTTAATGAAACACCACGCATCTGTTTTCTTAATGCATTTTATTTAATTTTCTACTATCTTGTCCATAGTTTGGCAGGCAACATCTTCACATACACATGAAATGCGGTCTTGATTTTGTTAGGCCATTAAAAGTGGTGTGTGCACATACTGTACAGAGACTTTCTGAGGTCCTCTGTGACGTGTGTGTGTGTGTGTTAAAAGCAGTTGTGCTGTTAACAAAGTGTGAACAGCGTTTATGACACCATCAATAAAAGTGTATGTAAAGTCATGCAGTAGAAATGGACCAACTTCATCAAACAACCACCGAATGAAAGATACAAAAGTAAGAAAACTAGACTAGAGCTGGGAGTCTCGAGATTTTATATATGTATATATATATATATATATATATACTATATATATATATATATATATATATATAATAATATGTATATATATATGTATATAATAATATGCATGTATATATATTATGCATGTATATATATATATATATATATATATATATATATATATATATATATATGTATGTATACAGGCAGTGAGACTTTGGCAGTGATGTGCTGCCCTCTGTAGTCACCACCTGAAATTGGCTACCAAGAGGGAAGGGAAAACTGGCAGGTTTTTACTGCCCTTGTGAATGAAAACAACCGATTCCTGTTTTCTCTTCTCGTTTTGTCTCTGTTGAAAACATCATGCATGAGGAACCAGAGACCTGAATGACTTCAGTTCGTCATTCTTAAAACCATTTCATGCAGCCCTTGATTATGCAATAAAGACATCACCAATTCTTCATAACACATCTACATGACGGCACATTACTCATATTCATGATTATATGTCTCAGGTCTCACAGATCGTGTTGTAGCTGAGCTCAGATGAGTTACTGACTTATATCACAAATGATAAAAACATAAACGTGACATTCATTTGCTTTACTGTTATTTATAAGACTTGCACAGGTGGAGGCTACATGGACGGGCCCTGCAAACACAGTTTCAATTGCTGTTGGACTGAGTTTTCGTCCTGATTTTCTCAAAATATGTTTGTTTAGTAACAAGAGTGTGAAGACTACATGTTAATGGTGAGTAGTTTGCAAAAGCAGGTTTTTTAGTATGTGCCAGTGATGAAGTTTTAATAAATAACTACGTTCAGCTTACTCGTGGTGAGTTAAAATGAGTTTGTTCTGCAGGAGGACAGGAAGTCCATTAGCTACCTCATGTTAATGATAAATCAACTTAATTAATGATAAATCAATTAATCATTCAATTAATGAGTTAATGATAAATTAATGAGTTAATGATAAATCAACTTGTGCTGATTTCTCTGTGTTAGTAATATGATTTCCTGACTGCTGTTTTTTGTGGTATATAAGCTTTTGATAATTAACTTTCAATATTTAAAGATGGATATAAATAGATGTATTATTTTATATTTGTTATATATTTAAATATATATTTGTCATTTTCCCCTTGCTCAGTATATATATATGTGTGTGTGTGTATGTGTATATATACTGGTGAATTATAGAATTGTATAGATATTTTGAATATTTGTACGTTGGCTCAGTAGATACACTCGTGAATTTTCACATATAAAGCTGAGTTAACATCATGTGGAGGAAGCAAACAGGTGTTAGAAGGTCAAACACATACTGTATGTTCAGAACATCATTCAGGGTTACAAACTCATGGTTAACAAACCAGTTAATGCATCATTTACGTTTGAAACGTAACAAGGTCAGAGCCCTACTAAAAAAAAAAACATCCGTGTCTGTGTGCTGTGTGTCCTTCATGCGTTTCAATGGTTGTTCTCTCACGGCCCTGCGGTTTCACACAGCGTCAGTGGGGAGGGGGGCGAGGACACAGTTGATGATGTCATAAATGGGTGGAGCTTCAAACTTTCGGCTTGAGGGTTTTTTTGGCCCTGAAAAAACACAAATAACATGTTAAACATGTTAAAATACAGCACATCTGAGTAGTTTTTAGGTCCAAATGTGAGTATTTAACAAACCCACCTGTGTTATTCTGCCACTGCTACACTGGCACAGTTATCTTTGCTCTCTGTGGTTATAGCTAAATATTCCGCCCTGAGAGACAAGATAAGGACGAGAAAAGGCAGAAAGAACAGAAAACAGAGAGAAGAAGCGGAAGGTATCAAAGAAATGGCAGAACGAACTTGAAAAGCTTAGAAAACAGAGCAGTGTGCAGAAACCACACAGAGCCAGTATGTAAGGAATTGTGGGAAATGTAGTTTTGAAGGAAGAAATGTAGCAAAAACTAAAAAACTACAAAAGGGGGGGAAAATGTCTGTGTGAGAAGTAGAGAATAAAGGTCCACTGTTGTATCTCGAATGGGATAGTTCACCTATAAATAAAAATTCTGCCATCATTTCCTCACCCTTATGAGGAAATGATGGTAAATCTTCATTTTGGAGGGAACTATCCCTTTAATGAAAATGTTATGTTGTGTGTTACAGTTCAGGAAAGAGCTCACTGGACGGATGTGATGCAGTGTGTAAATACGTGAACGGTAGAGGAACTCACTCGCTCTCTCTCAGCGCTTCCTCTCCTGCTGCAGAGATCTTCCTGTAGCAGTAGATCATCTCCACCACCAGCCAGAACTGCAGTCCAATGATGGAGACGTACATCATAACCTCTGATAGGATGGAGGCCATCCCTCGAGTGGCTGGGGGTGAGTGTGGGAAAAATTAAGAACACAAATCTATAACAGGGTCACGTTTTCATTTAATACTTCAGTAAAATTAAGGTAAACAGATCTGGCCTGCTGTCCTAGAGGAGGGCATGGAGGACTCACTTTCCCAGCTAGCAGGGAATGTTTTCAGGGCTAATGTTCTCTAAACGTCGTGTCAAAGTTATTAAACCGTTCTTGCAGTAATGTTAGTAGAATGTTTCTTTAATGTATCATATACATTAAAATATTATTCTTAAATAGTCTCAGACAGGAAGTGCAGTCGGATGCAGTTATTATCTGGTGATCACATGTGATGTGATCTATTCCAGTGTTTGTCCTCAGCAGAAACGTCACTCTTATTTGAACTGAGGGGGCATGTTTGGTGTTGTAAGCAGAAACCGCATGTCTACATTGAGTCACAATCTAATGAGCAGTTGACTCCATCATCAGTTACCCACTCTCACGTCCTGACTTCCCCAGACATCACAAAAGGAGAAATGTTACGTAAAGGATGTACAATGTCCTGCTCTTTTCCGAACAGTGAAAGTGCAGTTGCCGTTCTGCTTGGTTTACTTTATTTATAAGCTATATTAGGTTGGATCTGAACCTGAACGCTGACATTTTCTTTCTCATTTCTGTCCTATCCATAGCACACTGTGATTATTAGACAGGTTAAAGTATTGTAATTATAATAATTGTAAAAAAATTAACTCTGGGCATAAATAAATAAAGTAAACCAACACTCTAAACCGTCCCTGCTGACAAACTAAACATTTGTGAGTCAAGGACATCCACTGTGAAGAAAGCCCTGTGATGCTGCTGCCATGGCAACAGTGTTTGCTTTCAGGTCCAATGTCTTGTGTCCTTGCTTTTGACATCCAATGAGAGATTTATGAATAAATGACACAAGACTCGCATCTGTGTTCTGTTGTGCAATCATCTTATTCTCGTTTGTCTCTGTGTAATCATTTTCACCAAAGATGTTGATTGGGTTTTTTTTGGTCATTTGTAACATGTTTTGTCTCAGTTGTTCTCACTGTCATGTGTTTTTATTACGTACCTTTGCCCACTACGTTGATGGTGATGAACTTGGTGGCGTTGGTGTGAAATTCGTAATTTGTAAAGGTGAGAGTGCGATCGAAGTAGCACCGATAGGTGCCGGTGTCATTGTATGTGACGCTGAGGATGTAAATCGAACCGTCCTGCACATCCAGAGTCTTTTTACTGCCGTTCCAGTCCAGGCGGTCGACAAAGCGGTCGTCCATCACGTAGCCTATCATCTCTGCATAACTATAGATCTAATTGTAAGATAAAGAGCTTTAATTAGCATGTGAGACAGCTACAAAAAATAACTAAAATACCAATTCATAATTCTGGCTTATTTTCATCATCAGCTTACAGACACAAGGTCAATGGGCAAATATTGTTATTATTTTAGGTTTTTCTGAAGGTTTACAATACCCTAAACGTTCAGTCAGGCTGTTTATTTAGTATTAGTATTTGAATATAACAGTGGGAGTAGTAAGGATTTGTTGTACGCAATTTCGTGGGGGCTAGCAATAGCAAGCTAGCTTTGAAAGCGTAAGATCCCACCCTTTCATCAGAACGCTCTCCAAAGCCACACCTCCTCCAATACATGAACACATACATAATTTGACAGACAAACAGAACATCCAATCATTGCATTCGGGCAGACTGGTTGAACATTGTTCCTGCATCTTCTACAGAAGATATGTATTTATATTCATATATTCAGACCACCTGAATATATTGCACTGCTTGTTTTGGTTAGTAGTAATAATGTTACACGCTCCATACTACTTTTGTTTGATTTGTTTGATGCAAGCATGGGGATGTGATGCTATTTACAACCAACAGAACAAAAAAATCCTTCTGGAAAATTGGCCTACCCTGCCTTTAATGTAAATTAAATTTTAAAAAATTTTTTTAAATTTTTAAAACTAATCACTTGTCATATGAAAAGGGAATTACATCTGGATGCATTACAATAATGTAGCACCACACAGAAAGTGTCCTTCACTAATATCAGATTTTTATTCACATTGTTCATTAAATATTTAAGCTCACATATTAACTGTTTAATTGATTAATTGTTGTAATATGTTATGCTGAAGTGCCTCTACCACAGTTATGATTATATCATATCAGACAGTAAGGCAGGATAATATTTGTTGACACTGCAGATCTGAGGTTGCAGCAGGAAATCAAGGCTTCTTTTAACGGTTTTAAGTATCTTAAACTGTCCTCGTAAAAATCCTCAGAGTAAACCAGCCGCTGCAGCCGTTAGCTTTTTGTTTGCGGGAGAGTACTGCATGTCATGCAGTCATGAAAAATGCATGATCTTGGCCTTGCATGAATAATGCAACGGTCTCCTTTTCTTAAAGCTGCAATCCGTTGTACAAGATTACAAATGCTGCATCATCAACAGTAGCCGGATCTTCTTTCTGTTTACAGGCGTGACATAACCATGCAGACGACTAATATTAAACTGAAATTTCTCACAAAATCAAACCAGACAGCTCAGAGTTTATTATTATAAACTTCCTGTTGAAAATCAGGGTAAGGAGACCTTTTTAACACTGATGTTAAAAACAACAACTGCACATTTATTTAGGTAATGCACCATGCAGGGGAACAGCATCTGAGTCTTTCGACCATATAAAGTTAATGTCTGATCCTGATGGCCTCATACTCACATGTGTGAATTCACTCTCGCCTTTGGCCATGAACCACCAGTCCACAGTGGCAGACGCTGGCACCTCCCCTCGCATCTTGCAGGAGATGCAGCCCAGTTTGAAACCACCTCCCAGAACCGCTTCTGTGTCCGAGTCCACCTCCACACACGCCCCGCGGCAAAGCCAAGCTGCTGGAAGATCAAGAGAACCTCAGAAACAGAAGCTCAGATCTGCTTTGCTTCTTAAATAATGCTCTATAAGATTACTGATGGCTGTTTCTCTTCGCTGGTTGAACTGACAGGCATTAGCATGTCTATAACCGGCAAATATGGAAGCTTCTCTTTTATATTTATATATTTTTTTGCGTGCGTGCGTTTCCATTGCTTGAATTTTTGCATGCTTGATTTTTTCAATAATTGTTTTTAGTTCAAGGCAGAGCGATTTCTTGCAAGCTTTATTTCCACTCATAAAAAAACTGATCATGGATTAAAATAGTCCAATTTAACTGTGTATTTAAAAAAAACAACAACACAGTATCTGCTTAGTTTTTTGGTCTGCACACAGAAAGCTTTGAGAGGAAATAAACTGTTAGCGGTGAGTGGCGATTCTCTTGCATTTTGAGATCATTAATCTACATTCATATATAGATGCAGGTCTCTATATATGCCAGGAAGTCGCAAACACTAGCAGAAAGAAACACACCTGATATTCAAACTTCACCCTTCTGTTTCCCCAGAGACATCTGCATCGCTCTCAACCAATCATCTTGCGCTATTTTCAACTTTGACCTCTGCAGAAGTGTTTATATGTGCGCAATGAGATGAAGGACAGGAAGTGTCAATAGGTATGCCCATAAATGTCATTTAGATTTGATGGGCATCCCTTTGCTGTACCATTCAGGAAAATAATCAAAACGTGCTTTTGGGAAGTCAGGAAAGAGGGAAGAAGAAGAGAGGGAGAAATAAGGGAGAGAGAGAATGAGTTACAGTTTTTAAAGGTACATCCATGACATCACTGAGTATGACAGACAGAGTGCATATTTACAGGCTTCTGATTGGCTGCGGAGAGGAGAAAGAAGGACAGATGGGGGAGGAAAGAGAATTATTATCACAGAAATACAACAAGAGGACCGGGGAGGTAACAAATCATGCTGATACACTCCTAAAATATACAAACTATCATCTGATCTACAGGGAAAGATGTAAAGAAGCATTTTAACAAAACCAGTATCATCAGCATATACTTCAAAGCATCCTGTAAAGGGACTGTAAACGCTGACCTCAGGCCTGTCAAAAACTCTCTTTTGAACTTCTGCCGATGTCACCGCAGCACCACGATCATTACGTAATCCCCTTTTACAGAGATTACATTATGCAACGAATTTCAGATTAGATGACACAATTGAAATTTAATCCAGGGATTGAATTAATGCACTAAAGAGCTGAATTAAGAACTTTTTCAACAGCATCCCAACAGTCCCAAAATGTCATAAAAGGACACTTTCAAATAAAAATGTAGGCAAGTGAGAGACCAAGAGAGACGATGTCTTGATTTTGGCCATCTGATTGGATGAAGGCAGCTGTGGATTGTATTTCTAGGGCAACCAGCTGTCTCAGACTGTATAGGGGTGACATATACACTTTGACCTCCAGGGAAATGGCAAAAACAAACACGGAGCTCTAGGGTGGAGACCTTCCATAGAAACAAGAGCTCTTTTATATATAATGATTATTAGAATTGATGGCACTGCTGATTAACAATCATTCTGTTGAAGCAGGATGTTTTTGTCTCCATTTTCCTCACTGTATAATCTAATCTACTCTAATCTAGAATTCATTCACAATGAATGATACTGTTGCTGACCTCACTGATCAAGGGTAAATGACACAATGTGATATTTCCCCAGGCGAGTATCTGAAACTGAAAACAAAGCCTCTTATTTATAGCTCAAAGACATTGAAGGGTTCCTCACAATCCATTCCTGACCGAGTGTGTCCCCTTTTTTTACATGTAGTTTCCATTTCCTGTCTTAACTCCTCGTTAAAAAGGCTGTGAGCTTTAAATATTTTAGCAGCAGGAGACTGTTCTTCATACGTCCTTGTCTGCCCTTGTCTGGATTTGGTATTCCTGCTCTGTCGTCCCTCCCCCATCCTCTGATGCTCTTTCTGACACACACACGCTCACACACCTTTTTGTACATACGCATGTGACAGTTTTCCACAGTCCTAGAACCTGCGTCACTGCTTTCTGAGGGAGCATGACGCTGCTGAATTCTGCCACAAATCTGCTTGGAGATACTAAGACTTCTTTGCTTATTGGTTTGTCTGTATCTAAGTGTCTGTTGTCAGCCTCTGTTAAATGATTAATAGCTGCTTCTCTGTCGGCCTTTCTGCTCTGTAGCAACATCTTTGATCAGCAGAACGACCTGTCTGCACATTTAATGCACCATGCAAATCGCTGAATTGCAAACTGGTCAGTCTTCTGCATCATACATTATGCATTTCATGCAATGATTGGATGAACATTTTAAGGACCAGCACCATTCACAGAAGATCCTACAAGATATATATTTACATAAATATATTTAGACCACTTTACTTAGTGATCTCAGTGACAGCTAATGACCAGCATCTGTTAACACACACACACACGTGGTTTCTGTAGCAGGACGTAATACAGCTGTCTTACAACCTGTTATCAGAGCAGGTGTCTGCAGAGACTGGTGAAGACCAATCACTGAGTGAGCAAACAGAGAGAGATGATCCCAGGTCCCGACTGCTAATCATATTCAATATAAAGAAACGGATGCTGCAACACAGTTCAGCGCTAAGTAATAAAATTCACTGTAACATACGATCTCAGCGGTGTGTCTGCGCTGCTTGTTCTGGTCAATAGTAATAATGTTACACGCTCCATACTACTATTGTTTGATAACTTAATGCAAGCAGGCAGAGTGGGTGTCATAATCAGACACATCTGTGCTAAAACTGCACTCAACCGGCCTCAGTAATATATGACATAGACATTTATCAAAGGTTAGATATTAGATTAATGTATTACAAATGTCTAGAACATTCATCTGGCTGTCCATCCAGTGTACAGATATTACAAATGTATCACTGCCAACACTCCTAAAACAGGTACTTCGCAATGCCATAGAACAATCATTTTGGCTGTGTGGTTCCATAAAGAACCTTTAATCCTTTCTGTTTCACAAAAGGTTCTTTAGACTATACAAAAGTAAGAAATGGTTCTTTTAAGGTCCCTGGACTGAATGTTTTTTGGGGAACCAGTAATAGTTCTTTTACATCATCGCTGTGAAGAACCTTTTAAGAACCGTATTTTGAGGAGTGAAGGACACCACGGAGATCCAGAGTGGTGGCGTAGAGGTTTTACATACATTAGAAATAGTTACCCAGTGTATGTATAATAAGTATGTAAAAATGATTCACAATATTTCATCCAGCTCTGGTCGTGTGACGATTCCATTCAATTTTTCTCTCCCATTTTCATTAACAGACATGATTCATCTTTCTGCCCATCTGTTCGTGTTCACT
Organism: Chromobotia macracanthus; assembly: GCA_036877525.1. Taxonomy (NCBI): domain Eukaryota; kingdom Metazoa; phylum Chordata; class Actinopteri; order Cypriniformes; family Botiidae; genus Chromobotia; species Chromobotia macracanthus. Next base: position 6,830,562 of record JAZGTH010000061.1, on the reverse strand, counting down.
CTCCCACTTCATCTTCTCTGAATAAAATGGTTTCAGACCTTCAGATATTTTCTTTGAGTGATCCTGTGAGGTGACTTACCAAAAAGGTGTTACACAAGTTGAATTGTGCAACAGTTCTTTCTCTGTCTCAGCCCTGGATCATTTTCTGTTTTTAACCTACAGCTCCACCCTGATGCAGCTACTAAATTCATGTAAATGAATCGATGAATGTGTACAATGTAATGAAATGCACTTCATATTGTGTATGTAAAAAAGATTTATATAGAAAATGTACATTTATTTCGTACATGAAGCGTTATAAAAGTGACCTGAGAAGTGTGTCAAAACGCTATAAAAATCTAAATGTTTCATGTGACAACGTCTATATACGTTTTTTAAATCTTTTTGGGTTAAAAATATTATTTAATATGCTAGAATAAACCTGAATGTATCAGGTTATATCAATAAAAAAGTCCAGTAAATATGTATGTACGTACACTGACATTTGCATGTTTCTTATATACCTGCAACTGTTACAATTACACATTGTTAGGGTTAGAAATATACAGTAAATGAGAACTGGTATATTAGCTATAAAAGCTTTGCATTTGGTCTTCAGAGAAACACAGGTGTAACGCTTACACGGGTTATTCTAAACATGATAACTGCAGTGTTTCCGTAACCTGCCAATAGTACAGGAAATGCACACATCCTCATGATGGCTCCTCATGCATGGCATGAGGGAACACACAAATTCCCACTGCGTAAACTGGGACATTTATCACTGAGGCATAAGTAACAACACCTATTCCCCGGGGTGAGATGCATAAACATCATTGTCCTTACTGTCGCAGATGAAGGATATTCATAAGTGAGCATCTGCACTCAGCAAAACAAAACATTCACAGCCTACTAGGAAATAATAACAGCTTGTGTCAGATGTAATAGTTTAGGCTGAAGCTATACTCCCGGCTGGACCACCCCGATCACCCACGCCTCCATCTTACTATCATCACGCACTACAACCCAGCTAACAGGAAACATTCTAAGAACATTTGCTAACTTTCTTTAAACGTTCTGTCAAAAACGTTTTTGTAGTAATTTTAGTATAACATTTTTAACATAGACAGCCACAGCCGGTTTTGGGTTTTATTGTGCTCTGTGGAATCCTGATACCCACAAACCCGCACACACCCACAGTAAACACAAACCAACACTAAACAGGTGCTAAATTACCCTCAAATGGGCCACAAAATTCCAAAAATAAGGCACATCCTTGCCTTGGACGAATTACTTTCATTTCATATACCTGATTTATTTTAATCTGACATACTGTAATTTGGCATTGACAAATGTTTGATTATATTCCATACACTTTGTCTGTCTAATCAAAATTTCTTAAAAATCAAGCCATGACAGCAGCAGATACATTTCAGTAGATACATCCGTCAGTGACCTGTGACCCTGTCATGGCTTGATTGACACAAACAGACAGAGATAACGCTTTTAAGGTCTGAAATGCGTAACACAAATTACCTAAGGCGTTAGCTTAGACACTCACCATGTGTTAAACACAAGAGCAGTGGAATCCACAGAAGCCGCAGCGCAGACATCTTCAGTGTGCAGGACATCTTCTGATGTTTCCCTCAGAGGCTCACACACAAACACACACACAAAACACAGCCTCACACTGCTAACAGAAGAGCAAGAGGTCTCTGTGAAGGAAATACTGAAGTCTTCTGATCTATGAACAGATGAGCTGGACAATGCAGACAACAGCTCGGGTCAGATGCAGGCAGGAAGGTTCTGGTGGGGTTATCCCTTGTTTAGAAGCTGTTGATGGTTCCTCCTTTCCCTCGGGTGTGATGAGGAGTGAGGAAGTCCAGTGAGGGAGAGTCAGAGACGTTACACTCAGTGCAAGATGATCGCTTTAGTAAGTCCAGCCAGGCAGTATTCAGTTACTCCACGTGAAGAGCTGATGTTTTAGACTCTGTTTTAGTTAATAATTGTCCTTCTTTTGCTTTCTTAACCTAGTTATATTTTAGTTCCAGTTAGTTGCTTAATAATGAATATTAATCTTCACCTTTATTAATCAACTTTTCTAGTGACAAAGTAGTTTATTCAATATCTAACTTGACTTCCAAAATATATAGTGAGATATTTACCAAACAACACGGTTTGTGACAGAGGAAGACTTTTCTGTTCTACAATGAGAGAATTATGAAGGTAGTGGAAGACGAGTGACCTAAATGAAGGGTTTTGTGTTGATTTAACCTGAGAAAAACAACTTCGGTGAAGCAATATTTGCGCCACAGTGAGTTTGAGATAGAAGATGGAAGAATGAATCTTTTTACTGTTTGTGTGTCTTTGGCCTCCTGCGGACGTACATTCAGCTTTCCGTTTTACACTTTATTGCTTCTGTTTTGTGAATTATTGCTTAATGAAAATGTTAAAGCGTAAAAGTGGAGACACACATTTCAGGATCAGGTACCAGATCACTGACATTACAGACCTGCAGCCATAGCAAGAAGTGGACGTGATGGTGCCTTACTAAATATATGACACGGTTTACATGAGTTTACATGTAGAATAATAACAATCTGGTTTAACACACTTTCAGGGGACTGTCTGCCTAATGCACCGGTGACCGGATGTAGTTATTACGACTCATGCCATCTGGTCTTATTCTGTTATTCTGCCAAAGATAAGACATACGTCTAACAGCGCATAATGATCACCAAAAACATGTCAACATTATGCATGCGTCTGCATTATGCATGCGTCAACATCATGCATGCGTCTACATTATGCATGCGTCTGCATTACAGAAAAATGCATTCAGGATCACATTAACTGTCTTTACAGTCGGTGTGACGGTGCAAGGCAGTTTTTTCCTATTAACAGCGGATGCAAATACAAACAATGTCGCGGATGTATCCTGTCGGCAATAATAAACGTGACCTCGGGGGGCTCCGTATGCGATTTTAATATTTCTCAGCCTACTTTGACCCGATCACCGCATGCATTTCGTCAAAACTGCATTTCTCTCCACCGTGCATTCTCAGTCAGTCGCTTGTTCGCCTCTTTCCTCCGGCAGGGTCGTAATAAAAGCTCCTCCGTGGACGGTCACCTCCGTCTCGCCGTGAAATCACTCCGGCGTCACGGCGTTTGTTTGCTCGTCGCGGGCACGACCCAGCAGTCCAGTCCCCGTGATGCTTCCCCACATAAACAATAATCGTTTGTGAAAAAGGATGCAAATTTAGGACACAGATAACACTGCTGAGCGCAAACGTGGTGATGCCTCTGGAGAAGGTCCGTGGAGAAGGATGCTGAGTTTGGGATAGGCGAGGAGGAGGAGGAGGAGGAGGAGGAGGAGGAGGGATGCACGACTGATGCATTGCAGTGGATGGAAGGCAAGACGTCCGGAGGTCGAGTCGTTATGGCAACACACGTCGATGGTTTGTTCACCTTTACGGTCATCCATACTGTCGTTCATCTGTCCCCGAAACGCACATGAGATGTTCTCAGATGTTCATATAGGAGCATATAGTTGTCCTGCATGGCCTTCCCATTAACATGGAAGAGATCATTCTGGAGTAATAAAATTGCATGGGAATATATATATATATATATATATATGTATGTATGTATGTATGTATAATCTGTAGGGCCTACAGATTATAGGAATTAAAGGTGAACCCCACCCCTTTGTAGAACAAATACATATTTATTATATATAAAACATAATTGGTGTATATTTCTATTATTATTAACCTTTAAGAATGTCCTCAAAGAATGTTTTGTTGGATTTATGCGTCATTTTATACGCATATATGCAAGCTTACAATAACAGCTTATGTGCTACGTGCTGTTCATTTTTAAATGAATAAGTAAAACAATTTAAGGATTTTAAGTAATAATGAATAATAAGATGAGGATGTTGAGCTCTTTGTAAATGCATTCCTGGCTGCTCACATCTCAAGACTGCAGCCTATGGTTTGGATAGACCTAAACTATCTTGAGTTAAGTTTCTTGAGTTAAGAGGTGCTTTCTGATTAAATACAAATGAATCCAAAATAACTCTTTGATGGGTTGTTGTTTATGCATGTATAAATACATGTACCCACTAGTGTCTTGGCTAAATGCTTTAATAACTCCTCGAATGATTATCATTATTTGTTAAATAATTTTAATATAGGTCTTTCATCTCTAGGAGGAGCCACAGTTTCATTTGTGGGGTGAGCTCCAATTTAAACATTAGTTCATGCAGAGATGTTCTTTCTTTTATTGCTCAGACAAGCCACAAGCAAATGGCATTTTTCACATACATTTTGGGCCATATTATATTTTATACTGAAATATACTATATTTTAACCTGAAAAAGTGAGGTCACCTACTTATTAAACACACAACCACTTTCTGCTTCATTGGGATTGTGTTCACATGTGCCAGGTGTATATTTATATATACATATATATATATATATTATATATATAATATATATATATGTTTATGTGTTATATATGTGTGGAGAACAACAGCTCTATGACGGGGGAAGGACTGAACCGGGCGGGCACTAGGACCCAGTGCCTCACGGACTCCATATATAGGCACTGCAGTGTGACGTCAGCCGCTGCAGAGGAAACATGGAGGACGGCGGAGTCGTGCTTGAGAAAGCGCTGGTGAGCTTTTCTGAGGCCTTTTAATCTGCTGACGAGGCCGACGTTTGCAGCTCATTTACCGTACATATATACGATAGTACACGTAATGGAGACGCATATACAGCTGACATACGAGGCTCTGGCCTTTTAATCGTCAGTGAAAAGCTGTCGATTCATTCAGCCCGCCGCGAATGCTCAGTCATGCCGTTTTCCTGACAGCGGCTAACGTTAGCATGTTTGCTTTCGTTCATTTACAGAAAACTGGCGCTTCAGTATCAATCTTCTGACTTCACTTGTTTTTTTGCACCATGTTAGCACTGTCTGGGGTCATTGTGAAAAGATTTGTCCGGGTTTACTCTTGTAAGCGCAGCCTGAACATCATTTGGGCTAGCGGTTTAGCATAGCAGTCTGCATTAGATTGTTTACCGGGTGAGTTTGTTGATCGTTTGGGTAACAACATGTAAAAACATTGATGAAAAAGCAACAATGTCAGGAGTTAATGTACGTTAAAACGTGAATATGTATATGTTGCATGATATTCGTGACTATCAGTGTCAATTCAAGTATGTATGTCAGAGGTATAATAATAATGTTTGATAATTCTGTTAAGTGATGTTATTGTGAATGGTGTTTCTGTATTTTGTCACGGCCTTCTAGATTTATTTGCATTGTTTGCAAGTACAGTTATGTATTTGTTTATTTAACATATAGTTTTCCTACAGGATGAAGTGCCAACGCTGAATTCAAGACCCCAGACCGGCTTGTCCTTCTTGACTCCTGAAGCAGAAGATCTGGAGGATCTTTACAGCAGATATAAAGTTGGTTTGTTTTGGTGTTTTATGTGACATGCATTAACGTGTTCTTTAACAGTGTTGGCATGATGCTGTGTAACATAAATGAAGTATTTATAGAAAGTGTCTATTTTTACGGCTGATGGTCTTTAACTGCCCTTCTGTCCACACTGCAGAAGCTGCAGCAGGAGCTGGAGTTTTTGGAGGTGCAGGAGGAGTACATTAAAGATGAACAGAAGAATCTAAAGAAGGAGTTCCTTCATGCCCAGGAGGAAGTAAAGAGGATACAGAGCATCCCCCTGGTTATTGGCCAGTTCCTGGAAGCAGTTGATCAGAATACTGCTATTGTGGGCTCAACTACAGGTAAACTGTTTAATCTGTTAGTATTAGTATCGGTAGACATTGTTAACCTTCTGTAATTGTAGGAGGTTTAAATTTAACAGGCCAGATGTAATGCTAGTTTAGCTTAATGGCAATTGAACTGGATAACTGTGAATCGTCTAACCAGGATTTGATTGGTGTTGGGAAGGTACAGTGTGTAGTATGTTTTGCACCTGACTACTGTAAACAGCTCTACAGACAGTTAAAGCTATGCGGTGCCATGCAAGTAACAGAACGATGCAGTGCTGAAGCAGCTTATATATAATTCAGGCACAATCAGGGACAGCGGAATTAGTTTCCACAAATTTCACGTGATGTTGTTAAATTACTGTTGGATATTGGAGTTAATTTACTCACAGACAAAATGGTAAATGTTAGCTTACAGTGGAAGTCAAGCCAGTCTTTAGCCTTAACATCACTTCCACCTGAAGCTCAGTTAATGCAACAATAATGGAACGATTGTGGGTTCTATTCCTTAAAATTCCCTTATTGGTTTCATATTTGATTTTGTAAGTGTGGCAAATGTTAAATAAAAGCTATGGATAATGTTTCCATTCCTGCAGGCTCCAATTACTATGTGCGAATTCTAAGCACCATTGACAGAGAGCTGCTAAAGCCCAATGCCTCTGTTGCTCTGCACAAGCACAGCAATGCGCTGGTGGATGTTCTGCCTCCAGAGGCCGACAGCAGCATCATGATGCTCACCTCAGGTAAGAGCTTCTTTGAGGAACGATACAGATGATGTCATTAGTGAGTCGCTTTGTGCTTTGTCTGGAAAGCTGTTGCGGTAACCTTTTCCTAGCATTGTTGTCACTGTGATATGATGTGATTGTGATTTATTATTAGTCACTGTGATGTGTCATCTTCAGATCAGAAGCCTGATGTGACATACTCGGAAATTGGAGGAATGGACATCCAGAAACAGGAAGTGAGAGAGGCGGTTGAGCTCCCTCTTACACATTTTGAGCTGTATAAACAGGTATGTGAGTGAAAGTGCTTGTGGGAAACAGGTGGGCTCAAAGTGTATCTGTTCGTTCGTTCATTCATTTCTTCTGTTGGTTTTCAGATTGGTATTGACCCACCCAGAGGAGTGCTAATGTACGGACCTCCTGGCTGTGGAAAGACTATGTTGGCAAAGGCTGTGGCTCACCACACTACAGGTAGTCTCATGACTGATGAACAGTGTTCTGAGTTTTCCTCCTTAATCTCCAAATTTGCTGCCGGTTTGGGTGCTAAACTTGTTTACCATGAGTATACATGGAACTGAATGGCTGTGAACGGAACAGAACAGTTTGTTTTGCTTTTAATTTATGAATTGCTTATGGGTTGTTTATGAGTTTATCAATCCTGTTTTGCAGCGGCCTTCATCCGCGTGGTGGGCTCAGAGTTTGTGCAGAAGTATCTCGGCGAGGGTCCTCGCATGGTACGAGACGTCTTTCGGCTGGCCAAAGAGAATGCCCCAGCAATAATTTTCATAGATGAGATTGATGCCATCGCAACCAAACGTTTTGATGCACAGACTGGAGGTTTGAGTCTGTTTGAGTATTTATTATAGGAAATGCTATTTCGGGGAAAACGACTTTTAAACTGTTTTAAACTGTAAACATTCTGTATGACAAATATATGCCCAAAGCATCTGTACCTAATTACTGTAACTTGCCAATGTTTAATAAACAGTTATATTTATTAATTATTGTGAGAAATTATTGTACAAACAATTCTTCTGCCAAGTAATACATACTGTAGTGCAGTGAGTGGCATAAAGCTGAGGTTTATCCAATCAGAATGAATATTTCAAGTGTATGACTGAAAAACAATTTTTTCTCTGTAGATCTGATGGTTTATTGTTTTTGTCTGGTTTTTGTAGCTGACAGAGAAGTGCAGAGAATCCTGCTTGAGCTCCTCAATCAAATGGACGGATTTGACCAGAACGTTAATGTGAAGGTTAGAAAACAATGTTTAAAGAATTACTAGACTTCTGTTGTTGTATTGTCTTCCTCTTTTCAATCTGTTGTAATTAGGTTTCAGTCTACTGATGATGTCACTTAAAGCCCTGCTGATGACCTCTGTTTACTTCAATAACAGGTCATCATGGCCACTAACAGGGCTGACACACTAGACCCAGCGCTGCTGCGTCCCGGCAGACTGGACCGTAAGATTGAGTTCCCACTGCCAGACCGTCGCCAGAAACGCCTGGTGTTTTCCACCATCACCAGCAAGATGAATCTGTCAGAGGAGGTTGACCTGGAGGACTGTATCCTGAGCCTACAGCAACAGCCTCATCATTTCTACTGTTTAATCAGTTAATGGCTGCTTTTTATCCAAAGCGACTTTAGCTATATTAGGAGTATTAGCAGTGCTGATGAAATTTTCATAAAAGCCGTTTTCTGCAACTTGGCAGTCAAGACCAACAACTAAAAGCATATGTTTAGAAAGTGCTGTTTGCTTTTTACAATTGTTCTTAACCAAAGCACAGATGTTGCCAGGCCTGACAAGATCTCTGGTGCAGATATCAACTCAATTTGCCAGGAGGTGAGTCAGAAGAGACAGTGTTTTTACTCTGTCAAGGCATTGTTCATTTTCACAATCTAAAGCAGAATAGAAGCTTTAGGTATCTATCTGTCTGTCTAATTTGCATGTCTGTCTGCTTATTAATTTATGTCGGAGTGGACAAATATATGACAGTCTAAAAACATAATTTTATGATTTGTATATATATATATTATGCAATTGATTTCTTTATTGCTTTATTGCAAAATGCAGAATTGTATACAATTATACAGAGTTTCATCCAGAGTTTTCAACCCTGAATCATGGTTTTCTGTGTACAGGCTGGAATGCTGGCTGTGCGTGAGAACCGTTACATTGTGCTGGCTAAGGATTTTGAGAAGGCTTACAAGACTGTTATCAAGAAGGATGAGCAGGAACACGAGTTCTACAAGTAGAAAAATCATGAGCTAGATATTAGCATTAGCGATTACCCAGCTGACGCGTTTATTTCTGCGTACAGTGTCGTTGAAGATGTAAAAACCTAACCTCGATTTATGCATTCAGAGTTAACACTGCTTGTACTGGGACAGGATTTATTTACAGATATAAAATATGAATGCATCAACACGTACATCTGGTGAGCATGTTATGTATTCAGTTTATTGAAGAAAAAGCAGCCATTCAAATGTTTTCCATAAAATAACTCGAATAAAGACGTTTTTGATAACAAGCCTGTGCTATGAGATTGCTTTCTGTGTGTTTATTTTCTGTTTTTTTTATTTTTATTATAATATATTATATTATAGATTATAATTATTATTATTATTTTCTGATAATTTAGCAAATAATCAATCAGTAAAGTTATTAGAAAATGTATTAAAGAACTTTTGGTCCTATATTGCTACAGTTGACATCTATTATCATTTTTGATCTGTTGATTTTCACTGGTGAAGACAATCAATCCCTCTCTATCTTTTGAGTGACCACTTATGTTTTGAAGCTCTTCAGTCTCTTACTGTACTGAAGTACTGCCCTTTCACCACAAGATGGAGTCTGGTTATAAAAATGTGCAGAGGCCTTCTCGGATCAGAGTAGATTTAACCTGATTGTTATTGTGCATAGTACAGAGCCCATGAAATGGAGTTTGCATCTGACCTGAGACATAAATGATATGTACAATAATGTATATTAAAATGTTATTATGGTTGTATAGAAAAAGAGACCAGCTCAGTGCAAATGACATATGATAAAATATATATTAATATATTAACAAGAAACATTGTAAATGGTTATAGAACAACAGCATTATAATATTGTGCAGTATAGTATTATTGTTTCAGTGTATTCTGAGACCAGTTGTTTGTGCATCGGTCATGAGATTAGATAAAATCAATTTGATTATTGATCCCTCAAGGGAGAAATTCACACTAAATATTCCTCCTTTCTGACACTTTAGGATTGATCAGTCCATCACTGATCAATACATTTAGGCTGTCCAAGGTAACAGGTTCAACAGGCCCGGGTGGGTTTAGGTGACAGATGTGAAGGATTATCTCTTGTGAAGACAGAATGACCCCTCCTATGAAACTAACTGTGAAACTATGCTTTTAAAGCTTGTATTTAAAACAGCTGGGGTGATTTCTATATGATTATTACATGCTGTTGGGCAGATTATAGGTAACATGTGAGTAACATATTTAAGGCAAAATCATGCAAAAAAACCCAGCACCTAAATCATGGTTGTGCATGTTATTGTCTGCATAAAGACAATACTTCCAGTGTTTTAGACGTATTAATGTTATTGCTTGTTTTAAGCAATATTATTGCTTAAGTTACTCAAACATTTTTTTAAAAGTCTGTAATGTTTTGGAAATATTTCACAAACTACTAAAGAATAACGTTTTTGATATAAATGATATATAATGTTAAAAATTCAATACTGCAAGAACGTTTATGATAACTGAGAGAACCCTTAGAGAACGTTGCCTGTTAGCTACTGTTGTAACCTTTTAAGTGTTAAAAAGTTGTTTGAAGAGCTTTATTATATTCCAGTATTGATTGACAGGGGTGGGTTATAAACTCACCTGCCCTGTACAGTAACTGTTGTGTATATTTAATGTACTTTTTTACTTGTGTATAATGAGCTCAAATGACGTTTAAAAGTCTTTGATCCAAAGCAATTGTTCATATTAAGTGTCACAGACGGATTAACACGTTTAAAGCCCGAACGTCCAAACAATAAATTATTAATCTGAGTTATTCATCATTAACAACTCTTGTTCTTTAAAGGATTAATATCACGAAACACCTTAAAGCATGGAAAAGCATGGAAAAAAGCATGGAAAAGCATGGAAAAAAGCATGGAAAAGCATGGGGAAAAAGCATGGAAAAGGCATGGAAAAGCATGGGGAAAAAGCATGGAAAAGCATGGAAAAAAGCATGTAAAGGCATGGGGAAAAAGGAAAAGGCATGGAAAAGCATGGGGAAAAAGCATGGAAAAAAGCATGTAAAAGCATGGGAAAAAAGCATGGAAAAAGCATGGAAAAGCATGGGAAAAAGCATGGAAAAAAGCATGGAAAAGCATGGAAAAAAGCATGGAAAAGCATGGGAAAAAGCATGGAAAAGCAAGGGAAAAAAGCATGGGGAAAAGCATGAAAAAGCATGGAAAAAAGCATGGAAAAAAGCATGGGGAAAGCATGGAAAAAAGCCGCACACAGACAAATATCCTTTTGCATAAATAAAACTTTGACGTGGAAACGCGCAGAAAACCAGAGGCGCCCTTCTGTGCGCGCTCACGCGTTAGCACAGCAGCCGGGAGCGCGCAACACTTCCTGTGCACGCTGGTCGCTTCAACTCCGACGGGAGAGCCGCGGTGAGGGAGCGAGTCGACCAAGTCCTCCAACGGGGAACAAGTAACGAAATATCGGACTTAATGCTCCGGCACACCGCTCGGGATCCATCGGGTGGGTTTTAAAGTGTCGCTTCTGGATGTTTTCTCCGCTGCTGGCGTTTGTATTTGTATGATATTTCCAGGGTTAGTGAGTGTGTGAGGAGCCCCAGTTGTGTTAGCCTGCTGTAGCTAACTACCAGAGCATCGTCCCCTCCTCACAAGTTAGAGATTAAAAGCAGGTTCGTGTGGATGGCATGTCGCTTTATAAGATGTTAAACGTGCCCTCACGACACCTCCAGCATCATCCGCAGCCTCCGCCGCCGCGGTGTGTGTTACTCCGATGCTCGACGCGACATCGGTACCCGTGCCTCCGTTTTATTGATCTGGATGTCCGACTGCGTTTGGCGCTTCTGTGGCGATCAGAAAACAACACGAAAACAACACAAAACAACACAAAACAACACAAAAACAACACAAAACACGATCTCTACACTTTATTGCGTCCTTTGATTTGCGCTTGTTTGTGTTTCGCATCGTTTTGCGACGGAAATGCTTCTTTACGTGTTATCTGGAGCGGTTTTGTAAAGGCACAGGCGTGTTGTCGTTTTAAGGGACTTTATGGTTGTTTTAAGGGACTTTATGGTTGTTTTAAGGGACTTTATGGTTGTTTTAAGGGACTTTATCGTTGTTTTAAGGGTTTTTATCGTTGTTTTAAGGGACTTTATGGTTGTTTTAAGGGTTTTTATGGATGCTTGGTGAAGTGTCTTGACTTTTTTCCTCTCGTTCCTTCAGGCGGTTCACTGTTATTTGGTTTCTTAAGGTTGCGCAACTGAAGGCGGAATAACGGGTTCGGTAATTCAGCCTGAATACACACGAGTTACGCCTGAAAATACGCGTTATGTTGTATATTTGGTGTGTGTGTTCATGTCATTTGATATAATTACTGGACGGAACAATTGTATTAAAGAAGGAAAGAAATGTCTTTGCACGTTGATGTCTGAATATCATAACCAGGAAGTATTTATATCAGCATCTGAGATATCAGGCCAGATTACCTTGAGAGCTCCGTTTTTTACATTTGCAATGCAAAGTCATGGCGTGTAGTAATGCAGAGGCATTTTGTGTAAGTAACTGACTGTATTTGTGTAATTAATTTTGCCTTTGTCCAGACAATGAAGTAAACATCGCTGTGAAAAGAGCAATTTTGAGAGTTTGAGCAATTCGTGGAAGCAATCATGACAAAACATGAATGGAATGAAAAGTGTTTTAGGCAAGAACTAATTTATACACCAGCTCAGGAATTCATGGCCTTTGTCGTCCTTTGGAAAGGATTTATGAAGTACGTTGGGTTCGAAACACTTTACAGCCCTGTTATTTCAGGAGAAGTCTTTGTATTAGTTAGTGAGAATTGCTTGAAGCGTTTAAGTTCAGTTCTTTGCCAGGATGCACTTAGTTAAGACACAGTGGTTGGTGAACCCTGCGGCTCTTCTAATGAATTGCTGTGCTTTGTTTTTCTGTGTGAGGCTTGGGCTGGTTCATGTTTTTAGTCTCCCAGGGTCTTATCGCTTGGTTACAGATCCAGCAGCGGGCTGTTTCGCATACACCCGGGGCCCTGCCGTCCCCATGGTTTTCTGACATGGTGTGGTTTCGCCTTTACACAACCAAGGTCAAATAAGTGTATCTGTCAATTCAGTTCATTTCTGCTTTTCTCGAGTGACGTTGTACATGAGTCAGAGGCATTATTTCCTGGCCTGATTCTGACATGCTGTTTCTCAAAGTTAAGACAAGGTTTAAGGTTTTGGCTAAATTTGTATCAGCGGCTCTTCAAGGTTCATAATTTTTCCACCCCTGGATTATCAGCATTTTCCAGAACTGCTCACCTGCTTGGATTGGCGGCATCTGTCTGTTCTTATGTGTTAAGGGACTTCATCCACAACTAGTTGGATGTTTATTCTAGGACTAGTTAATCCCAGCAGGGCTTGGCTTTGTGTACTTGATGTCACCATAGCGTAGAACCCGTGCTGAGATTTTTAAAGCTCTGTTGCCAACAGTGATTCAGGTTTACTGAATCATTGGTCTGTGTTGTATCAGGGATATGTTTGAAATTTGAAGAATGCTTTCAATGAACTATATCTGTACCGGGAAATAAGCACTGCACGGTAAATATTTGCTTTGGTTGTGTCTAAAATCCACTCGGATTATAACATTTAATGCGATGGCGGTCAGAAATCAGTTGGGCTTAAAGAAGGAAATACCTGCAGTGAATAAAACGTGATGTTGTTGACTTGCGAGGCAGCTGTCAGGTCACGTTTGGTTTATTTAAACAGCCACCTGTTTGTCAGTGCACTGATAAGAGATAGCAACACTAATATAAGAGTGTTTGGTAAATGTCGTGGTCCATTTAACAATGTTATATGAAGACTTTCCAGATTAAACAGATGGTTGCGAAATCTTTGTGTGGTTAAAGACCGTTTCAGTTTGAGCACTGTTTTCATTTTCACATTCATGATCAATTCTCTCATTGTTTCCATGTGAAACCGCGTGAGGGAGCGCACCCCTCCTCATCAGGATATTGTTATTTTTTTTTTATAATTATTTTTTTGTCCCAGTAAGTCATGCAAACAGATCTTTGGTTGTTTTACTGTACGGTTCATTAAACATTAATATTAATAAAAGTTTTATGTTGGATCATTTCAGGTAGCATCTGTGTAGATTCGGCCTGTTTACCCTTTACTTCTCCTGTGCACAGATGTTATATGAAAGCCTGGATCTAACCAGAGGACAGTTTAACAGTGTAAGGCCACACTGTGTCCTCTTTATTAAAGCACTTTTAGCTCACAAAGTTCGTCCCCAGCAAGACTGTTTGGTTCATTGTATTTATCATCCTTTTTTAATTCAGAATTTGCTGAAGGACATTAATGCACAGGACTGTTTAACAGGCGGTCTTTGCGTGCCATGTGGATTCAGTTGGTTTCTGTTCCTTTCTTCATGTCAAAGTTTACAATTACTTGTTGAATTATGGATGTTTCTCAGATGTGGTAAACCTAGTGAACCTGAAGTGATCTTGTTTGTTTCTAAAGACTTGTTTTTGGTTCTGTAGTAAAAAGAACAGGAACCAGTTTGTACTTCTGTGAAACAATCTATTTTTTGTAGTCGTGTTAAATTAGTGCTGTTTAGTCATTTTTTTAACTGCATATTGGTGGTGAAGGCAGTGTAGTGTCATACATGCTGTGGTTTGTTCTGCAGACGTTGTGTGTTTGAAACTGTTGTAAGCATGCTTTGTTACATATGGACATACGTTGGTGAATTGGCTGATAGATTGACCGACGACCCTGTGCAACAGTGAATCTGTAGCATACGGCATTGTTTTTCGATTGACGACCCTTTATACAAAACTCCTCATTTTGTTCTTTCTGACTTTTTCTACTGCGCTGCAAATCTAACACATGCAATCCAGATGCTCCACGACGCCAGCCAACGGTTCTCCGCCGTCATTCGTCTCTCTGGCTAAGAGCTCGTAGAGTTTGACTGTTCTACTTTTAATTTGCTGATCCTTTTCCTTACAAATACAATGGTCGCTTTCTCTTAAAGGGCCGGTGCGCCTTTTGTTGGTTCAGTGTGTGCTCAGTAATTGCTGGGGAATGTTCCTAAGCACATTATTATTGGCTTAAAATGAAGATTTGCCTGTATTTTCACAAGCATATCGGAGTTCAGAAGTAATTATGGTCTGATGAATCAGGGCCAGTGTGAGAGAGTTTTGGACCAGCTGACGAAAGTCTCACATGTTCTGTTGATAGTGTGTCTTTTATGCCTTGCCAACGTAAACATTTGTTTTTCGGTGATGTTTTGGAGCTTGTTTGGTTGAATCTTGCTGATGTAACAAACAGTGTCAGCAAGGTAACGTTTCCAAGCCGGTAAGTGCAGATGAGGTTTTGATGTGTTCGTAAATGTTCGTTAATAGATTAAGTTACATTTGTAGAGTGAGATTTTTTTTTAGCTACTATTGCAATTACAAATGTATTTGTCAAATGCGTTATTTGTCAAATAATTTTACCACCAGCTCTGTTTAAACCATAAAATTGCAGGTTGCTTTACATGCTTTTCCTTACGTATGTTAAAGTCAAATGAAGTGCCAAACTGACATTTTCCAGGAGATGGCTCATAATGATTTATAATCTTATTATTAGCTTATCGTTGTGAATCGGGGTAAGGCACAGAGACGATTTTGAACACTGATCTGTCATGTACTTACTCAATAACTTCTTATTGTTCATTAAAAAAAAATTATGGATTACAGCTTTCATTAAAATACATTTTTAAGGTGTCCATAAAAATGTTGCATCAAACCATCTGTGCTGGCTGAATGGAGCTGAGCTTGGAAAGTAAATGTTTCAGCTTTAAAAGCCACACGGATCGCCATGGGCTACACAACGTTAAAGATCTCTCTGTGTATTTATGTTAATGGACTTTACATTTATCTATTCAGACTCATTCTAGTGTGTTTGTCAGTGCGTATGAGTTTAATATTAAAACCCTCGGGCAGAATATTGTGCAGTTTATGGCCGTGTGCGTACAGAAGCCTAACACTGGCTGCGGGAAAGAAAAAAGTCAAAGATAAAAGATTGTGTGTTTTGGCTGGTGGAGATGCAGTCGGTCCTGCCAGCCCTGTCCATCTGAACCCAGAACAACAGAGGGAGGATATGTGCTCTGGCAAAACGAGATAGAAACCATGAATTCTTGTGTCTGGAGCGTTCCAGCTCTATCCATGATTAATATTTGTTCTGTCACTCACTTCTTACTGTCTTCTTGTAATTTAATAGGATTATGTAGATTAAAACAAACTACAACAATTTCATGTGTAAAGAACTTTATTGAAGTAAATGTTAAGTTGCAATGTGCTTTAAACAATGTGATAATAAATTTATATTGATAAGTGCAGATCAATTTAGGCCACTCCTCTGTGCAGTTTGCTCTGTTGTATGGCTGTGTGACAGAAGAGTTATTTCTTTCTATAATAACATCACATGTGAAGTGAGCTTTCATCACAGAACTAATCTCTTTTTTAGATAAACAGCTGATAAACAGCTGATAAGAGCGATCCAGCCAGCTCTAAATTAGCTGGTTCATCTCACTTACCGCTGTAACTGAGCATGCTGGTTTAACAGACTGATGACACATTCAGACAGAGTTAGTCTGGCTTTTATATAAATGACAAGACAGAGGCAGGAACACCCACAATACATCACACATAAGATCAGAATCTCATCTAATGACAAAAACAACACAATCTCAGCTTGAGAGAAACCGCGTCAGTACTTCACCGATAAAGACCAGAGCATTTGATTTAACAATGAAGATCAGCAGAAAGTGAGTACTGCTAGTTTTAAAAGCAGTCGCTTACAAACAATTACCTATTATAGTTACACTGTTTTTACTATTGATCACAGTAACTGTTTTTTATGTTTTATAAATCACAATCGGAGTGTTTAGGACGTTGGCTAATAGGAAGTTAGCACCACATTTTTGGCAGAAATGATGTTTGTACGGATAATATTTTTATATAATTCCAGATCGAAATGGATGTTATTGATTTATATTTGTTCAAATGTGGACTTGTTTCTTTGTTTAGCTATGCTTTCAGAGTGTGCGTGTTGGTTTACATGTTCAAATATCTGTTTGTTTTCATTTAAATGGTTTTATATTGCTGCAAAAAAGAATGAGAATTGTTTTGATCATAAAAGTTAAGAAATTTGTGGATGTCATAAATACAGAATACTGCACAGTTTGTTTTAAGTGTGAGTCCTGCAGGTAACACAAATGTCTTGTTTGAGTTCTGGGCTGAGAATGTTTACTAGATAAATCAGTACTACAAATAAAGTAGTAAAGGTTTTGGGTTATTTTGGATTAGGTTTATGATTAGTCAAACTCTGACTAAGTAGGGAGTGTCTTTAGTCTCTATTACCATTAAAATGATTGACTCAAGATCAGATTACAAAGAGATGACCAGGATTTAACTGACTGGACCCGTGTGCTGTCTCGCTTATTTTACCTTCGTTCAATCCAACAATCCCTGCGCTGGATTAGGATTATCAGCCTGAGAGATGCTTTTAATGAGCCGCAATTAAGTCTCTCAGGCAGATTAAATGAAGTTGTTTTAAAGAATGAAAAAGCCTGTTTCTTCTAGGCAGTGATCCTGATGATGGGACAGAATTTCCAGCAGTGTTGAAGTGGCTTTTGGGTCGAAGTCGTGCTCTGCTCTTACAGAGTTCCCGCTGAGGAACAAGGCCTGTGTCTGGGAGGTCAGCCATTTTGGAACTAAGTGCAGTCTTTATTCATCCAAACAAATTTTCAAGATACTGAGAGGGGAGCAACACAAGCTGGCAGTGTTTGCTCTAAAACAGTTTACATTTCTGTCACGCCTGACTGTATTTCACAATACTGCATCAATATTTGCTTGCCAAGCATCAGTATTTTAGTAAATTTTTTGATGTATTTTTGGGAAAAGGACATTCTCACTGCTATTGGTGAGCAAATTTTGATTACAGATATATTTGTTTGTCCACTTCTGATGGTAAATTTTCTACTTTTCAAAGTTTGTCATAGATGCAAGTCAGTACAGATGTTTTTATTAGTAGACTGTCCTGAGTGTCTAAAGTGAGTTATTTGCGGAATAAAGGCAAATAAACAAATTTAGGTTTGGTAAAGTCACTCTGGGTCATTTTTCATGCCTTCCTCTTTGTTTTTCAGGCACGGACTCTTGTCATTGGACCAGCTGGTGTTGGACCCTCCCCCTGCACAGAGACAATAGCAGTCCCTCCCCCCTCCTCTTTGTTTGCCCCATACACATCCAAGACTCAGACACGTACGCGCTCTCTTGTTATGACATGCTCAGCTTTATAGGGGCCATGAGGCATTTACAGACTTTTTGTGATTGCTGAGGACTACTGTCGGGTTCCAGTCAGGTTCCTTTCAGCAGTCAGACTCTGCTTCCCTAGTGGAGCTTCATGCAAGCTCAGTAGATCATTGAATCATGAAAACACGGGAGGACCACTGGGGGTTGTATATTAATAGCCTAACAGGCTACCAGTGAGCAAAGTGAATCAAATCGTACCTGCAGCAAGTGTGAACATCTCTTGTAGGAGGATAAATGATATCCCTCTTTCTCATCAAACACATGTGAAGTGCCTTCATCGAACCGTTGTTTACACTGCAGATATCTGCTCCACATATCTGAGCCATCTCTGCCATTCCCTGAAAAACCCTGATTTGTTTACCTGGTTCTCCAAGGTTCCACAGACCTATCTTCCTTGTAATTTCACAGCTGCAGTTGTTTTTGTTGGTGTCATCTGTTTGCATGTTTTCACATGTTGATGCAGAACTCTGAAGAACCTGCATGCAAGGAATGAGACGACCGGAGAGGCGGGTTCCTCACACGTGTCAGAAATAAAGTCACTTGGATTCTTCTTTTGACTCTCAGACTTAGGGTACTGATTCTTTTGCTCGGTTCTGTCACCATGTTCACACTGCAGTCCAAATGGCGATACCTGATCATGCTCTTGGGCGTCCAGTTGGTGGTGATGGCGATTCTCTCCAGAGAGGGCTACCAGAAACGGGTGTCATATTTGTTCAGGATTTTCCGTAAGACAGATTCTACATCGGGGCATGCCGGTGGGCGGAACCACACGGATGTCTATGCTAACCTCTCCCTTTTGGGCCCCACTCTCAATAAAGAGGATATGCCCTACTGCCCTAGGAAGTCTCCTCTGATTGGTGAGTTTGACGGCTTCCCCTGATAGTGTGTTGTCAGGTTTCTAATCTCTATTTTGAATTTATCGTCTGAGTGTGTCTGCAGTTAACAGGAAGTGTCATGTAACTTTCTTAGACAAACAATAGTATTAGAACATTTAGTTTTCTGCTTTCTAACTAGTAAAACCAAATTGCAGTATATTTGCTAGTGGCCATTATCTGTGGCTATTAAGATATGAGCATCAGTGTGAAACTAGCATGATACTGTTTATCTGTTGGAGTTCTTCGACTTTCTTGCGGGAAAAGAGTTCCAGTAGATGTTCACACTTCCTTTATCACATTCAGGTGGACCAATCCACGTCACATTCCCCTCCAGACTCACACTTGCCGAGGTGGAGAGGAAGAATCCACTTGTGGTCCGCGGGGGGCGTTACAGACCCCCAAACTGTGAGGCACGTCACCGTACCGCCATAGTCATTCCCCACAGAAACAGAGAGCACCACCTGAAGTTCCTGCTGTACTATCTGCACCCCTTCCTTCAGCGTCAGCAGCTCAGTTACGGCATTTATGTCATTCATCAGGTATGCAGACAATGCAGAACCCAATCGCTCACCAAAGCACATTTAACTTGCATTTGCTGCTTGACGATTGTTAATTATAGACTCTGCCTTCACAGTTTCACAGCTTGTAGAAAGATGTAGTTGCTTGGTTACGTCCCAAATATAAAGGTGTGAAATTCAACTCAAGCTTCATTGCGAGTGCTTGGTCCTGTTATAGGTGTCCTGTTATCTAGATGCAAACCTGTACCGTTCGCTTTCAGAAGTTCACTCACAGATCATCCGCCCCCAGCTGGTCTGTTATTTTACTGGAAAAAGTGGAAATGATCCTTTTGTTTTTCAGTGTGATGCAGGATTGTGCTAGATTTACACCCATTTCATCTCAACACATTCCCTACATGTATTGTTTTTTTAGATTAATGCAGTTTTTGCAGGATTGTAGCTGAACAGCATGAAATTGTTGATGCAGCTGGATTATTTTTGATGAGAGCATTAAGACAGATATTTTAATAGATATTTATCTGTTTTATTTGATTTATTTCCGTCAAACAGTTGAATCTGTTCTTTTCAGTAAATCTCTTAAGAATAGATTCAGTAATCCATTTGCTTACAATTTCTTGATTACAGAAGAAATCAAATCGAAAAAAATGCTAAATACAATCAAAACATGCTAAATAATGTGATATGCCGTTTGTGATATGATAATGCTTCAATTTTGTATATTAACTTTAAATGCAATTAAAATACATTAAAAAACTGATGTTTATTTAATCAACCTAAAACTTAGATATACATAACTTTTGAAGTGTTAATATCATTTAGTTACAAACAATGCGATGTGCATATTTTCAGTATTTGCAATATTTCAGTTTTATTTCGCAGCCCTGTTTGAAATGATGGATCACCATGAGCAAAAATCATCTCTGTTTATATTCAAGGCTCTGATGTTTCCACCTCATGGCAAGAGGGCAAAGATTAAAGCGTAATCCTCATTAATCTGCCCTCTGATTCCAGACCACCTTATACCAGTAGATTCAGCCTGTTTTTATGAGTGCTACATACTCAGTGATTTTTCTGAATGCTTTGTCTGGGTCAGTTCTTGTGTAACTAGGTTCATCCATTCGTTACATACAAAACACAATATCTGGTTGTTATCACTGTAAATACTTCGACATTAATGCTGGTTATTGTTTTTTTGTAGGCGGGTAATTACACCTTTAACAGAGCAAAGCTGATGAATGTGGGTTTTCGTGAGGCCATGAGGGATGAAGATTGGGACTGCCTCTTCTTCCATGACGTGGACCTCATTCCTGAGGACGATCGCAACACCTACGTTTGCGACACACATCCCAAACACGCTGCCATTGCCATGGACAAATTCGGCTACAAGTCAGTTCTTTACATTTTGATGCATTTAGCGCATGCTTCTATGCAAAGCCACCTAAAATGCATTCTGGATTATTTGTGTTTGTTTAATTGTAAATCAAAGCAGTCTGACCTCAGCAGTCATTTATGTTCATTTATCTTTCCTTCCTGTTATCATTCAGGTTGCCTTACAAAATGTATTTTGGGGGAGTATCAGCGCTGACCCCTGATCAGTACCTCAAGATGAATGGATTCCCAAACAATTACTGGGGCTGGGGTGGCGAGGACGACGACATCGGAATCCGGTGAGTGTGTGTGTTCTTGTGTGTTTTAGGGTTGGAGGGGGGTGAGTGTGTGGCAGATACTTTGTTTTGTGTATGTGTGTGTAAAGAGAGGATTCTGTGTGGGAGGGGCTCTTCTCTTGTGATGTTGCTGGCTGTGAGCCAGCTATCGGCCTTTGAACAAAAGGTGACGTTCAAATCCTGATGGCTCACAGTGTCCACATCTGTCGGTGTATTAGCGTCTCTGAGAGCGCCAGACGAACGTTTGTTCAGAATAATTTATTGCCGTGGCCTAGTCCATGTTCTATGACGCACAGAGCTGTGGTGCTTATGTGGGCGTCACAAGGTGAGTCTGGCCTGTTGTTTTCTGACTAGGGCTCTGCCGTAATGCAATGGCAACAGAATTAAAATTATGGGATTAATTGCAATTGAATATTTTCATCGTTCGACAGCCCCTGCGATGCATCACAAAGTCTGTGTTAACCATAAATAAAGTGTGTAAAAAACATTTTGAGTAGCAGTTTTGAAATGAATTTGTGTTGATTCATTTCAGAATGTACAAACAAAATTACAAAATACAAAATTAAGATTACATCACCACATCGTGCGGGGTGTTGTTACTGTGTAACAGAAAGGTAGACATATTTGGTGCAGGGATTGTTGTACTGTGTTTCTCCTCTGTTCTTTAACATTCTCTCTTGATTTTCAGTGTATCACTTGGAGGGATGCTGATCAGTCGTCCGTCTTTAAAAGTGGGCCGGTATAAGATGATCAAACACAAACATGACAAAGGGAACGAAGTTAATCCTAAAAGGTAAAACTGCTTGTGTAAAAGGTAAAACTGCTTGTGTAAAAGGTAAAACTGCTTGTGTAAAAGGTAAAACTGCTTGTGTAAAAGGTAAAACTGCCTAAAAGGTAAAACAGCTAAAAGTGACTGTGTATACTAAGATTTCAAAATCTCCTTCAGTAATTCCTCTTGCGTTTGTCAGATTATGTACTAGCAAACATCCTTTTCAAAATGATGACATCATCACCTGGTACGTCCTTTATCAGATGGTCTAAAACAAAAGTTCTTTGCTCTCATGCAGGTTTAACATGTTGGCAAAGACGCGGAATACATGGAAAGAGGACGGTATGAACACAGTGGAGTACGAGATCGTGTCTCGGGACTATGAAGCGCTTTACACCAACATCACTGTCAACATCGGCACAGAGGCGGGCATGCATCCAACAAAAGCAACCACTTCCTAGTGGACTTCCACAGCGACTCAAGAGATTTCCAGAGACCCTACGTGCTTTCCTCACATGCACACAGCCAGTGAATGAAACAGGATTGCACGCCTTGCAACGCACAACAGACTTTTCACTTCCTGTGTACTGTGGTTACCATGGTTACTCACGATCGTCTCCTCCTCTTTCTCCAAAGTTTGACATTTCTCTCACTGGTTCACTTTATCACACGGGACCTTACAGTCCCTTGTCCTGAAATTCTGCAGGATGGATGCGTTTCCTGACGGACAGACATATCGTTCATACTCTGTGCCTGAGGGCACCTTTACAAACCTTTGTTGCCTTAAAATAAAGCTGCACCCTTAGCTTACGCTTCGCTCATGGTGACTGAAGCAAAGGCTTGGCTCCGGTGAGGCCAGCCTCTGGAGAAGGTTCAGTCAATTTCTGCCATGTGTCAGAAATGATGAAGCAGGCTGATGTACTGCTTAACTAGCGTTGTTTGCTGCACTGCTCTGTGAGTCTGGTGCATTTTCTGTTTGGTAAACTAGTACCTTTGATTATGTACTGTAAAGTTGTCCAGGTGGGTGGAGCCACATTTTGTTTGTCTTCCATTTTGAGTAACTTGATCAAAACTGGCCTCTTGTAGTAATAACCACTTCACATTCTTATATTTGTTCTCATTTGTTTAAATGTTTATTTCCAATTTGTCATAATTGCCTTTGGTTTTCAGTAACAGCTTTGGCTTTATAATCAACACACTGCCTCTCGTGATTTATTCAAGACATTGTATTTTAGCTGCATGAGTTTTGTGTTTATGATTTACTGGATTGTGTTGTGGTGGTTCGGCTCTGTTAGGGACAAGCTTGTTGAATGTATCTTTTCTCTGTTCAGCGTCAGTGCAGATCACATCGTATCCATCTGTTAGTCGAGCTGGTTTTATATCGCAAGCTTCAGGAGTCCCTAAAACATTTGCACCCATCTCAAAGGTTTGCAGAACATGCTAATGATGTTAACTGAAGTTTGAACTGACTCTGTGTTTAACAAGTTTCGCGTTTCCACCAAAACTGGCCAGCAATGCACTTTAGCCAAGAAAACTTTGAGGAGATGGTTGTTGGTTTGGAAAAATGAGTGAATTCCCAAACATTTAAATGAAAAATGAGCAAGTCTCACAGAACCTGTAAAGAACATGTACAGGTCATATTTCACCCTAAAATCACAAGAAATTAGTTCAAATTTGAAATTAGGAAAATATTTTTTTTCCATTAAAATTAGAATTATTTATTTTATATTTGTATTTAAATATGAAAGACCTGTATCTAGTAATGAGAAATAATCGTAACAGAATATACAATGTAAAATATAAAAAGTGAGAATACTGTAGTGAGAATAATATTGGGGATAATTTTCTTCCAGCTGTCCAAAAAATGGCTTAATGAACTTAATAGACTATTTTTATGAAATATGTAGTTTCTTATACATATGGGGGTGAATTATAGCCAAAACGTTCATTACAACATTCAACTGCATGTGATCGCAAATCTGCAGAAAACCACTGACTCGACACCCAAGATGACACAATTTGTGTACATTTTCATATTTATATTTGTGTCCCATGAATTTGTGGATATATCAGCAACTGTTGTACTCAGATTGCTGAGAACTTGACTGAAATACGGCCTCCAATGATTTATTAACCTCACGTTTTCCTGTAGCTCATTTAATCTCTGATTGTTTTCAGTGTCCAGATCCACAGACGTTTGAGACGGGGCATGTGTCGAGTGAATGAATTCATATGTGCGTATCAGATTTGTGTGTGATGTTTGTGAGACAGAGAGAACTCAATGATCATCATGTTGGTAGTGTCACATTCTGCTGTTTTCTGTGTGAATGCGACTGTGTCTCTCTTTACTGTTATGTATGCTGTTGGGAACCTGTAACTCAACTGTAACATACAGAGTTATTGGATTTGTACATGCAGAGATACCAAATATATCAATATCTTTAACGTTTATTTTGTAGGAAGCATGTTTTAGTTTTATTCTGACTTACTGGTAATAGTCTTATTTTTAACTTTGTTAACAAAGTGAACATGTTTTGCCCCAGTTTGTTGGCCAAAAGTGTGTTGTGAAAATGTGGTAGATGTCACACACACACTTGTGATTTGTTTAGGATGTAAAGTCTGTTTCCAAGATATTCTTTTGTACATATCACATTGAAAACCTATATTTGATAATTCCAAACATCATCCTTATGAATTCATAGATGGTACTTTAGAATACAATCGGTTGTTCAGAAAAGACAGATATATATATATATATATATTGAGTGACATACACGTCACAGACTGCACAGTACTCAGGTGAGGTGATGGATCAGGTTTGTCTTTATGTGCCTTATTGGGCTTCAGTAATCTAGAACGTGTTCTTCAGTGACAGTTCTCTGATCCGGGGCATTTGTTTCTATTGTCTACAATGTCTCACACAACACAGTGGCCTTACAGTGATTTAATAAAACAGTTTATGTATAAAAGTAAAGTTTCTTGTTGACTGGTGTGTTTAAGATCTGTGTGATTCCTATTAAAAAGAACGTTTGTAACTCTGATAAGTTAATGACAAAGTCAGATGATGTATTTAACTTCTGGCAAAAACTCTTTACAACCCTTTAAAAATAATTTAAACGCTTATAGCATTACTGGACATTAAAGCACTGTTAAGTTACATTAGGACAATGTTTTAAACCCTGGGTTATCTTGCTGTACACTATTCACACTTAGTCAGGGTTAGTAATTAATCCTGAGTAGTCAAGTTACAAGATTTCACACTGTACATTTGTAAATGTAGGGTTCATATTCTTATTTCCATTTCTCTGTGGTTTACAAGTACATATTATGTACAAGTACGGTGTTACAAGTACGGTGCTTACCACCTTTCAAAAGTTTTCTATTTTCCCCAGATAAAGCTTTGTCAGCCCTTGTTGATATGCAACACATCCATATATTGTTTAAAAATTTGTATTTAAGAATACTCATGACAGGTGTGCAAAGAAACGCTTTAATCTTTATTACTCGTTCAACATGACTTACATTAATCAATAAATACGAAAGAGGAAACTGCATGCAACTGACAGATCTCTGCTGCCATCTTGCACAACACAAGTTAAGGCATTAAATTTTCCTGACACTGTCGTACCTGCTGTAACACTGATCACAAATACCCGGCCGACATCAGCACTACACCAAAGCATGAGTTTATAGAAGTTGTTCGACAAATAACAGGGTCACCTACTCGCACTCACCAGCAGAGTCTTTCTGTTTGTTACTGTTCTCACATATGGCTTGACCTCTTTACTTCCTAACAGTTTACATCGCTGTAAACCACACTGGCTAGGTACCTTAGTAAGTGCACTATAACCCATTTAGAACAGCCACTTCCTTGTGGTATGAATGCATGAAATTGTCATCTTATGTAACAAGATTTATAGACTCCTGGGAACTGAACCGGGATTGGACGATCCCCTTTACTTCCCCTGTGCATGTATCTTTAGTGTTGGTGGTCAACAATTCTTTACGAAAAGAACCTGGATCTAGTTCTTACAAAATCATTTTGCAGCAAATACAAATCATATCAAACATACTGTATAATTATCATTAAAAAGAAGGAAAAACAAACATTCTGAATTTAGTGTTCCATCATATGACGTGTATTGTTACAGTGTTTTGTCTACATACAGCTAATGGTGCAGGGACTCTAGGATAAGATTCACGAATACGGCGAATGAAGGGTATCAAAAAGTACAGTCACTCAGGAAATCAAAAATCCTGTACAACCCAAAGATTGCATATGTTCTCCTCTTTCTCTCTTCCGCACGCAGGTCACAAGCTCAGGTCTCTCTTCTGGCTTTCTTCTTTTTGACTTGTTTCGGAGACTCCCAGCTCTCCTCAGATTTTTCTGGAGGGAAAGTATTTTTAGAGTTTAAAAAAAAAGAACGTCTATTAACATCTAGAGTAAACTGAAGTAGCTGGATTTAAGTTTGTGTTCCTATTGTGCAGAAGCTCATAGAATTGCTTTCATGTGATCCAAAGTGTTGACTGCAGTAAATGCTTGTTTAAAGAAGGTAATAGTTGTGTGGTTAAACAGGGTGGGTCGGTAAATCCCTGTACTGTTCTCATATTTACACCCAGCTTTACTGCAGGCCTTTATACTAATTCTAAATCAAAATAAATGTAAACAATAGAGTCTGTTTACCCGGTAAAGTATTTAGATTACTCCATTATTTACACAGTAATCAGATTACTCCATAGACAGCTCTATTGTTGATTACATTAGCACTACTCCTAATGTTTAAATAAAGTGAACGCGGACGTTTAAATGCGTAGCCACTGCTACAAGTTCAAAACTTGCTTTCCAGTTTTATCTGCATTTTGATTCATTAATAATGTGGATTTTTAGCATGTATTTTTAAAATGACTCGCATTCAGGCAGATGAAGTTTTATAATAGGAAAATAAATGACCCAGAGTTAACCTGGACTAACAAGTGAGTCACTGGCCTATAACATTTGCACTTTAAAGGACCCAAAAGAAGATATTTTGAGAATGTCTCAGTGGTTTTGTGTCCAAGTCAATGGGTGCCACTGTTGTTTGGTTACCAATGTACTTCTAAATATCTTCTGTTGTGCTCCTCAGAAGCAAAACTCATACAGGTCTGGAATGACATGAGGGTGAGTAAATGATGGAAGAATTTTCCTTTTTGTGTGAACTGTCCCTTTAAATGATGACATACATTTTTTGGAGGTTTAACCTACTTTGTGTTGGTACAGGTGCAGGCTTGTCAGTCGACGCAGGCGCACCCATCCTCTGCTGTGTTTGTGCTGGAGCTGATGACACGGCTGGTGGCTCCGCCTCCACACATGTCTGTGGGTGAGTACGATACGTCACATAGCCAGCAGTCTGAGCATTTCAAATCTTTGGTTATTGTTGCTAAAAGCCTGACAAATGTTGAAAAAATTCTCACCCCTGCAGAGGCAGCTAAGACACCTGCTGTGCTCTGTGCCTGCGGTCCAGTGCTCGGATCGCTCTCTGCCTTCACCTGTGCCTGAATCTGATATTAGACATAATTAAAACAAATGTTTTGGATATCAGCAGTACTTGTGGCAAAAATGTTGTTACCAAAGAAATCAATTTTGATTCATTTATCATAACACACTTCCAGTGGAAGCAAACCAGCAGATTTAGAAGGTTTGAAAGCTGAATTATTCAGTGAAACCCTTTTTGTAATGCGAGCTGTTGTCTAAATCGTCTGTTTAAAGTGGGACTACTTTTCTAGGAGGATGAACGTCTGGTTATGTGTAGGCAACATAATTCCTGTGGGTCTGTTTGCAAAACAGCGCTTTACGGAAAGTTACGTCACAAAGATACAAGTTTACATACAGGTTCAAGGGCAGTAAGTGACTATCACTAGTCTCATTCCAACATTTAACAGCATAACTTGGTTGCTATACCTTCAAAATAGTGTGTATAACTGCATGAACTTTCAATGTAAGTGACTTACGATAGCTGCAATTTTAGCTTTTATAAAAAAAAAAGTAAATATGAGTGTAAGTTTCTGTGGTGATCAGCATTGTTACTATATATATCAATGAATGTTTTGTGAGGACTGTGTGGGTTTGTAATATTGTCACCTGCGCAGATTGTGCAGCAGCTTCATCCACCTTCTTCTTTTTTTTCTTCTTCTTTTTGGCTTTAATGCTGCTAGGTGCCCCCGCTTCATCTTTCTCCTTCTCCACATCAGACTCCTGCTGAGGAGAGGAACACATTGCTTTCATATCACACCTGCACCAGAATCTATATCAGTTCATAAAACAGCTTTCACACTAACCAAAGGAAGTGACTTTGGATATCAAGTTCTCACCAGTGTGATAAACACCCTTAAATTCCCACATGCTTTTTGTTAAAGCTGCAGGAAGCTCTGACCTGTGGCACTGCTGGGACTGGCTGATCCAGAGGGGCTGGGGCGGTGCTGATTGGTTGTTGCTCCATGTAGTTCCCCCACTCCTCTGATGGAGCGTTCCAGTCGCCCGATGGATCTGCAGATGTGCTGTCTTAGGTACACAACAGCAACTGGTTAAAAGGTACCTCTGCTAAGTAAGTGTGCATAAAAATGTAAATATAGATATTTAGGAAAAGTATAGATTCTCACTTAGTCCAGACCACTCGTCATCCACCTCCACCGAACGCTGCTGAGAACCCCAGCTGAGATCAGGGACTGCAGACACACACAGGACAATGCGTTTTGTTATAAAGACAATCACTGTTGCATGTTTTTAAAAAGACAACAAATGGAACGTTAAACACAACATTAATAGAACGATTCCAAATCAAACAATACATTCGGCAGGAAACATGTTGGTAGCGACTTGATTTCTCTGTTGGGATTTCATTGGATCATGAATTTAGGGATATGACTGTGGTGTGATATTGTGAGGCATGATATCTGTAGTCTGATGTCAATGGTGATGTAAGAAAACAACTGGTCACCTAAAATGGTTTTAATTCCATGAATGTTTTTTAATCAATACTAACCAGCTGTTAATCCACTGAATGAGACTGGAATATGAGATCCATCCACGATAGTCCACGAGCCTAAATTAAGAAAAATAAGTATAACAATATTTTAAAAAATATATTAAAATTGTTAATTAAACAAAAAATAGCAACAGCAAATAGACTTAATAAATTCATGTTCTGTACCCTCCATATCCTGGGGCCAGACTGAAGGTTCGGCTGTTTGACGATCAGCAGAGAGACTCATGCTGGTCCAGCTCTCTGACGGAACACTGGTCATCTGAGGAGGAAACTGCAGGCTGAGATCACTCCAGCCGGAGGCATTCACAGACAGCACCTCTTCCCAACACGGAGTCACTGTTACATCATGAGAGAGGTAAGAGATACTGACGCAAAACACATTTTGGGACCCCATTATCTCTCATTTGGGTATACACTGGTTTAGGGATAGCTCTAAGCAATAGGCTTTAGAAATGTATATTATTGCTAATTTTATCAAACAAGTGAATAATTACCTTGCGGAACGACTGTGTCTCGTACATAATTGGCTTCAATTTCCGGTGGGTTGCCTAAAACGTGAACAAAATCAGCAAGAAAAGCAAAAGTCAGATGTGTGAAAATGGCACCAGAGCAATACAGTACAATAGAGTAAACATACTCTCCACTTCTCTCAGGACTACAGGTGCAGAAGCTGCGCTCTTGATGGTGGTTTCAGGATCTTCTGGAGCAGTTTGGACGTTCTCCACGGTACTAACGCCACTCGAGGTCGCTGTTGCTTCCGGGCTGGCTGACCCATCACCTGGAGTTTTGTCCTTTCTCCGCTGTTGGCGTTTCTCACGGTTACTGATCTTGGTCTCCCAGGCACCTGACAGAAGACAACACAGTCATGACAGATGTTCTGACCCCTGTGGGAAATTAAACAGAGAGTTCAAACCACAGCTATTTATTAAATAAGGCATGTGCCATGTGTAAAATAAATCCAAATATACCTTCATCTGGTTCTTTGCCATCGACAGACGCAGAAGATTTCTGCTCTTTTACAGAAGCCTTTTGTTTTTTCTTATTCTTCTTTGCCTGAAAGCAAAGCAGGTCAAGACACTGGTAAGATCAGTTGTGACGGACTTAAACAACAATGGAAACTAATCAGCAGCAAACACAGCTCAGCCACGCCACACATATCTGAATGAGATGTTGTCCATCTGCTCATACTTCTGCTCACACCCAAGTAAGAAAGATAAGTGAATTCTTTCTTGCCTCACCTAAAGAAAGTCACTATATTATTTTACCTTCTCCCTCTTTCAATGCATAGACGTTGCCTGTACTGAATTTACTGAGTGTGATATTATTATAATAACATGACTAACTCAATCAGCCAAACCCAATAATACGCGCTGTAATAACCTCAAATGTTAAATGCATGCCTCACGCCTGTTTAATAGTTTAATGAAAGCATTATTTAAACACCTGAACTTTATAAATGCAATGCATGTATTAGAATGAAATCAAACACGTTTTAAAGCAATGCAATTCATACCCATGTCATTTCACACGATTACCTTGTCTGCCTTCCCTTCTTGTGGTCCTTGAGTGTCCAGCACTTTGGGATCTTCTTGTGGTTCACCATCACAACCATCCCTGTGAGCTTTCTGTCAAACATTCAGAGAACTGACACGTAAAACATCAACAATGGCGCAGGATCCATGACGAGTAACGCAATGTGTCGTCAGGCAGCTTGTTGCGATGCATTGTGGCCATTTCATTCATAACAAGCGCTATGGAAATGTATGGGAAATGTATGGAAAATGTATGGAAAACAAACCTTTTCCGCATTCCTCCGTCGGGTCCTCTTCTTCGGCTCGTCCGTTTTGTGGTCCGTCTTCCCGGTCGCGTCTCCTACGATGCCCGTCTTCAACCTCCGCGAAACACCTCGACAAACCGAGACCCACACGATCAGCACGACAACCAGACCGATCCAGGCCGTAAAGAGGAGCACCCATGGAGCAAACAGGTCGGGATTCAAGCCCAGATCAATGCCCAGCTCAGACTCCAGGAGGACGAGGCCGGACGACAGCACCTCGCGGACATATCCCGTTATCTGCTCCATGTGTTGGGACGCGATCTCTCGCCAACCCGGTGCCATTGCGATTCGTAATACGGGCACCGGCGAGTAACCATTCACAAAATCAATACCCGGGGATACGTGCACGGTAGAAAGGCATTGCTTTAACAGCCTGCCTCCAGCCTGCCACCGATGACTGCCCGTTTCTCTGACTCGAGCTCTGCAGCAGATGCGCCAACAGCGCCGCCTGCAGGACGGGAGTGGAAGCGCTGCATTTATTTACATGCGTTAACGTGCATGAATGAACAACTAACAACATATTTTTACAGCATTTATTCATATTTGCTGGCATGTTTGTGCATTAACTAATGTTAAAAGGCGCAACCTTTGATTTTAAAAATGTATTGGTACGTGTTGAAATTAAGATTGAGAAATACTTTAGAAGTACTGCCACTTGTTGGATCGTGTTAACCGGTGTAGTTAACTAATGTTAACAAATGGAAGCAAGTGTGAAGTGTTGCTGTTTGATTGAGTGTAACTTTTGCATTTTAATTTGACATTTTTAGTGTGACTCTGATTTTTATTGATGTTTCGATTACACTGCAACGCTGCGTGTTTTTTCCTCCGTGGGTGGGGAGAAAACAGCTGTATACATTGATAAATACATGTACATGTTTAATGAAATATGCAAACGTTGCATAATAAGATTTATTATGTTTTATTGCCAAGTATGTTTACACACACACAAATATTTTGTCTTGATGACAGGAGCTTCCGGTGCAGAAATAAACATAAGAATAACAGTTATATAATACAATAAATGAATGTTATTGCACAGATATGTTATTTACAGCATTATTTACCGGTGTATAGATTATGATGGTCATGTCAGATAAAATCCCATTGGCGCAGTAGGGGCGATGCTTCAACAGGACGCGCAATATTTTTTTTATATCAATATAAAAAATAAATATATATGATATATATTATATCAATATAGTTTGAATATAAAACGCAACCTTTCTCGCGTTTTTATTTGAAGACGAAGTACGCAGGCAAGTACCGCGAGCGGCAGGGGGCGCGCGCCGCACTAGGCGGACACGCGCGCGCCAACGCCGAGAAAGAAGAAGAAGAACGGTCGAAAAAAGCTCGCGCGTCGGTCGCGCCGCCGCGGTTTGTTTGTTGCGCGTCCGTGTTGTTATTATTGACATTATTGTTATTATTGCTATTATTATTATTGTTATTATTGTCGTTTGTGTCACATTAATGCGCCACCGCCCGTGCTGCGCTCTCGTCGTCATTACCGGTAACGGACGGTGAGCTCAGGTAAGCGGGCTGAACTCGTCCGGTCAGCCGATCTGGTGGTCCGTCTTGGTTTGGCTCTTCTGTGTGGAAACTTCTGGAAAACTTGCTATCAAAACTGGTTTAAACGACGTGTGGTGAGTTGATACCACCCTGAAGAGGTTGATTGTTTAATGTTGGTATCGTGAAATGTTTTATAGGACATACAGCGTTGTTTACGTGACTCTATCAAACCTATTTTTATGACTGACTTCATGTTATGGCCTAATATTGCTTCATAATTAATGGATTGAATTGAAGTATCGTTTATTAGACACACAATTGGTTCTGTAAGTGAAATTCAATAACTAGGTTTTCTTGTCCTGTGTTGGTAAACGGATTACCAAATCTTGTGGATCCTTTAGGGCTGTTTTGGCTAGTAATAATGATATATGTGCTAGTATCACCCAGCTCTGCTGTAAACCTTTTATTTGAGGCTTTGTGTTTAATTTCACCATTTATTTCCACAGGTGACTGCAGTGGGAATGACCAGCTCACAGAAATACCCGAACCCCAGACTCTCAGGTTTGTGAATCTCTCAGGTTTAGAAATGTTGGTGATGTGTGAAACAGTGGCCGGTCGTCACGTCTTGTGATCTTTGTGTGCTCCAGCTGGACTCTCGGACACAGACTGGCAGACACCTGCTGTGTCTGAAAAGTTTCAGAGCAGGTTTGGATGGCGGCCCGGTACGGCGGACAGCGGGGACACGGGGCTGGGTACCTCGGACAACACAGAAGGTGAGAACAGCACAAGCGGCGAGATATCCTTTATGTTTGATTGTCAGCCAAGAGATCAATCTGTCAGATCCTCTGTTGCTCAAAGGTCTTTCTGCTGTATGAAGGTCAGTACTCAACAAACTGACAGCAAAAGCTGTGTGTTCGCTTCGCCTTATGTCTGAATGTGAGTTAATGGATCACACAATCTACAGGGTGGGTGAAAAGTAACTAGGCATTGGTAATAAATTGGTAATAAAGTCCATGTACTGCCTCTCGCGGCCGATGCCTGCACTATTGACGCTGGAAATATAAAATCCTATTTATTGTCGCCTATTTAGAGACTGTTTTCATCATGACTCCAGTGAAACTACAAGTTCTATAGCCAATTTTCAACGCCTGATTACTTTTCACCCACCCTGTAGTGAGAAGTTACTGTTCCTGCATCACAATTTGCATTCATTTGTGACCATGTTTTGACTTTCATCAAAACAAGCAACAGCGATTTTATTTTAAACCTTAGTTTTTTAATTTACGACAGAAGTTTACATCCTGCAGACTGTTAATAGACTGAGCTGCTGTATTTTTAGCTGTAGAGATGATGCGGTCGTAGTTCTGGGTCTCTCATGAGGTTTAGGAAGATATTATGTTACATGCCATAACTCCCGTCAGGCAGTGTTGCTCTTTCACTGATGGAAGGTCTCATTAGAAGGTCCTGACCTGAAGAGCCACATGGAAACTCTGATGCTGGTCTTGTTTCCTGTACTGTGTTAAGCATGTAATGCACAGAGATTAGCTGTACTCAAGTGCTGGCCTCTCTAAAAGAACGAAAACCTCATTTGCATTGCCCTAGTGAATATTCTGTGAAGTTGTGGCATGCTGTAAACATTTAAAAACTTGCTTGCAGACCATAATGTTGTCTGATTTGAAACTGAATCGGTCAAGCTATGTGAACGATGCAGAAGTGAAATGGTTTTGTAAAATTCTTATTCAGCAAATGACTGAAAAAATGGATTAAAAATGTCTAAACTTTGTATCCAAACACCCCGTTCTCTAGATATCAACATCAGCCCCTCATCAGTCAACTCCTGCTGTTTTGTTGCTGTTGATCCAATACCACTGGCAGATAGGTAACCATGGTAACAGTCTGTACAAACTACTAAAGCTGTTGAGTTTTCATACATACAATACTATCACCCGGTAATTAGGCTGTTAGTAAGCTCCTTTACCTTATCCTTGTGCTGATAAGAGCCTGGATTTATTTGTTTCTCAAACAACCGAAAGAGTGGCAGCAGTTAGAGAACATTTCAGGATTATAAATACACGGTGTGTGTGTCTGGGATCTTCTGTGTTGAGATGGTTACGGCTTTGTTTTGTTTCTGGGTGTTTCTTGTAGCGGCAGGAAAACTCGGTGGGAGAATCTTTGGTCTGCGTGTGTATTGTTTGGACCTGTCCTCAGCAGATGTTCTGTAGGAAACCCTCAGGGCACGCTGTCGGTTCAACCATACAGACAAACTGCCTTTCTCCTGACATTTCCATTGATTTGTGTATGCAAAGTTAATTGTTGAATTGGAGAACTTTCAGGATGTATCACAGTATTTAGGACTATTAGGTGTGTGTGTGTGTGTGTGTGAGAGTGTGAGTGTGACACACACCTCAGAGTGTAACATGAGAGGGCTCTATTAATACCCCTAACCTTTCTGTGTGTTGGATCTTGGGCTCACACAGCTGCAGGAGAGAGAACATTCACTCTCGTAGCAGGTAGACTCACCTTGTCAGAGCTTGACAACAGTGTTTCGTGAGACGAAGTGGGTGTGTTTAAGATCTGGCAGCTTGCACATACCATTTAGTGCGTCCCAGAAATCTGCTAGGAGGACGTGGTTAATAAAGTTTTAATATATGGCTCGCCTTTCTTCAGCGCAGGAAAATGCTAGCTTTTGTGGGTTACTCACTTATTGCTAGCAAGGTGAGTAATATGTACCAAATGTACCTGTATCATTTTATGTGCGTTAAATGTTAGTGTTACCTTGTGCGTCAGTAGTTTGTTTTCAAGCTTGGTGCCAAAATGGAAAGACATTGTTTTCATACTTGAGTTTATATTTGGGTTCAGAATTGTGTGACAATTGAAAAGTCTGTTCATTTTAACTTTTTTGTTAGTTACTCATTTGTGTATGAGTCACTGTAAGTAACTTTTGTTATTGAACCCAACTGCTAGACTGCTTCATAAAGCTGCTTTAATACACTGCTCTTTGGTTTCATTCATGTCTCGTTCTAGATTTCTGCAGCACTGGCAGCAGTCCATCTTTCCAGCCCATCCGTAGTCAGATCCCCATCCCCACTGCCCATGTCATGCCCTCCACGGCCTCCAAGCTCAAGCCACGTTATTCTAATGAGGCCCGGGCATCCTCAAGCTCTTCCAGCTCCAAGTCGTCCCTCTCCAAATCCGCGTCCTCGCCCAACCTGGACACCCAGGATGAGGGAAACGAAGCAATCACAGTCAAACCTGATTGCCTGAGTCGATATCGCAGTCTTGTGAACGGCCTGGACCACTCGCTTTTCCCCTCTGGAGATCAGACACGACTGGATGAAGCCCAGAAGTTTGATGTACCTGCCATGGAGCCCACACTAAATCAGTCGGCCCTGTTCGGGGGACTCTCCCCTGACATACGGCAGCAGCTGCAAATGACCGGACTTGCGGACAACACCGGCCTGCTGGAACAGACCTATAAAGTTCTACCGGAGGCTAAGGCAGGTCATGGCTGCCCAGCAGACAGTTTTGGCCAAAGGAACATTCCTCCAGCATCTGGTGCCTCTGCCAGGATGTTTCCAGTACCTCAGGGCCTGCAGACTCAGGCTTTTCTGAGGGACCAGCCTGGAGGTTATGATCCTGTACTGCAGGAGCGCTGCAGTGAACTGGCCAGCTGGCAGCAGCAGAAGCAGAAACTGGAGAGTCTGCGGCTACAGGTGGAACAAATGCAGGTGAAAGTTCAGTGCCAGTTCTGCAGCTCATGCGGAATGAAAAAATGAACAGTTATGTAATCTTCACACATTATTTTAAAGTCACCATGAAATCAAAATGAACTATTCTTATTTTTTATGAAATTTTGCAGTGGTTATTATAAATCATTTATTTGTGCACATCACTACTTTTTTTAAAATTCATGTGTCCTCTCACTTTTAATCAATCATTTCAATCAACATTAACTTCCCCTGCCCCTCGAAACGACATCTCTTCCCTTGATCGTGTATGTCTCTCCTTGAGGTCGAGACATTGTTGACTGTCCAATGGCCAGACAGCTTTACCCTTCAGCTTCCAATAATTCAATCAACACCTGAAGAAAGAAATCAAGTTCTACATTTTTCCTCATTCTAGAAGCTGTTTTGATTGTATATGCGTTGCCATAGGGAAGAAAAGACCTTCTCGACGTCTGCTTCATGGTGACTTTAAGATTATTTTGGGCTTGTTTTAAGGCAGATGCTGTGTATTCAGCACAAGCTCAGTTCGTCTGATCTCTGGCTATAAGGAGGAGATAAATAGAGCTGTCTCACCTGTCCGTCATTTTAACTGAGATTTTCTCCTTCTTGCAGTTAATGACAGGAGGGGGTGGGCAGTACCCCTCCCTCTATTCAGTTCCTCACACGGAGAACAGCAAATGGGATGCGGTCATCAAAGCTAATGAGAACTTGCTGAAGGAGAAGGAACTTACCATTGAAAGGTAAGGCCAAGATGTAGATCAAACTTTAGATTTTAAATGTAAAAGCACAACAAGAGCTTCAAAGAAGAAGAATCTTAAGTCATTCCAAACCTTTGATTTTGGGTGAACAATATCTTTAACTTTAAAGCATGTAATAGTGCCGGAGTTTAATGCAGTGACTGCTGCATTGCAGACAGAAGCAGCAGATGTCACAGCTGGAGCAGCGTCTGCGAGAGAGTGAGCTGCAGGCACATGCTGCTCTCATGGGTCGTGGAGCTCCTTACACCGACATGTGTCTTTTGAGACTGCAGGTCAGCTTGCAGACTTTCTCTCATTCAGTATTAAAACTTCGAGACTTCATGTTTTTATAAACTCTCTGTTTTCTGCACACACAACAGGAGGCTCAGCGGGAAAACACCTTTCTGAGAGCCCAGTTTGCTGAGCGCAGTGACTGCTTCACCAAGGAGAAGCTAGAAGCGGACCGGAGACTGGCTGCTGTGGAGGCGGAGATGCAACGTCTGAATGAGATCTTAAAGGACAGCAGCGAGAAACATGCAGAGGAGCTAAAGAAACAAGAAGAGAGGGTAAACATCTACAAGTTTTTACAAGTCCTCTTTATGACTTCATATCACTCTGAAAACTGAAGTCTAATTAACCTGAAGTGTACGTTTTCATCTTGTGGTGTTTGTTCTTCAATGAAAAGATCCGAAGTCGTGACAAACACATCAACAGCTTGAAGAAGAAGTGCCAGAAGGAATCGGATCAGAACAGAGAGAAGCAGCAGCGGATCGAGACTCTTGAGCGATATTTGGCTGACCTTCCCACCCTGGAGGACTATCAGGCCCAGCACAAGAAGGTACAACGCTGTCTGAGGCCCAGCCAGTCAAATTAAGTTTTTTTTTAACATTGTTTTCTTCTGATTTGTCAGAGAAATTGCTAATAGCCATAAGCTTGAGATGTGTGTTGTATTGCCAAGTCCAACATTACGAGATCCATTACAAAGACCTTAGTGAATAAAAATGGCTACTTCAGCTTCAACATGTTTTTATTTCTGATGTGTATGTGCTTGGAAAAAAAGTGGGGAAAAAGGGAAGTATGAATGCATATTTTATTTTAGTGTCAGGAATCTCAGCAGACTGTAAAAATCAGCGTTTAGAACAGCTGTTGTCTCTTTCTGAATCATCAGATATTTGGCAGTTTGATGATTGTGGTGTTGTGTTTCAGCTGGAGGAAATGGAGGAGAAGGCCGCTCAGCTGCAGGCCACCGTCAGAGATCTGGAGGTCCAGCTGGAGGAGTCCTGCAGTGCCATACGCAACAAAGAGACCCAGCTGGAAGAACAGAGACGCAAGGAGAGGGAACTGCTCACAACAGTCACCAGGTAGGTGACAGATTCTGCGTCTCACAGTGACACTGTAAGCAACTCGCTGTAACCGCCAAAACCTTATGACATGGGTCTAATGTTCTTTGCGCCTCTGGTGCTTTGCT
The DNA here is from genome assembly GCA_036877525.1 of Chromobotia macracanthus. Taxonomy (NCBI): domain Eukaryota; kingdom Metazoa; phylum Chordata; class Actinopteri; order Cypriniformes; family Botiidae; genus Chromobotia; species Chromobotia macracanthus. The sequence continues at coordinate 6,792,336 of JAZGTH010000061.1, read as the reverse complement.
TTTGTTTAGCCTCCAAAACAGGGTGCAGGAGAGCCTTGAAGATGGCGTGAGATTGCCTTCTCTGGACATCGAGAAGCTACGAGAAGAAAACACATCTTTGAAAGAAGAGCAACAGCGACTCAAAAAGGTTTTAATTCTCTTTAGATTGTCTACAAAACCGAATTCAACGTTTTTGCACAGTGTAGATGCATAACTTTACCTGTTGATCACTTTTAATATTGGTTCTGAGCAAATATATGAAGGTATTGCCAGAATGAATTTTAATTCATCTGAATTTTTATTTGTGTAGGTTATTGAAAAGCAGCTTAGGATAATGGAACAGCTGGGCTCAAAAATCAGGGTAAAAACTCAACTCAATTTCAGCACTTTCACAGCACACTGTTCTGAAGCGTGAAACAAGGAATTAAGATTCAACAGGGGGCGCCCTTCCTTTCCTTATACGCTCAAGGAATTGACTGCAGACTACATTATAACTACACACAGAGAATTCTAGCAATAAACTTTTACAGTGCAGATGATATACAGGGTGTTTCCTGGGTCAGACAGGATCTCGTGTACATTACAGAATCAGAATTCATAATTTACTAATTCCTTTGTGTTCACATACAATAGAAATTTATCTTGACCATCTAAGTGTCACTAACGTCTGGCTGTACAGATGTATAGACCACTGCTGAGTTGCAGCTCTGTGAAAATGTTTGTTTCTTGTTTTTCCAGCAGATATTGTCTGTTGAACATTAAGACAGTTTTTATTGTTTTTGTCTTACTTTGAAGTGGCCAGTTATTTTCGTTAGGCACAGAGAATTTTTACTGCAAGCTCAAAACTTAAGCCAAAACTTCATTTGTTTTGCTGTCCAACTGTAGATTGAGTTTCATGCAGGAAACAGCAGCCACATGTTTTATTACAGTGTTTTGTGTTCAGAGGAGGAAGAATTTGAATGTTCAAGAGCCATGAACCCAACTGAATGTCTTAAATCGCTCAGAACTGGTATTTAACAAAAGGAACCGGTTCTGAGTAATAGGTTTTTGATGTCCAGCTTTTTAGACTGTAATTAGGTGTAATTTAAGGAAACCTTCATCACTGAGAGCCAGACATATGCATCATATCCTGTGACCAATTCTTCAGCAGTGTGCTTACAGCAGTAGCCAAAGACAAGAAAAACTACCACCTCCCAGTAACAGACTTCTCTTGGACTACTAGTTAGTGAGCTAGTAACCATAGATGCAGAAAATTCCATTGTTTTTGTATAAAATATATGTACACACACACACACACACACACATATATATACACACATACCACTTATACTGTGGTGTTTGACAACATTTTTGTCACAATTGCCTGTTTTTGCTGCTTAGTTTTTATAAATGGTCTGGGTGGACTAGGGAGGGTACTGTTTTGGTGTATGTTTTTATGAGCACATCATACTCTTGTATTTGAATTGTGATGTTGTGTGTTGATTCAGACTATGGAGGAACAACTGTCACAGGAGGAGAGCAGCAGTCAGGCACTGAGAGAGGAGGTGACACAGAAAGAAGAGGCTCTGCTGCATTTACACACCGCAATGAAGGAGGTCAGGTACCTCCACGCACATGAATCTCTTGAGCTTTGTGTTCTCAGAGCACACAGAAGAACTGACTGTGTGTTTATTTTAGCTTTCGGTGCACAACCAGGAGTTGATGGAGCAGAATCTGACCCTACAAGAGCGTCTTCAGGGTGAGGAGCCAGGTGATTCTACGGCCCCTCTGCTTCCTGTGGGGGCCCGGCTCACTCAGAGGCTGTACGGAGAGATGGCCGCCTGTCTGTGTGACCTCCGCTCTCTCTGCAGCGTCGTCACCCAACGGGCTCAGGGCCGCGACCCGAACCTCTCCATGCTGCTTGGCATTGCCTGTGAGTGCGCCCTCTGCTGACCATATATTATAGAGAAAACTAAGACTATCAGATAATGCAGATTGAATTGTGGTTGCATAATCTAGTTTAATGAAACTTACACACCTGTTTAGTATAGTCATTTTTAGGTAGAAGAATTAAATGAGGGTATGTAGGGATGGGCAGTGTACCATGTTATTGTTAAAATAATATCGCTGATTTTTTCCAGAATGGCTTTTGTGACTGTTCTTCATGCTGTCAAGTTTTCCTATCTCCAAAATACTAGATACTGAATGAAGTATGTCAGGAAGTGTTAAGTAACATCTGGATAACATCAAGAACATCAAAGTTCACAATGAAAGAGTTCCTTCAACATCAAATCAAATGCTTCTCATATTCTACTAAAAACAGAAGCTGTGATTTATGTAAAGATTGTGATATAAATTATTTTGCTTACATTCCACCCCAGCAAGTACGGTTAGATTCTTGGCAGTTGTTTTGTAGAAATTGTTGCCAAACCATGATTATAGTTCATAGTAACACTTTGATGCATGTTGTCATGGAAACTCTGTTTTATGGTTTAATGACCGTATAGGAGCTATGCTGTGATCTCTGTGTTGTGGGGGGTTATCAGCTCCAGCAGCTCTGACAGGGTTTATCTGTCTCTCCAGCACCACCTCCTCCAGTAGGAGAGCAGTGGGAGGACTGGCTCAGCCCTGAGGGCCTGCAGAAGAAGCTTCTAGAAGCTCAGCAGCTCCGTCGAGACGTCGAGGAGCTGAGAACCACCATTTCAGACCGCTACGCTCAGGATATGGGAGAAAACTGCATCACTCAGTGAGCGTTTACTCATGGAGGGTAACTCCACATCTACAGTGCCTTTTCTTTACACCTTTATAGACACTAAAAGTTCTACCAAAACAAGCCTTCATCACGAAGGACTAACAACACTACGAACGCTAATGTTGTAAACCAGACGGCTATTTTTATACAAATGTTTCAGAAGATATTTTTCTAAACTTCGATGGTATTTTGTGCAGTGGAAAACAAATGATTTAATATAAACCTTTCCATGTATTTGGGAATGCCTGTGACGCAGTTGACAATCAACTGAATTATTATAATCTCTGTGTGCTAAGGATTGCAACTAACATGCCATAGTTTTACAATGGTTAAGTCTGAAGTGTAGCCCGAGGCTTGGTCATAAGTAAAGAGATCATTTGTATTTCATCTATTACCACAAAGTGAAGATAATGTGCCACAACAAGCATAGTAACTGAGACTAAGTAAAGACTTGAGCAATACCAAAAGCTCTGAACGTTACAACTGATGATCTGTAAACCAACATTTCCACACATTCAACCTGTTCACAGGTAAATATGTTCCAAGATGTACACAGTTATATGCAGAGCAATAAAGAGTGAAACAGATAAGTCAATAACATACCAGGATCTGACAAACGTCGGTAATTGGAACTCATCCTGGAAGCTCATCACAACTGTAAACGGATAGCAGTGGTCTGTTCCATTTGGGATTATTTTGTTCTGCAAAACAGGATCTTATTGGTTGATCAGTATTTTTGATATCCTTTATCGCTGGTTCTTCTGTGTACCTCACACAGCATTAACAAAATCATACGTATTGGCTGTCAGAACGGTTGCTTCTCCATGTCACATGATTTGAACCGGTGCCTTCACATATATGAGCTGAAAGGAAGAATGGTTTTGTCTATAACAGCATGTGACATGATATGTGCTTTTGTCATTCATCATTTTATTTGCTGTCTGGTTCTTAATCTTAATAAAAAACTGCAATTAAATCCAGACTGAGCCGTGAAGCAAATATTGTATTACTAATAACATTGTCAAACATGATGCCAGCTGCCTTATTTAAATCTGTAATTGCTGTACAAATGTTTCTGTATTGCAGCCCATCTTTCTCTCATTTCGTGCCGCTGCAAAGGTATTAGCATTTTATTAACAAAATAGGGACCAGATTTATTGTGGTGAGTTGTCATCATTGGTCCAGAAACATCACACTTTTACCCAGTGTAAACTTTACTGTATCAATTCAATACTTGTTTTAAATATTGTAAAATCCCTTTGGGTTTAACACAAAACCAGCAAGAAAAGCCTTATACGCCAAAACATTGATAGTAACACTAAATGTTTATATGTAGATGTTTGTCTTAAGTTGACTGACTGTTGAAATAAAGATTTGTATTTCAGAACTTTTCGTGATAATTCTTTTATTTGTTTGTTCAAACGTACTTGTCCAAAAGGGATAGTTCACCCAAAAACTCTCATGTCATTCCAAACCTGTATGACCTGTATTTTTTTCTTCTGCGGAAAACAAAACTTATTTTGAGAAATGTTTGAGTGAGTGTGTGTGTAAGATAAGTGTCTGGGTGTCACTGCAGTGGAAGTGCATTGATGACGTCACACGGGGTATCACCTCTTCCTCGCTCATTATTTAAGCTCATGTAAAATGGCTGTTCTGCTTTATGCGTCTGCCAATTGCTTAAGTATAAAATATTTTTTTCTTGAAGCTCAGAAGACAAAAACCCATCAGTCAAGTCTTGCATGCATTCCTGGAACAGTACAGTAAATTTTACAATTTCACTTTAAATCCAGCTTACTTTACAAGATAAACTACAGTGTCTGGGTTTATATAGTCAAATCAAGTGCTGTAACTTGTGTGGCTGGATCCTGGTAGGAGCCGTTTTTGAGCCACAGAGGTACAGAAGACTGCAGGGTAAGATTGGCCCTGCCAGGATGTTCAGTTCCTGGATGTTTTGCATGACCAGGTCAAAGTTCATTTCAAATGCCTTGTGTACAGAAGTTCCTGTGACTACAGATATAAATATAGAAATCAGAGTATAATGTACCCCACTGAAAGATGAATTGAACTGCTGTACATGTAGGTTAACCATTACCGGTTTATTACTCCGCTGTTAAAAACATTGGTAACTTTAAATGGGTTTATCTAAAAGATAATCTTAAAGTTATCACTTTGAGGATGTAAGAAATCACAAATCAGTTTTCAAATTAAATTCACTTTGATTTCAGAATGGCTGAGGTTCATTAGCCATTTAAAATGCCTTGTTTGGCTTTTAAGTATATTCACTTAATATATGTAATCTTAATCTTTCATTTTTAGGCACTGACACACACTTGGATGAATCCTGTCATTTACATAATCTGTAAATCTGTGTCAGCATTTAAACAGTTTAACATTAAAACAGTCTGACTGGCATTTAGCTGAAGTTTATCTTGTCTTTTTTATGCTTGTTATGATGTTTTAAAACTGTGAAATAGAAGCCTTGCCAGTGTCTGACCAAAGTCTTTCTCTCCCCGTACAAAAACAGATGTTTATTCCAAAGATTGTCTCTTTATAGTAGTATTTCTATAAATTCACAGTCTTTAATTAACAAAGTTATCACATGTCGTAAACTACCAGGCAGTGTTAAGCTAGGTAACTTAAAACAAGCAATGAATTTCCCACGAATGTGTTCGGTATTTTATATTAAGAGGTGCATTTCTTCAGAGCACTGTTTTCTTGTGGAAAGTGGAAAACGGAGAGCTCATGTTTCCATTGACAGAAGTTCATGAAGGTCACAATATGTACAATGCAAACTAAACTAAGTCCTTTTAAATGTCAAAGTACTACATTTCCAGAGAAACAATGCCTGAAACCCGTTCACCATGTTTTTTAATCCGATTGCTCAACAGGGCCTAAAGTATATTGAATTTCTGTGTTCAAATGTTTAGTTTGCAGTGTTGGGATGTTTGTTTGAACAGTTTCCACTAGAGGGCGCTGCGGGTCACACTAACTTTCACAGAGGAGCCCATCATAAATCTTACTGCGTACGTTTAGTTTCATGTTTCTCCAGCTGGGACAACTTTAAACATTTTAATTTCGCGCAGATTAAACTTATTATATATAATATAATATATATACTACAATATATAATATATATACTACAATATAATACTTATTATTGTATGTTTCAAGTACAATTTTAAGAAGTACCCACAAAAACCAAGCGAACAGAAATGTTGTGCAAATCGCAGTGTTACGATTTTGAAACGTGTTGTGGCTTCATTGCAGAGGGGAAATGCACGCTTAGGACAAGCTCAGAATTGTACAATTTCACCTTTAAAACTATTACGAGCAGGATAAAGCCATTCGGGGACAGCTATTGTTTTTATACGAGGTGCTATAATTATTTACACTGAAAATTAAACTGGGGTTCGAGATTTGGACTTCTGTTTCGTTGTTCAGCAACTTTTCGTCGAGCTTTTATTGACATTTCCGAAGCGTCGCCCCGCCCCTCCACGGCTCATGCGCGGTGACGTCATCAGCGGCCGTCACACAGTTCCGACGAGAGCTCGCGGAAGATGCGAAAGAAAAAGCAGCCGCGGGTAAGTTTCCCGAAACGCCGATTCTCCGTTTTCCGTGACTCGCCGCCGGTTTATAACGCTCCCGGAAGCCCCAGTGTCGCCCTCCCGAAAGCCCCGTTTGTTTACACTTGTGCCGTGAGAGCCCGTGTCATGAAACACAATTATAAAGCCCGGGAACGTGATTTAAACGTTAGCAGAACGCGCGCTACCGTCACTCAGGTGAAGCTTTAACGGGACACACCGGCTCCGTTAACGGCGGGGAAAGCTTAAAGGTCAGCCGTCATGTCAGTGACCCGCCAAAATACAGAGTTCAGTAACGCACAGGGTCGTGATCGCCGTGTGTCGGACGTCAGTCCGGTCGCAGGCGGACTTACTCGGTTGTATTTGAATGCATTTGTTTACCGGAGCCGGTAAAGTTGATTTGAGAGTGCCCGTAAGTGATGCTTTCAGCCCGTGTGGTGTGTGAGGGACGAATCGGTTTGTTCCGGTCGTACGTACGCGCACACGTGTGCTCGTTTGTTTTATATTCACGTCCGGGTTTGCTGTTATCTGTCGCTTTATCTTGTTCCCAGATAAACAAACAGAGCACAGAGCAGATGTCTGAATGAGGCCACGTGAGTGACCACATCACTGACATCACATCACTCACATCACATCACTGACATCACATCACTCACATCACATCACTGACATCACATCACTCACATCACATCACATCCCTGACATCACATCCCTGACATCACATCCCTGACATCACATCCCTGACATCACATCCCTGACATCACATCCCTGACATCACATCACTCACATCACATCCCTGACATCACATCACTCACATCACATCACTGACATCACATCACTGACATCACATCACTGACATCACATCACTGACATCACATCACATCCCTGACATCACATCACATCCCTGACATCACATCACATCCCTGACATCACATCACATCACTGACATCACATCCCTGACATCACATCACTCACATCACATCCCTGACATCACATCACTCACATCACATCACTGACATCACATCACTCACATCACATCCCTGACATCACATCCCTGACATCACATCCCTGACATCACATCACATCCCTGACATCACATCACATCCCTGACATCACATCACATCCCTGACATCACATCCCTGACATCACATCACATCACATCCCTGACATCACATCCCTGACATCACATCCCTGACATCACATCCCTGACATCACATCACATCCCTGACATCACATCCCTGACATCACATCCCTGACATCACATCCCTGACATCACATCACATCCCTGACATCACATCACATCCCTGACATCACATCACATCCCTGACATCACATCCCTCACATCACATCACTGACATCACATCCCTGACATCACATCCCTGACATCACATCCCTGACATCACATCCCTGACATCACATTCCTGACATCACATCACATCCCTGACATCACATCCCTGACATCACATCACATCCCTGACATCACATCACATCCCTGACATCACATCCCTGACATCACATCCCTCACATCACATCACTGACATCACATCACATCCCTGACATCACATCACATCCCTGACATCACATCACATCCCTGACATCACATCCCTGACATCACATCACATCACTGACATCACATCACTGACATCACATCACTGACATCACATCAAGTTCATTGCCACTGTGTGGGGTAGGTTTTCACAAGCATGTGTGCCCCAATGAGAACCAACCCTGGAGTAACCTTTCCACCCTGTCACGCGTCATGATTTCTTTCTTGACAGGTTCTGGAGCATCACAGGGAACGTCATGCCCAAAAATGCGTCTGGATAGGCTGTCACGGGGTCCTGGTGGAAACGCACTTGATCAGATACAATGACAGGAAGTCAAAGATGTTTCTCTCGCTGTCATCGCATGCCACCCGTGTCAGACTGTTGCGTCAGGCAGTCTTGTCATTGTCATTGTCGCAGGCGAGCGTGATAAGATCTGCATTTGAGTAAAAGACACGTCACCTTAGAGTCTTGGCGCATTTCTGTGCTTTGGCGTAATCCAACACGGTGGGGTGTTTTGAGAGCACATGGCTAGTTAAAAGTAAGCCACTAGTGGAAATAAGAGAGGGTTTAGTCTGCTGGTCGTCATGGCAACATGAATGCTGACAGTGTGAGCTGATGGGGTTTATTCTGTGACTAGCTGATTATACATGATCACATGATGCTGTTACTGACCAGTTTGTTTCAGGTATTATGTTAAAGCCCATGTAATGATACACTCTTAAAAATAAAGTTTCTTCAAAGGTTCTTTACAGTGATGCCATAGGGGAACCATGTTTGGTTCCTCAAAGAACCATTCAGTGAAAGGTTCTTAAAAGAATTCATTTTATGATCTAAAGGTTTCTTTTTAGAACCGTTCACTAAATTTTGTTAAACAGAAAGCTTCTATGGGTGTTAACCGTTCTTTATGGAACCATACAGCCAAAGATGTACAGCCATGCAGCTTTTCTATGGTATTGTGAAGCACCTTTTTTAACAAGTATGGACCAAAATAACACATAAAATGCAACGCTGATCTTTTCAGAAGTGTGAATGTTTGTGTGATAGAGAAGGTCAGGGAGAGTTTGTAGGTGTCAGAGCGTTGGTTTCACCCGTGGTTGCTGTGTTTGCTTTCTCCATGTGCATGCTAAAGTGATGGCAGGCTGTTTTACACCAGTGGATCCTCTCCTGTCCTGCTCTGTTTTTCTCTGTTTTTCTCTGTTTTTCGCTGCACCGTCTGCTGCCCTTGTGGACTGACACCCCTCTGCTATCTAGCAGTTTCAGAGAGCCTCCGCCCGCAGGGCCTGTCAAGACAGCCGAGAGGAAGATTATAAACTGCTCTCTGTCCCAGAAGCCCCCTCTCCATCTATATATAACAGCGCATTTAACTTTCTGTGAAGCTTCCATTAGCTTTGGTCGACAGATTGAAGGTTGAGAACTAGCTGTGTGTGGTCACTGATGCAAAGATGTGTTCTGTTTGACTCTGTTTTGTCTTTAGTTGTTGCCCACTGTGTTAACTGCTGTTCATTTCATATAAGCCCTGATCATGCTGCTCGACTCATTTTAACATGCTCAGTAATGTTGAATGTTAGGAAATCGTGACATTACACTTGAAATTGCGGCTGGGAACATGTTTTAAAATGACAGTAATTTACGTCATTCTAATTCATTTAATGAGTTCGTTTTAGGCTGGAGTGTTTAAGTGGAATTCATCCTGTTGATTTCTCACAGCTGAACAGTCAGTTGTTTGCATATATGGTTCCCTTGTTTACTTTGGTTTTGGAGGAAAAAAGTTTCTGTGGGAAGCTCTGTTCTTCAACCACACTTTTCTCAGAAATGAATTTCAGCGGTAACAATAGGTCTTTGTGTTCTGTGCTAAACTATACGGTCTGGAATTATTCCAATGTAAACAGCAAATGTTTTCCTTGTTCTAGAGGTGCGAATCAGCAGGAACTTGGCAATATGATATGATATGATATTGATTATGCTTCAAGACAATAATATTCAGATTCTTTGTTTAATTAGTTTCAATTTAAAACCATAATTATATTGTAATGTTTCATTTGTTTCTCATTCATCTTGATTTGGTGATTTTGCACAATGAGTGCTGAACCATAGAACATAGCACAGAAGATAGTTATACCTGTGTCAGAATAAAACATCAGGGAATAGCTTATAATTGTTTCCAGTGTATTCATCAAAAACCATTGCACTTTATTCTTTTTTTCTCATTTTTAATTAAAATTCTACTTAGTGTGAATGGAAATCATTTGAATGCGTGTTGCACTGAGGCCTTACTATTATATCTCAAAGCACTTTTGTCTAGTGGATGATTAACATATGACAAAAATCTTGTATGTCTGCTTTAAATAACCCAATACTTATAGAATATTCTACAGAGGGTGGGTCCAAGCCACCACCCAGCACAGGAGCTTTCGTCTTAAGAGGAAATTCTTTTAAATTATATACGGCTATTATTTACTCACCCATGTCATTTCAAACTTGTATGACTTGTTTCTCATAGAGCAAAAGAGACTGCAGTCTAAGACTGCCTGTCAGTAAAGATTCTGACTCACAACTTTTTATGTTCCACGGCAGAAAGTCGCTCAAGTTTGGAACATGGAGGTGAGTAAATGATGACAGTTTCATTATTTTGTTTCATACTAATATTTATAAATGACCCAGAACATCTTAAAATGTTAAGGTTTGTTTTCCCCATGTTATTTAGAGCTACAGTCTTTTATTCCAGAAGTCATTATTACCAATGGGATTCAGAATGTTTAAAGCAATAAAGTAAAAATTTAAAGTCTTGATTTTTCAAAAGTTAAATATGAAAATGATATTACATAGCTAGGTAAACAGTTTTACTACAACTTTTTAAAGCATGTTAAATGGTATGCATGAACATTTTTGAGTGATGCAGGTACACTGTTGAAGCCTCAAATAATCAGATTTCTACGTTTTGTATGTGACATTGGAACTGGACAAAGACTTTTAACAAAATATAATTCAGTGCAAAATCACCCCCTCTTTGTCTATCTCTTTTTTTCTTTTTTTGTCTTTCCCGTACTATCACGGGAAAGACAAGTCACAAATAAAAGCGCAGATTTTTTAAATGTACATAGGAACAGTTTAAACTGACCTTCAACACAAGGCTTGGGGTAAAGTTTTCCCCTCCCTTTTCATTTTTGACTGTCAAAAATCCAAGAATTTTCATAGTCAAAAGAAAAATTCAAAGAAGCTCAGGTGTGACCAGTCAGAGACATTCTTTATCAAGCCTATTTGTGTTCTGGTTTGTTTAGGAGCGTTGGCGTAATGCTCAACTCGTCCAATGGCTAAATGTAAAGAGAGGTGTGTTCAGGGTATATAGATGGGGAGAGGGAACATTTTAAGTGAACCGTGCTTTTCTCTTTTGTGTGCTTAGTTTTATCGAAACGATGCATTCATGACACATACGTAAGCTTGTCGTCATTGTTGAGATTTTTAAAGAGAGCTTGATATGACATTCTGAAATGAATGGCCTCGAACCTGCACTTGACCCCGTACTGTCAGAGAACCAGGCACCGTTTGTAGCTGAGACACAGATAGGAGTCCCAAGAGAAACAAAAACAATTAAAGCTTAATTAATTTATGTTTTTTAGGTCCATGTCACATGCTGAGTGTAAAGACAAGTGTGCCATCACACTTCTCAGTAACTTATTAACAGTCACTATTGATGTAATTCTAAATAAAGACTGCCAATCAAATAGCAAACACTAAAGCCTTGTTATGTTACAGATACAGGTTAAAGGACAAAGATATAGCCCCAGCCCTGTTGTTGTCTTTGTCTTTGAACAAAACAGATATGATGGAATGTCCGAATGGCTCCCGTTTCTCGAACGGTTGCATTTTTGAACTGAACACAAGCACGAATGATATTGGGAAGTTCAGGTGGAGGGGAACCTTATCAGCGAATTAATCTGTTTTCACGCAGGTCATTGATCAACACTGTTATACCTAATTCATCCCATCTGCGCTTTGTTGAGTCATCTGTGTTAAAACTGCATTTATGAGCATCTGTTCTATCTGTTTTGATGAGATAACCACTGTTTTGATGTACCACTGGTACAAAATCCAGAGAGATAATTTATCTTACTAGACAGTGACAGCAGTTAAACATTTTGTCTTGCAGTGATATTACACTAATGCTCATGTGTGTGTTGAAATCGGAGTTTAAATTTATATATTCTCTGTTTTTATTTAAGGCAACTAGAAAAGAGATTGAAATTGGGAGCAGGGTGTCTGTTGTATTTTCCTGGTTTTCTTCTCTTATGTTTTTCTTGTCGCATTTCTGGGTGCCTCGGACGACACTCATTCATAAATGTAAAGAACGAGACACGAGAAAGACAGATTGGCTGGTCTGAGTTTAATCTCTTGCCACTTTTAATTATGGGATTCCACTCAAGCTTGCTCGCTCTTCAGTAAGATGCTTATCTTTACGATGTACCTGAGAGTGATCGTGCAGGAAGAGAGACACGACATGTCTGGACACTGATCTGAGCTGTTATGCCATGAGCTTTCTTAGCATTTCATGAACAACATGATGCAGAGTACCAGAGGAAGTCCTGATTTCCCTTTCTTAAGCGTTCGGTCTCTGACACTGGCTTTCTCGATCTCTCTCTATTTCTCTGCCTGTCTCTCTCTCTTCCTCTTGTAGGGCATCACTCTGAATGAAATACACCAATGACATCCACCTGAGGGTAACTCTCTTAAAGTTCATTCTGTGAACGTCGGCGCCTGTGTTTAGAATACACTCTGAGCGTGTTGTCTGTCTGCTGTGATTTCTCTTTGTAGTCGTGTCCTAAAATCTAGTCACAACAGGATTTTGTTTAGATTTGCATGTTGCAAAAGATGCTTAAAAATTTAAACAACCATCTGTGGTGTTTTTTCTGTGTGTGTTTGCGTGTTTGTTTCCATTGTAACCTAGTTTGTTTAAAGTGTGCCTCTGTGATGGAAGATCTAGAACGTTTAGCCTTGAGGTATTGACCCATTTGCATTTTAATTTGTTCAGCTAGTTTAAATTAAGTCATTGGTAGAACGTAGTTTTAGTTTGGTCTGACACGTATTTCAACACTCCTAAAAATAATGTTCTGCAAAGGTTCTTCATAGCGATTCCATAGATTAACCATATTTGGTTCTCCAGAGAACCATTTAGTGAAAGGTTCTTAAAAGAAGCATTTCTTTACTACCTTTCTATGGCCTAAAGAACCTTTTCCACTACTTTTCCTGAGACAGAAAGGTTCTTAAAGGTTCTTTATGAAGCCAAAAATGGTTATGGAATTGTGAAGCACCAGACGGAGTGTATTCAGTCTATAAGGAGAGTGTTCATCTATTCTTCCTAGACATCATAGGCCATCTAGACTTTTAGAACCATTTCTTTAATGTCGTTCTACTTTCTAATGCCTTTCATCCGTCTGTCTGATGGGTTCAATGATTGTAGTCAGACGTCTCTTCTTCCAGTCTCACTGAAGCACAACTGCAGCTCTGCAGTATGTGTTGGATGAACTTTCAGAAGAAGTTGCTTTGTTCCACTAAATGGTTTGTCTGGTCAGAATGGAGCAAGCGCTCGTGTGCGTACATGCGTTTACTAATAACACTTCTAGCATTGCAGGGGTCATGGTTTCTTCCGGGCTTGTCATCCATTTGTGCGTTGTTCACTCTTTTTTTAGAGGAGATTAGTTTATGATAGCTTTATTTTTTATGTAGGTTCTCTCCAAAGTTCTAATCTATTTGAGTATTTTTTCTGTGAGATGTGTATGCTGACTTCCTGTTTTAACAATGTGTTTACACTTTGTTTTGTTTTTTATTTTTTCAGCTTGTCGAGTGTCAACCATACAGTGAAGATGAGACAATGGTACCAGTACTGACTTCAAAAAGAGCCAGTGAACTGCCCGTGAATGAGGTTGTGTGTGTGCTGCAGGTACGCCTGTGTGTCTTTCGTTATGCGGGCGCTGATTGGCCACACCCTTTCTGTCATTGTCCACTCGTACCTATTATGAGATGTTACAAGATAATCATGTTTTTATCAAACAATTAAATTAAAGTAAGCTGCACTTAAGCTATCCATTTGAATAGAGAATAAGAATTACAATAGTCATTGATAAAAAGTGGCAGACTACAATAATGCTATTTATAGGGGCTTTACCGTTTTATTATGTAACTGCCAGAGCAAATTCAGTGTAATTACATCAGAGCCATTGTTGAATTCTTGATTCTGATTGACTGACACACATTTCATGTTGATAAGAGTGTTGTTTCAGGAACGGTACAGGATGTTGATCCAGGATCATGTAATCCTACCGTTGTAAATCACATGTGTTTTGCCACAGCCTTTGGAAACTGTAGCAGCGAATGTCCAGTGACCTCATGCAGTTAAACTGGTGCTTAATACTTAAGGAGTGGCACCGGCTTCTCATCTAGTTGAGTAATTTTTTAGCTAGTTGGCGATTTGGGTCATTGTCAGCCAGTTGTAGATCACATGACTTCCTTTGCAATTGTTCTGTGTGGTGACAGCACAAAAATTTCTCCATCCTCAAACTGTCTTGCAGTGTATGCACTGTAAAAAACTTTGCTGCCTTAAATTTTTAAGTTTCATCAACTTGGCTATACAAGTAATTTCAACATAAAATTTTAAATGCTGACAGATATAACTTCACAAAATAGGTTAAACAATTTTTCAACTATTTCTTAGAAGTTACAGCAACTCAAGACTTGTCAAGATTACAAAGAGTAAGTTGAAATGACTTTTAAGGCAGCAAAGTTTTTTTTACAGTGTGGGCGTACAAATACATTTGTGAATATAATGTTTTGCGGATATGGAAATTAAAGTGAACTGAAGCACCTTCACAAAAACATGTTTTAGTTGAGTAGCAAAAATGCATAACCCCAATAACTCCTCAAACCGCATGTCTTCACACTGAGGAATTGAAAGCCCATCGCTGTGGTTTTCAAACAGTGTCTTCTAATGAATCACACCAGAGATGCTCTCACAGTCTCAGCATGTAGCAGTCTCTGTTCTCCATCACCCCTCTGACTCCATCTGCTCCCAGAAGACCCGTCCATCCACGACATCAGCATTCAGCCACAGTCAAGAGATCTGAGCACTCAAGCCATGAATAATACACCCCAGTTATTACTGTGTTAATAGAAAACAAACAAAATGTTTGAGAATGTTTTTTACTGCTGTGACAAAGGAAGCCATCATGTTTTGTGACTGCACAGTGAGCGAGGACAGGAAGAGAGACCGTGCGTGTTGAAAAGCGATACGGTGCGGTTAGATTTAGTTTTACTCAGCACCTTTTTGATCCCCTGTTTTTAGTATTGCCCAGACAGCAAGTCTGAAGGTGCTGTGAGCATGTTTTTGTGCTCTTCTCTTTATCATGATATAGTTCCTGCCTCTCAAGGTCTTTATATCTTCACGCAGGAAACTGTTGCAGAAATTGTTGCTGGTGGCCGTTGTCTAACAGTACAGTTCACTTTCCAAAGCCCAAGTTCCAGGACTCTGGCTTTGTTAGTTGTTTCCATGGCTCCTGCAATCTTTCGTTAGCGGTTAATGTCAGTTGTCATGGTGACGCATCTGATAAGCGTTATTTTGGGAAGACTGCATTTTTCTGACTTCATTCCCTCCCTCTCTCTGTTAGGCTGACCTGCAGCATGGTCTCACCCAGGAGGAGGTGTCACGACGCCGTGCTTACCACGGATGGAACGAGTTTGACATCAGTGAAGATGAACCACTTTGGAAAAAATACATCTCTCAGGTACAATATTGAAAAGCAAAAATAATCCCAAGCAACAAAAAACCACGAATCTTTCACTAGCTTATGCCACAAGAGGTGACGTTGAAGGGATAGTTCACCCAAAAATGACATTAGGGTGAGTAAATGATGGAAGAATTTTTATTTTTGTGTGAACTATCCCTTTAAATGTGCCCTTAGTGATTGGAGATATTGTGGCATTGACCTTTGTGGATTCCCCTGTAGCATGGGATGTATTACCTCCGTGTTGCTCTAAATCTTCCTAGCATGTGTAAAAATCCTCCAGTTGTAAGTCATAAGGTCGGAACTAGTAACACCACTGTGTCATGTTGTGACTCTAAAAACTCTTGTTAATGTGACTTGTGTGGATCTCACTGATAATTACTGTGCAAATTGGCCATTTCCCTTTTCACAATACTGTGTTTTATAGCCGCTTTAAATAAAATTATACTATAAAATAGTAAATGTCTTTGTTGAATAGTTTTAAGGGAAAACTTGTTTTTATATTTTTTGGGACCCTAGTGAGTAAGCCAAAGACAGCAGACAACAAAAAAATGTATTTGGTAAAGCTTCAGTCTGTAATTTTTGACTCTCTACTGCCATTGCTGTTTGAAACATAAAATTGCAGGTTACTTTACGTACTTTTCATTCCATATGTTGAAGTCAAATGATGCCAAATTGACCAGGAAAATTTAACCCGACAACTCAAATTATATATTATTATTATAAATTTAGCATTGTTAATCGGAGTAAGGAGATGGTGTTGAAAACTGATCTGTTAAGAACTTGCGCAATAACTGTTTTTTGTTAACGTTAATGCCCAAAAAAATTTATTTGCTTTATTATTTAAAAAATAAAAAGCTTTATTATTTTAAATTTTGGAGAAAGCAGTTTCAGCTCTCATTTGGCTATACATCATGTCAATGGTAGTTAGCTGAGTCAAGTATTAATAGAGTAAAATGAGTCTATTTTATAGGCAAGGTTTAGAACAAAAAGATACTAGTTAAGCTCTAAGATTATTGATTAAGTATCTTCAGAGTCATCCTGAATTGGTTGGTTTTGTTGGTGAACGCTTCAGCAGTGTCAGTGAGGTACAAGCAGTGGCTAATAAAGACCACTTTCTGACTTAAAAAGACCTTTCAGACCAAAAGTTGGTATCAATTCATTGGAGTTGGTGTTGGTAACAACTGTAGTGATACAGTTACATCAACTGCTTAAGTCTTCTCAGAAACTGCTGAAGTATTGTGACACAGCTTTAGGTCTTCTCAGAAACTGCTGAAGTATTGTGATACAGCTGAGGCTCAGTTCCTCATTTAATCTTTGTCTCTCAGCACTGTTGAGGGTGGGAAGGGTTGTTACTGCGGTAGTGGGAGGGCTTGTTTTCCATGCGAGTAGAAAGCGTCTAATCTTTTCACTTCCAGTGTGAGCAAGGCTGTTAGAGGTATCGCTGCCTCCCAGAGCACCACGTTAAGAGCAACAAGCAGTTGGCCCTTTAATCTGTCACTTTACATTTGCTTTGTGCTTTGGGATGTGCTGACCTCTCTCTCTGTCTCTGTTTTATTTCTTGTCCCTTTTCTGGCTCAAAGTCAGGCACCCCCCACAGCTCCACGCTTCACAAACGCGCGTCCACCAGCACCGCTGTAATATAATCTCTTTTATTCCATTCTCCTGAATTTATTCAACTGTATTTTTATCACAGCGCCACCAGCCTTGAGCACAAAGCCGTGGCATAAATCCAGATGTGTCGCAGAAAACATGAGAGAACCTCAAACACTCTCAGCAGACTGTGAAGTCAAACCCTATTTGTTGTGCTGCCTTAAGTGAAACCTGCCTGTTAGTTTGCTTTCAAACGCTGCTTGTGTTGCTCGCACAAAAAAGCAATGATCGCATCCTATGTGGTGCTGTTAATTGCCGGTTACGGAGACGCGACAATCCGTGGGTGTCAGATCTTGCCGTAGATTAAAGCGTCACTCGCAGTATGTGGCCAATCAAAGAAAGTAACCCACACTCTCAGTCTGTTATCTTGGTTGTGTAATCTTGGTTTTCTTGTGCTACACCAGCATGTCATTATCAATTGCAGGAACCTCTGGTTATCACCTGACCTTCACATAAGCCAAATAACATGCATTAGTGGTGATCTGTTTTAGGTTTAGTTAGAAAATTAAATGGTAGTTTGTAGATTTAGAAGATTTTTTTCAGATTCCACCAGCTCATATTTACGTCATGTTTTTATTATGTGCCTTAAATAGAAATGGCTAAAACAGAAAGAAAACCCAATATTTATTTAGCCTTTTGATGATTTTCATAATTCAAAAAATATTTATATATGTATATTGTTTTTAGGTCTTGTTTTGTGTAACTTTGCTTATTATATCATATCATAAATATTCTAGATTTCTTTCAGCCCTTAGCACTATTACCCAGGAGATTTCTTGAAGCAGGCCAGTGTTTTACTGTAGGCCAATATTGCAAATCTCATTGGCCTTTGGCACTCAGTCATCCTGAGAGGCAGCGCAATACATGCATGTCTGTGGCATCTGAGAGCAGACTGAGACAGAGAAATCCATAACTGTTGTTATCATGTATCCCTAACATTGATTAGTCTGCTTCAACCCAGGAGGCAGATAAACCCAGATCTTCACGTTGAGATATGGGGCACAAGCCACGCAACTCTGTAATCTATCGCTCTGAGTTTTTTCTCTTCTCCTGTAGTTTAAGGATCCACTCATCTTGTTGCTGCTGGCCTCCGCTGTCATCAGTGTGTTGATGCGACAGTTCGACGATGCCGTCAGTATCACCGTGGTAAGTTTCACCTGTTGATGCCGATTGTCGCATTTTTGACTGTTTTGAGCTGTGGTTCAGAACCCTTATGCTCTCTCATCAATCTTTTGCAGGCCATTATTATTGTTGTTACAGTTGCCTTTGTACAGGTAAGAACATCACTGATGACATCACTTACGCAAAGCTGTAGGCTGTAGTCTGGCAGATAGTTGGAAAGCGAGCAATTGAAATACAGTGTTTCTGGTGTGTTGGAATAATATTTACTAGAAAAACTGACTTTTGACTTAATCAGTTTTTGGTTCAGTTGGTTAAAAGTAATTGCAAAAATGACTCTAATAAGTGAAGTTAGTACTGAGAAACGGATTGGCATGATTTCCTGGCAGATACTTTTGTTGGCAGATTTTACTTTGTGTGGCCAGATACTTTTTGCTGCCAGTTTGTGATGGACCTGGATGTGATTTGTGATGTTTGGAAGAACTTGACTCTTGGGTTAATGGGGTGTAAGTGTGGTTATGATTGACTGCATTCTGCTTTATTTCAGGAGTACCGCTCAGAAAAATCCCTGGAGGAACTGGGGAAACTTGTGCCTCCAGAATGCCACTGGTGAGCTTTATTTATGGCTTTCTGTTCTTCATTTCTTCTTTTGTCTGCTACATTAAAAATAAATGACGCAGAGGCCTTCTGCACGTGGGCGTGAGGTCTTGACATCTCAGGTGTATCTTTCAGAGCTTTATCCCCATCAAACACATAAAAGAGCGTCTTTCAGGCGACATATGGAGAGAGTGAGAATGAGAGCCATAATTTCCACTTCAAACAGACAAGCCTCATATTTGCACTTCAAAACTGGGCTGTGGCACAACCTTGAGGCCAGTCCCCAAGCCGCAGAAGAACCCTCGCCTCACACCACCATGTGTTCCTCACTCGGTTTCTCACACAGTGTTCCAACTACTGGAGAGTTTTAAATGACAGCTAATGTGTCCGCTCAGACTGAAAGAAAAGAGCCTGTGTCAGTATAAATTTGATGTTTAAAATACAGCTATGTGAAGTGGGATTTTTGTGGGCAGAGCTACCCTTCACAATGCGATGAAAATAGAAAGTGACTGACCTGGATTATATGGAAATGAGAGCTTTTATCACTTGACGTCACTTATCATATTGTGTCTGGTTAGGACACAGAGTTAGAGGGCAGAAGTGTTGCTGTGTTGTGAAACTCATCACTGTATAGCCAGCCAGTTAGCCAAGCTGTCTGTCTTTTGTTTAATTCATATCGTCTTATTTATTCCCAGTATAAACCTCTATACAGTATAAATGATTATAAGAATATAGCCAACGTAACAATTTGTACACAGATACAGTGTGAGTCTAAAAATAAAACGTGGTTTAAAAATCTTTTTGTATTTAATAAATATCACTAATTGTTTATTGATCATTGATATCATTTATCATATTGCTGTAACTACCATTTCATAAAAACTTCACGTTGTGTCTAACAGTAGTTGGTGAAATCACTGTAAATCACACTCTCGTTGGCTTATTGCTTTAAACCAGTTACAGTCACACACTGATGCTATATAATCCAGTTTACATCTGAAATATTGATTATCAGATTTTTCTCTGAGTTTATTGATTCTCTCAGTTTTGTGTTTTTGCATAAAATCTCTGCTTGTTTTAGGTCTTGTGTGTGTAAGCGATTCTGAAAAAGAATCTTGCTAGCACTGTTTGTGCCACATTCTCCAAAGTATGACCTTTGACCCACGTACAGGTCATGTATCTCAAGGTCTGTCTGTTCTCACGGCTCCGCTGGCCTCATTTCAACCACTCAGCTGCCAGCTCGTTTCATTCCTCTGTCGCCCTCTCTTTCAGTGTTCGAGAAGGGCATCTGGAACACCTCCTGGCACGAGAGCTTGTCCCCGGAGATACCGTCTGTCTGTCTTTGGGAGAGAGAGTCCCAGCGGACCTGCGACTGTTCGAGGTGTGAATGAATACAGAAACACTGTAACATCCTTCCTTCTCTTTAGAACAGAGTAAAAGCTTAGAAATGAAGCTTTAACCAGTTTTATTTATGTTTTATAGTATATATAGTTACAAATGGAAGTTAGCCTCCATAAATCCAGAAATAGTCGTCCTAATGACTTAGGAGTGAAGCTGACCCCTCTGTGCCCTGCAGGCTGTGGATCTGTCAGTTGACGAGTCTAGTCTGACAGGTGAGACCACCCCCTGCACCAAGACCTCTGCCCCTCAGCCGGCTGCCACCAATGGCGACATCACGTCCCGCAGTAACATAGCCTTTATGGGTACGCTGGTGCGCTGTGGGAAGGCCAAGGTACTGTTGGATCATTACAAATGCCCACTGTTTGTAACATTCTCTGGACAATTTGCTTTGTAAAATTCACTGTGTGGGCCTAGACATACAGTAGACCTTTACTAATAATTTTTGTTTTGTAATGTAGGGCATTGTCATAGGTACTGGAGAAAATTCAGAGTTTGGCGAGGTTTTTAAGATGATGCAAGCAGAGGAGGTAATCAAACATTAGTCGGAAAACAAAAATGTTTGAAATGCATCAATGTCATAACGAAAATGCCTGTGCTTTATATCTAACTGTTTTCTACCGTTTGTTGTTTTAAATAGGCTCCTAAAACCCCCTTACAGAAAAGCATGGATTTGCTGGGAAAACAACTCTCCCTCTATTCCTTTGGGATTATCGGTAGGCATCTTGTTAAGATGATCCAATTAACAATATTTGCACTTTTATGAGTTAGTGGTGCATGTTATCTGATTACATATGCAAAGCTTAATTTCTGTTCTGTCATTCCGGTTATCTGTGTTGTCACTTAAATGCATTAATTTTCAGGGGTGATCATGATGGTGGGATGGCTTCAGGGGAAGTACATTCTAGACATGTTCACAATAGGCGTCAGGTGTGTCCTCAATCCATAAATGTAGAACAGAATCTGATGTTCCCAACATGCAGAGGTTTTGTATTTAAGTGTGTTGTCATTGCGGTTCTCCTCAGTCTGGCCGTGGCAGCTATCCCAGAAGGCCTCCCGATCGTGGTGACGGTCACTCTAGCTCTGGGAGTGATGAGGATGGTGAAGAAACGTGCCATCATCAAGAAGCTGCCAATAGTGGAGACGCTGGGTATGGCCCATTGTGGTGTTGATTTTACCAGTACTTCTCAGCTGGCTATGATACAGCACCCAGATTTTAGTTTGTAATGTGAAACTGCGACACAATGGAGACGGTTTTCAAAAAAAAATTGATCAATACATGGACACACCTTAAATTATATGTGATCCATTTGAACCGTTAATCTAATGTTTTAACAAATTGAACTGACACTTGAAATGCACAGAGACCATGTGCAGTTTCTATCTGTTTGTCCATTTGCAGGAGAACAAAAAACACTAGTGGTTCTTTCCATTAGTGGTATGACGTAAGCATTGATCATGTGAGAATCAGTCAGCCTGCAGAGTCAAATGACCCTCCGCAGTCACACTGAACTGAGCACTAACATTATACAGACACATTAAATCAGACTAATGTTCTTGAAGGTTTGAGAAACGTTTTAAAGCTGAAAAGTTATTGCTTTGGTTAGAAACATTACACACCACATGATTAGTTTAATGGCTCTTTACTAAAGGAAAACACTTTTAAATAAAACACCTATGCTAAATAGATTTAAATGGATAGTTTACACAGATAATGTCATTTACTCATCCTTATGCTACTCTTTTCTGTATAATGAAAGAGAATTGGGACTTCAAAATTTGGGGCTTCAAAAAGTCCTTTAAGTCGCTTTGGATAAAAGCGTCTGCTAAATGACTAAATGTAAATGTAAAACTATAAAAACAAAAAGGCTTAAAAATATCATAAAAGTTGTCAGAATTGTGTTGTAAGTCATTAAGTCATTTTTAAGTCAGCTAGATTCGTAAATTAAATAATAAAAATGTTTTTTAATTTACAAAAAAGGCAATACTTTTTTTAGTAATTATAATCTGCTGTATATAATAATAAAAAACGAATGTATGGTATGTTCTGTAGACCATATTGTGTGGGTGTCTTGTTATTACTGGCTCTCTGTTCATTTGCATTTTTTCTTGAGAAATGCCACTGAAATAAACAGAGTTGGTTGGTTATGCATATTAACCCAAGCTCTGCCTGCTTCTCTAGGCTGCTGCAACGTGATCTGCTCCGATAAGACAGGCACTCTCACTAAAAATGAGATGACAGTCACTCACCTGTTCACCTCTGACGGACTGCACGCTGAGGTAAGGGTTGTGCAATCCTCAGGGGACCCGCTCGGACCTCTCACATATCAGACCATTTTCTACCATCATTGCCTCTCATTTTAAAATATAACAAGTATGTTAGGGCTCAGTTGTCCTTAGGCCAACCCAAAGTAAATGTTACTAGCTGCTGTCTTCATCAGCTCTGTGTGTCTGCAAAGAAGCTGTAAGTCTTTTGTCTGAAAGGACAACCCAGATTCGGAGGTGTGACAATATCACTGCAGAGACTTGAATTCATTGCCCTGCCATCAGCCTGCACTAATAAAGCTTTAAGGCTGAGGAGTAGATGCAGTCTTGGACATTTTTAACTTAGCCACTAGGTCTCATCTCCCAGGTCTGTTACATAATGCTTTATTTCACATCCCTGCGGGCTTCTCCTAACACAGTACTGCTAAAATCATCTAATGGCTGCATTTAAGCCCCTGTGTGTTGTGTGTCCTTTTGTGTCAGTGCATTGGTGTGTTTTCAAATCACAGTGAAATAAAAAGATGACCCATTTATACCTTACTATGTGTTGTTTAAAAAAACCTTTTAATTGAAATGTTCTGTTTCTTAAACAACTTTGCTTAACTGCTGATATCACCAAGCCCTTTTTTTAGCCCCTCCCCTTCAACTACCTGTCATATAGACTGTTCTTCATGATTCATTATTAAATATCCTGATTCACTTAAGGAGTAATGTTGTAAAATGGGTTGCGGTTTTGTGTCGATTTGAATGTGCTCAGTTCCCTTGACCTAATTTGGATTTTTTTCCAGGTCACTGGTGTCGGGTACAACAATACCGGCGAGGTTTTGCTGGACGGAGAGGTGGTGCACGGTTTCTCCAACACCTCCATCAGCAAGATTGTGGAGGTGAGGGCTCCACAAAGCAGAGAATATTATGGAATGCATCAGTGTTAAAGTACCAGGGCATGACAGGTTTTCTTTGTCTAAAATTCCACAGGCCGGCTGCGTGTGCAACGATGCAGTAATCAGGAACAGCACCCTGATGGGGCGTCCCACAGAGGGTGCCCTCATCGCCCTGGCTATGAAGGTACAGCAGGGCATTCTAACATCTCTTGTTGCAGTTCTGCATGGACTGCTGTTATTTGTTGTTCTTTGTTACTCTACATGCAAACATATCTTTATCATACATGCAAATCTTTGTTACTCTACATGTAAAACTTTATCCTGCATGCAAATTTTTGTTACTCTACATGCAAAACTTTATCCTGCATGCAAATTTTTGTTACTCTACATGCAAAACTTTATCCTGCATGCAAATCTTTGTTATTCTACATGCAAATCTATTCTTCCTGTAGTTCAAGCATCAGAAGTTCAAACGTTTGGGTTTGATACCCAGGAAACACTTGCACTAATAAAATGTATACCTAAAATGCGCTGTAGGTCACTTTGGATAAAAGCATCTGCCAAAAACATGAATGTAATGATATCTAGTATCGCAACCAAATGCTATAAGGGTGACTGGATGTGACTGTTGGCTCCACCCACCTGTGAACAGCCAGTGGGAATAATGCATACAGGTTTTTGTCTGCCACTCAGTGTCACCTCATTTTGGCAAACCGAGAGTGTCAGTTGGCTCTTGTCGACCATGCTAATTAAGATGAGCAGACACGCTTTCACACCCCATAGAACAGGTTACTATGGCAACAGCATCCCCCTCGAGGGTCCCGGTTGTGTTAACGTCTGGTGCACTAATAACGTAGTTGTCACCACAGAGACGTTTTCACGGGGATTAAAATGAGAGAAATGTCACGCAGCTTCACTCCAAAAAACAACAACATTTGCACATTTTCCAAAGAAGATCTGACTGGTGATTGCATGTGCAGAACTAACCGCGACGATACCACAATACTGCTCTGCAGTTTCTGAGGTTTATCTGCTATAAAAAGTGCACCCCATGTCTTTGTAATATTCTGGATACAGCAGGGGTTTCTCCTTAAATGTAAGAATGTGTTTGTTCTCTGTTTTTCTTCACTTCACAAAAACATAACTCTGACAGTGTGGAGGAAGTTCTCTGAAGTTCTCAACAGAAGTTATTAATTCATGCTTAATTTAATGCTTTGACTATATGAGGACTAATGCTTAAAGGAAAACAAGTATTGATAAAGCATGAAACTTTTATCTCATAATAACACTTGACAGTCTGTTTAGATGCAGATAGCAAGTAATGATTTGCTGTCTGCTGTTGTGTAAGAGGTCTGAGAATCAGACACAGGAATTTTTGCTTCAGTTTGTCTGATGTTGTGGGTCATGGGTTGATGCTTTGATAAGACAGAGTCTCTCATCATCTGACCTGCTCACTGTCCTTCGTGCTGATTTCAAATCTATCCAGTCTAGGTGTGCAACCTAAATAATTTTGGAAACATTCCAAGTTGTTTTTGGGGAATTTTATGGGAATTAAGGGGAATTCTTGGAATTTTTAAGTTAGTTTACAAACTATATTCAATACAAACATGTATATAAACATACTCGCTTGCTCAACATAAGACATAAGTTTTCGTCAGTGTGCCATATATTCCCATATATTTCCATAAATTCCATTGTTTTTAAAATTCTTAGAATTTTTAACCTTTCAACCCTGATCTACTCTGTTCTGTCAATAATTTTCTAAGGGCTGTAACTCAGTCTAAAGATTAGATTTTCTGTATGTTTTCTGCGGTATTCAAGATGAGCAGAGTATATTTATTACAGTTTCTTCTATATGTTTTTTGACTTCTCTTGTTGTCTGTAGATGGGTTTGGAGGGCCTGCAGAAGGAGTTTGTGCGGTTGGAAGAGATTCCTTTCTCCTCGGAGCAGAAGTGGATGGCTGTGCGTGTCGTCCATCGCACTCAACAGGTGAGCATGCATCAACGATTTGACACACATTCATGAAGCATTTATTAAATAAGCTTGATTTTTACAAACAGACTTTTATGTTTGTTTATTCTTTTTTCCTCATTTTACTGCTTTACATGTCATGTTACAAAAATAAGTTGTGTGGTTAATCACTTTGCGTGTCTGAGCAGTTCTTTACAAAAGGCTGTGAGGTGGACCACACATCATGCTTATATTGAAAGGTCTGGCTCTGCAAGACTAATTATATCTGTCCTTTCCAATGTATCTGTTTTAAAGGACAAGCCTGCAGTATTCTTTGTGAAAGGCGCCTACGAGCAGGTCATCCGCTTCTGCACTTCCTACAACAGTAAAGGTTCCACTCTGCCTTTGACCAATCAGCAGCGAGAACTGTACCAGCAGCAGAAGAGCTACATGGGCACGGCTGGTCTCAGAGGTACCGAACAGCAACTCTTTCAGCATTGAATTCAGGGTAACTTCCCTTTACCAGCTCAATAAGGTTCTCAAAGTGAGGAAGTGACTAGCCTGCCATGATCTAATGCCCATAACTTTAAATAAAATGAGAACCTTTGCTTACCTTCAGCTTTAATAGTGTCCTCAGTTGCACACTGTTATTGCTTTTACAGCTGGCCTGAATGTGATTTGGCTTGTGTTGATAAGATTAAACAGTCTCAGAGTCTCATATTAACGTCCCTCTGTTAGCTTTCTTTAATTAAAGCCATTTCGTGAAGGACACGGTGATCGTTTTGGCAGCGGCTGATGCTGTTGTCCTGTCTTCTGGCAGTGCTGGCATTTGCGTCGGGATCTGAGATTGGCGCTCTCACCTTCCTGGGGCTGGTGGGAATCATCGACCCTCCCAGAGCAGGAGTGAAGGAAGCTGTAGCCACGCTCATCAGCTCTGGTGTGTCGGTGAAAATGATCACGGGGGATTCTCAGGAAACTGCTGTATCAATTGGTATGACATTCAGACGTCTGGTCCTTTATCCTAGACGCTGCTTACCATTTTTTTAGTTAGATTTACTTGGTTAGTTAGTTAGCTAGCCAGTTAGCTAGCTAGCTAGTTAGTTTAGTTCTATAAGCAAAGAACATGTTTTGGCCAAGTTCTAGATTTAAGTTACTTTTTATTTGTGAATTTAGATGAGGAGTTATGACAAAGAATTTGCTGAAGTTTTGTGGCTGTGAATCTTTTAAAGTTAATTAAGCATTTTATCAAGACAGGCAAGTAATTGCAATTCGATAAAATTTCCCAGCATGCCTGCCAAACTACCACATCTGTAACTCACCTCTAAATGTAAGAAGTGTTTGATTTAACACATCTGTTAGATGCAGATCTAGAGAACGCACCAGACTTAATGTTGATTGTCAAACCTTTGGCTCGTAGGACAGCAGTATTTGTCCCGAGCCAGTTCTGTAAGAAGCATAGTGCAAAATTGACAGTACTGCACACTGTTAAGTGTCAGCTAACATCAGGCACTGACACGCAGATATCCACTCCTGCATTTCTCACCTTATTTACTCCACCACAGCGAGTCGACTGGGTCTCTACACCAAAGGTTCACAATCGCTGTCTGGAGATGAAGTGGACCAGATGGACATCCAGCAGCTGTCTCACATGGTGCCCAGGGTACAGCCTTGCTTTCATACACTCAGCTTCCACTCAGTTCCACACAGTCGAGTAATGGACAGGTTTCAAGAGCACAAGTGTGGGGTAGAGAGTCTGATGCCTGTGGCACATAAGCTTTATGGTAGCTTGAATACATTGCCAGCTACAGATGGAATATATATTTTATGCAGTAGGTCTGTCAGTTGTTTTTATGTTGTGCAGTTATGGAAAGTGAGCTGAGCTATTAAATTATGCTCAGGACGATGTACTGGATTTTCTCCACAGGTATCGGTTTTCTACAGAGCCAGCCCGAGGCACAAGTTAAAGATAGTTAAGGTGAGTGCACAGATTGTTTTGTGACACAGATTGTTGGCATTGGTTAAATTTGATAGTTATGCTTTGTTTATCTGTTTTTTCGGTGTTGAGATATAAATCTATTGGTAATAAAATAAGAAATGTGTGTTTGCCTGCCATCAGTCGTTACAGAACATCGGTGCGGTTGTGGCCATGACAGGAGACGGTGTTAATGACGCAGTGGCTCTGAAGGCGGCGGACATTGGCGTGGCAATGGGTCAGACCGGCACTGATGTTTGCAAAGAAGCCGCTGACATGATCCTGGTGGACGACGACTTCCAGACGATCATGTGAGCAGAGAGCTGGAGTCTTCTTGACTTTATCAGGTCTGATAAGACTGTTGAACTGGCATTTGATGAGCTTTTGTTTCTCATTGCAGGTCTGCCATTGAGGAGGGAAAAGGCATTTACAACAACATCAAGAACTTTGTGCGGTTTCAGCTGAGCACGTGAGTCAGCATGTTTTCTTGTTTCTCTGTTCACATCATGTGTATGATGTATCTGGATGGGTTGTGTTTTTCAGTAGCTGCTTTTCTAGAGCATTTAGTCTAGATGTTGTAGTGAGTTTCTCTGGGACACGGTGGCTTCACTTTGCATGCTGAGAATAATGAGGGCATCCACAAGATTGGAAAGTTTTCAAAACTAGAGTTTCTTTCATTTATATCTGTTAGCTTTGAGGCAATCTGTATGCTTATAAACTCTTAGCAGAACTTTAAGCAGATGCATGAATTTAAAATATACCACTCTGGGAAAATAGATCACAAATTTTGATGTCTCATCTTGCACTCAGACTGAAACTTTAAAGGCCAGGTAATGAGTTTATCACTGAATGCTTTGTTTAGGAGCATCGCTGCCCTCACCCTCATCTCCCTGGCAACGCTCATGAACTTCCCCAACCCTCTAAACGCCATGCAAATCCTGTGGATCAACATTATCATGGATGGGCCACCAGCTCAGAGGTAATGCACTGCTCACAAACAGGTTCATCACACCCTCAGATATGGCCCACAATATTAGAATAATGCTTGTCAGAATAACAAGAAAGTGTGTGCGGTTCTTCTAGTTTGGGCGTGGAGCCCGTGGACGGGGACGTGATCAGGAAACCGCCGCGCAACGTTCGGGACAGCATCATCACTCGCAGCCTGATAGTGAAGGTTCTAGTGTCGTCCTTCATCATCGTGTGTGGTACTCTGTTTGTGTTCTGGAGAGAGGTGAGCACCTCATTTGTGTCTGATTTGTGTTTTGTCTTTGTTCCATTTGTATTCAAAACAGGTCTTTAGGTAAATGACCATACTCTTTATGAGAACATGGGTATGGTTTGATTTTGTTTACGCCATGCCCTGTTTTCTGTTTTGTTAGAAAACAGAATATTTTACAACTCTGTTTGTATATTTAGCTTTGTGGTTCTTTTCATGCTTGTTTAATTCATACAGAGCTGTGGTGCGCAAGTGGCGTTCCATTTGTGAAATTATTTTTGCTATTGTATTTTTAATATTTGGGCTTTGTACTTTACACAACCTACAAACACTGCAACTGCATATAGATCCTGTTTTCCTTGGACTGGTGTTACAGCCTCTAATTGGATAGAATCACTTTGCTGAAAAGTTACTGGAACATTGTTTTATTCTCTGTGTAAAACAGAATCTTTCACGTTGTGAAAAATGAAGTGATAATGAAAAAGAATAAATCTGATCAAATAATTTCCTCCCCAAAGCAATGCCAACAGGTTGTAAGAAACCACAAAGCATGTCCTAGATTTTTTCTCCCACCACTTCCTTTCATCAAGAGCCTGTATGTCAGCCATTTTGAGTGCATTTAAATGATTAGTATCTTTTGTGATGACTGAACAAAAAACGTCAACACTGAAATCTCAGTTTTCTTGTTTTATTTTCAGCTGCGTGACAATGAGATCACACCACGAGACACCACCATGACCTTCACCTGTTTTGTGTTCTTTGACATGTTCAATGCTCTCAGTTCTCGATCACAGGTATGAGTGCTTGATAATTCACCGCTTATTTGTGAACTCTGTGCTCTCTCAAAGGATCTGGATGCAGCTGTGTAATTTATTCTGCGTTACATTATCTGAGATTTTCAGTCTCAGGATTTTGATGTTTGATCACACATCACGTCTCTCTACTTAAGTGTTTAAATAGTGAAAAGCTTTGTCTATACTGCTCAGTCTGAATACAACAGATCAAGTATCTACTGTAGCATAGAGAGCTTTATTCATTATAACAGAAGTGTTGTGATTTGTAGCTTTGTGTTGTTCAGTGCATCTCCAGTTAAATGCTCAAATTCTGGATTGTAATGGAGGCCAGGGTTTAAATCAGATCAAAGACTGGATGAGGCATTAGGGTCTCTTGTAAAGTTTGGGGTGGGCAGGATCTTAAATACTGCCCCCTGCTGTAGAAATTAGGAATCTTCCTGTTAAAAAAGTTAATTCAGGACAAATTCTTAATTAATATCAGTGGTTTACGAGGGGCCGCTGTTCTTCTCATTTCTGCAGACACGGATGGTGCACGAGATGGGCTTGTGTAGTAACAGGATGTTCTGCTATGCTGTGCTGGGCTCCATCATGGGCCAACTGCTGGTCATCTACTTCCCTCCTCTACAGAAGGTCTTTCAAACCGAGAGCCTCAGTATTTTAGGTATGTGATATACAGGAATCCCTGTACGCAACATTGTTCACGTATGTAGTGAAAATAGTCAATCCTCAAAATTGCTAAAGGTTGTTTTATTATAAGAATGACAATATACAAACAAACAAGATCATAATTTTATTGGCTTAAAGCTGCAGTCCATTACGTTTTTTTGGTTAAAAATCAGTTATTGAGCAAGTACGTGACAGATCATGGTTCAACACGATCCCTTTACCTTTCCCTTATTCGTAGTAGAGAGGCAAATGTTACGAATTGCAGCTTTAATATCATTTACAATAGCATCTAATCGGTGCTGTCATTTCATTCAGTTATGTTTTTCTCTGTCATGTTTTCACTCTTTTGGATAATGAGTATCTGAATAATTATACCATCTGCCTGCAGATCTGCTGTTTCTGTTCAGCCTCACGTCTTCTGTGTGCGTGGTGTCTGAGGTCATGAAGAAATTAGAGAGACTCCGAGGAGGCGAGAAATCCGATGACACCGACACTGATGACTTCCATGACGTATGATGCACATTGTGTCTTTGTCATAAGACGGTGGGCGGGGCTGGAGGGGCGTGGTTTGGAATAGCATACAGGGCGGCCTCATACAAAACAACTCAGAGTGACCAATCAGGTCCAACCTGTATGTAAAGTTCCTTTACAAAGTCAAGAGCAGGACAAAATGGAGCTGATTTTGGAGGAATATGGTAGCCCTGGCTGGGATGTTGTCTTTGACACTCGCCTTGGCCCGTACAGATGCTTTGGTGTGCTGCTTCACAATGGTACTACTACCCATAGCATCTGAACGAACTTTATTTATAAAATACTGTATTTGTCCATACAGTGGCTGTCTTGATTCCATGATTGAAGGGATGTATTATGATTTTTAAAAATATTATTATTATTATAATTATTAAAATGGTTTTGAATTTTAAAATTTCCTTTCTTTTGGCATTTCTGGCTAAAGGTTTGTGAATCACTATGGATCATGTCTTTCTGCATTCCATATTTCCAATTCCATTGAAGAACGCTGTACGACTGTGTTCTCTTCAGTCCTGAGTGGACGTTCCACAGGTGGAACAGACACTTAAAATCACGTGTTTTGGGTCACGATGACACTTGTGTGAAAGAACGCATACCTGATATGGGATGCAGTCCTGTATTCTACAGTCACTTAACAACCAGTTGAATAAGCATCGTTTTATATTGATGCCAAAGTCATTTTATATAACGCCATATTCATTTTATAACTATGGAAAAACGTCGCAGAGGTCTCTCTCATTATCTGTTTCTGAAAGATTACTGGGTATTGGGAGATCACAGGGTGCCATTTTCTGATAGCCTTTAAGGTACAATAATGCACTATGAGTTCTGCGCCCTTATGTTAGACCTTCTGAGATGATTAATACAGCTGGCTTGTACAAATACATCATTATCAGTTCCTCTATATTTACAGTTATTTCACACAACCGTTATTGTTATGTTAATACACTGGTATCAGGGACATCTGAAATAAGGTTCTGTCTTTGCTTTGGCTTCCTCTGTACTATTATTTATTTAATGTCTCACCAGTGTGGTGCTTGGTTGGATGTTTTTTATTAACACTTGTAAGGTTTAACGAATGCAGTTCATTAAACTTTATAAGCGACATTTGGTGAAACAACCCCTCCTCTGTGACCCATTGCTGGTGACCTGTTACTGAGGTGCAGCTAAAGATAACACACCTAATTGTTGCAGTATGTAGAGTGTCTTTTTCCTCTTTATCACAGGTAGTGGTTCCTGATGGCTGGATTGTCAGCATTAATTAATCTGTGTAATAATTTTCCACCTATTCTGTTTTATGGCATTGCTTTTGCTCTAAAAGCACACAGAGTAACCCGCTGATAATGAACAGTATCATTAAAAGACAATGAAGGGTGACAGGTGTAAAGCTTATTTTAGTGATGTTTTATTTTCTTTTTTTAAGATTGTATTTATTTTATTGTGGTTTGCACAGCTGAAACCAGTAATCTGTAATCTGGTCGTTTCGGAACACAATTGTACAATAAAATTTTTACAAGTTTAAAACATTGTGTATCTGATGTTGTCAGCCTTTGCACTATTATATATACAGTCGTCATTTTAATCTGCCTTTTGAAAACACTAAATGATTTGATTAGTTAAAAATGGACAAAAATGTATCGAGCAAATACATGACCGATCAATGTTCAACATGGTCTCCTTACCTTACCCTCATTCACAATGTTAAATTTGTAATGATTTATAATTTGAACTGTTGGATCCAGTTTCACAGGAAATCTGGCTAATAAATCACATCCGGGTACTGGAGATGATGCAGCGATTGTAACTTCAAAAGAATTTGAACTTGTCATCCATGTTAAGAAATAACTCCAAGCAACCTACAATTTTATGTTTTAAACAGAGATGGCGGTAGAGAGCCAACCGTTACGGATTGCAGCTTTAATTGTAGGAGCCGCAATGCCCTCTCAATGCGAACCACGTAACACAGTAATGTTCTTTCAAATACTTTAACATGACAAAGAAACCGCACAATTACAGCCATAAAACTCACATTCTTGGTAATGTCCAACGCTTATACTGAAGGTCTAATGACTAATATCATACTGTCATTTTTTTGTTGAGTAATCGTTAATAATAAATCGTAAATAAATAATACACATCAGTTGTTAAATGTGAAGCTTTTGTTAAATCACTGGTTTCCTTACAACATTGTTTGAGACTATGAAGTCTATAATTCTTCATTGGTGGGGACTACTTTTCTAGGGGGATGAACTGCTGTATTACAGACATAGTTCCTGTGGGTGGAGTTTGCTTCATGTAAGTAGTACTATGAGTTGTCTGTGTCCTTTTTCGGTATCTTTCTGCATACTGTATTCGTTGAATTTTGGGATTTTAAAATACTGTTCCTTCAAGTCTTGTGGCCATACTTTGGTAAGTCTGTACCCTATTTCCATTGTTTCCAAGCGTTGTATAGTTCTCAAACTGTTCTACCAACCATAAGCACAAGTATTATGTAGACCCTGTTGGAAGCTTGAGATATCTACTCAAAGCATCTCCTCTCAAATTTCTTCGAGGGATGCTCAGCAGTGCGCCCTTTAGCCTTGTGTCTGGTGCGGATGTTGTAGGAATGTTCAGGCATGTCTGTTTTGTGATCTTTTGCCTTGCTCTTTTTTTTACTGATGCCGTCATCTTCATCACTGTCCTCAGTATCTTCATCACTGTTCTCAGCATCATCATGCATCAGATGTTCAAAGCAACTGCTCAGACCATCTAACGACTGATTCTTACATCTGTTTCCTGTCTGTGTTTTGCCGCCAGCTCTGTGCTTATGTCCGGTACTGATTCTCTTGATAACGTCCTCATCCACCAAGCTCAGAACTGCTTTTCTCAACTGCTGGAAGAGGTTCTCAGCGTTGGAGCCCTTCGCCAGAAGAGACTCTGGTGTGATGCCTCTCTGGAGATCCTGGACAACCTGATGCACCAGCGTTCCATGGTACAACCTAAATACCAGAGATGAAAGACTCTTAAATTACAGTACTTAGTAGCAGTAGTAACTGAGTGACTACATTGTTGAAATATGCATAAAGTTGTAAACATTAACCTGCAACAACCTAATGCATTTGCCAAAATGTGTATTGTAAAACAGTAAACTGCAATGTCCCACAATGCAATGCGCTCAAACTGACCATATTAACTGATTATTTGATTGGATTGCTGAGCATTAAGACATTTTAACAAGCCTTTTAATACACATTTTCTTTCAAATGCTAACTGGATGCTGTGGATTCCTGTCTCTATGAAGCCCCTCCGTCAGAAAACATTAATATGCTCTGATTGGTCAACCACTTCAAGATTATTTTGGTAATGTTATGCCTCTTACCATAGCCACGAGTTACAGCTTATCAGGTGTAAACACTCACAATGGCATCAATTTTGCCTTATCAATTCGAGCCCACGTCAGACAATGATGAATTTTCTCAAATCAACAGACCATTGAAACAAAGGTTCACACCCAAACAATATCTGTGTATTACACAAAATAACCTTATCAGCAAATGATAAGTCCCTGAAGGGATTATTCCATTACTCAAATGTAATACATCTTTTCATAAAACAGGTGTAGCCAAATTTTGTCGCCA
This sequence comes from Chromobotia macracanthus, assembly GCA_036877525.1. Taxonomy (NCBI): domain Eukaryota; kingdom Metazoa; phylum Chordata; class Actinopteri; order Cypriniformes; family Botiidae; genus Chromobotia; species Chromobotia macracanthus. The sequence goes on along the minus strand of JAZGTH010000061.1, from coordinate 6,758,066 downwards.
GATTGTCCTGACAGAGACATGCCTCTGTCTTTCAGGAGAAGCCTTTAAGAGTAGCCTGTGTTGTATGAAATTCAACTTCCTGTTACTGTCTTTGTCAGTAAAGTCCGCCCTTAAACGTAATCGTACTTCTAACCATACTAGGGAGAAAAAGGGGAGTAATTCCATGGGGAGTCCAAATTCAATACAACACCAGCATTGCAGATTCTGGAAGCTGTCCCCCGTAAAGAGTAACTTTACAATGATAATTTTCCGGAACAGTGTTAACAGTAAATTTTAAGAATTGTTCCCCTAGTTCATTCATCTTAGAAAGGCCGTACAAAGGGAGTTTAGATTCGGAGTGAAAAAGCAGTATAACACCAAGACGACACCCCTTTTTGCATATGCCTTGGGAAGGAATTATTTAAAAGGAAATTGTGAGGTAGATTTCTGGAAGCACCCCTACCCCAAAATATATAATAAATATATCATATTTATTATATAATATAAAATATATATAATATAAAATATAATAAAAGGTTGCTGTACCGTGCACACACTGGTTCAGGAAGTGGAAAACACAGTAAGCTGTTGAGACAGAGAGTCCACCGCAGACAGCACTGCCACTGGCTGTACAGATGAGCCACTTTATGGTCCAAATCGATCCTTTTTTGATGAATTAGTAATTTTCTTAGCCTGAACACTGTGTCTACACCCCCACCCACCAAAAAAATCACAAACATATTTTAAAACATATTTTAACATAAATATTACAATTACAAGTACATAATATGAAGTGACTTAAAATGGCACACCAGCAGAAATCTTTGAATAAGCTTTTAAACATCCACTGTGAATACGGAGCAAGTGACAGATCAGTGTCCCAAACGGTCTCCTTATCTTACCCACAACAGCAGCAAGTTCTTATAATAATTCATCATTTGAGCTGTCTGCTCTAATTTCCTGGGAAATGTCTGTTTGACTTCATTTGAAATTTTACGTTTCAGAGGTCTTCAAAATATATTTACAGTTTTTATGATGATGTTGGTGTAGAAACTATAGTCTTGGATTTTTATTTTGGCCTTCCATTTGAGAAAACTGTTGACATCCTCTAAGATATTAGCAAAAAAGTGATGTATAATAATGTTGGTACCTGTTTTTGTGTCAGACACATCGCTAAACGTTCCATAGACCATCCCCAGCAGGAGACCCCACAGATGCAGCTCGTTGGGCTGAGGCTGTGCATTTACTAGCCAGTAGCGCGTCACAAACACTTGCAGCTGCAGATGAAGTGGGATGCCTCTGAAAGGAATGGATGCCACATCCAAAGTGTCCAAGAGAACCTGAAGTCGCAAGTTTTGTGGTTCCTAGAGACATTACACAAGATATACAAAAACTGAAGATTTCTGTTAGCAGAGATAAAATGTTTTCACATTAAAGCTAGCTTGTGCTCATTACCTTCCACAGTGTTTCCAGCTGAAGACCGTCCTTTACTTTTGTCTCTATAGCTTCAATTTTTGAACTGGTTAGAATTATTCCTTGTCTGTCATATTCTGTTACATAGCACTTGTCAGTCCCAGTACATGCTTTCGCGGCTATGCTGTGTTTGTCTTCTGTTTGTTGTTCCCCAAGCAATAGCAAACCGTAAAGCACCTGTCGAATAGGACGAGACATCTCGCTGCTGCTGGGGAGCTTGAACTCTTCAACCTGGGGGGTCATGAAAACCCTTTTCAGTAGCAGTACATCAATAACAAAGGAGCTCATTTTTCCCTCCAGCAGGGGCTTCAGGGTCCATGTCGGAAGAGCTTGCATGGCACCTGTGCAGGCTGTTGGTGCAACTGTCTTTGAGTGGAAGAACTGGGCAAGGGAACCCCTGACGAGCTTGTACTCCTTCATTCCATTCAACAATGCTTCACGAGCAATATCTTTTTCCTTGCTGTCTTTTAATAGCTTCAGAAGGCCATCAATGGCCGCCTCTGGCTCTGAAAACTGGGATAACCAGGTAAGCAGACCATCAATCTTGGCAAACTCCCCATCACACACTGAATGCAGCTCCCACTTGAGGTCTGTGATATTTCGCAGCTTCACGTAGTCATTGCCTAAAATGCACGCGAAGAGTGGGAGAAGATTCGTGTTCATGTTGTTGAAAGACGCACAGAATATTTCCGCTCTATAATGTTTGGCTGGAATGTATTTTTTGTTGCGTCTTTCTACTCTTACGTTTTTCCACCCAAAAAATCGAATTGGTACGACTCCCGCTGGAAGGTCGAATATATACAAGTCACTGTCATTGGACAGAACCGGACAGTCCCACTGTTTAGCTAATGCAGCGATCTCCCGACTGGCATCTTCAATGGACTGAACGTGCGGCACCTTGAGTTTATGAAGAGTCTGTCTGAACACATTTTTAATAAGAAGTGGAAGAGATGACCCAATCTGGCCTGTTAACACGTTATGGGCCTGCCTTATTCTGCCCAGATTTTGTGTTTTGAGAGTCTCAATTTTTTTGTCCATGTGGTCAGACCCGCCATCGAGCACAACAAACGGCTGAATGTCACAGTCTTTCAAGCTCTGGAAAAACTCTTTGACCAGGTTTTCGAAGGCATCATAATCTCCTCCATGCATCTGATCCAGTTTACGGTGAAAGTACAGGGCGTAGTATAAATTGCACCCATCGATGATCAGTTTTCGGTCTCTGAAAGGCAAGTTGCATAACAGCCTTCTGTTTTTCTCCATGTAGTTCTTCAGTCCCTGTACACCCATGTTCAGTAACTTCTGTCTCTTAAAGTACAAATGAAGAGAGTTATAGAAACAAACATATACCGTAGTTAATATCTTATGGAAAATATCTAGGTATTTACTCAAATAAAAAGGTGCATTGTTTCATTATTTGACCTGTATAGGTACAGTATAGGGGGTCCCACACGTTGGATACAGTATGAAAGATGAATATATGAATATTGAGACGAGCTTACCGATGTTGTGTAGATGAATGTGTGAAATGAACGCCGTGAGCTCGTATATCTGCATTTATAAACGACGCGACGCGACGCGACGCGACGCGATGTTTCTTATATAAAAACTGACGAAGAAACGAAAGTGAAGTCACGTGAGCACTTCCGCGAAAGCGAAACCATAACACGTCACTGTCGCGTGACGTCACCTCAGCTGTAATTACGTCACAGTGTTTGTTTTACGTTTCTTACGCGTTACAGGACGATGAGTGATTCTTTTTAATGGCATCCGTATTTAAAGTGTGTGTTTTGCTGCCCTGTTTTCTAATGATGTTACTGATACGTCATAAGCTCTCATAATAATCTCACAATATTCCTCAGGGAATGATGAATGTCATCCATTTTCCATTTCCTTTCTAGTGCCAGTCGTATAAAATGTATTGAGAAAGGACTGAGGGCCTGTTCGCTTTCATTTCTGTCATACTGCGGGTGTTTTCCAAAGCTTTCATGTTCACAGAAATGGGTGACAAAAATGATGAAGTTGTTAAACCGAGAAGGACAGAAATGAAAGATGTGAAGTTACAAAGAATTACGAATCATAAATGTTACCAACATTTTCTTTTGAAAAGAAAATGCAGGGATAAGACTTAAATAACGTTATCACGTCTGGATATGAAAGGGCAAGTTGGTGAACTGTGACAAGACAGCTGACATGAGCTCAGATGAGCTGAATCGTGAAATGGGCCGATTGGGAACTGTGGTTGTAGTGATGCTGAGATCTGCCCTTCATTACCGTCCTGTTGACAACTGTGAACAATGAAAACGTCCATCTCATGCACTGTTTGCTTTAAGGCAGTTTGGCCTTTTTTGAATGACAAATGCTTTGCTATAAAAACAGCAGGCAGAGACGATTCGGGTCAGTGAAAAGGAGGGCTGGGGTTACACTCCTCGGGTAAGACTCTCTTTATCTTATAAAAAGATTATAATAAGGGTTAGGACTGTACAAATGCTAAAACATTTGTTTCAGCATTTGTACGACTATATGTTTCATTCGATCAGTGATGTGTTTATATTAATAGGTATATCAAGACTGCACTGAATAAGTTACATATATTTCAAATAAATAATAAAAAACATGACTTAACAATTAAAGTGGTTTTAAAAGGTGGAGTTTTGGGGGAGGGAAAAAGTATTAAATGCAGTTATGGGTTGCATATATATCTGTAGCCTGTACTGTTTTTAATCCCTCAGGAAACATAATGAAGAATTAAAGGACATGTACAAGGCCAGCATGTTGAAGCACTGTAAAATAGTAATAATAATCTGGTAAAACCATTAAAGCGATTGTAATATTTCAATCTCATTTGTGAAGTTACATAAATTCTCCTTCTGAACTTTCCTTCTTACTCTCCTGAACGCTCCATAAATTCTCCTTCTGAAAAAAATTGCTTTATAACTCAAAATTACCAGACACCAGTACTGTTTTATTTACATTTGTGTTAAGAATGTCAAAATAAGAAACATGTTTAATAACTATTTGAAACGTGTGTTATGTTCACATTACAGTATACACTGAAAACTGAGCAGCAGAATAAATTCTGTTTCAAGGGTAATGAGTAAAAGTCTTGCATTTAACACTGGACTTTGATTTAAAATGTGATGTCTGACTGCTGATATGGTTCACTGTGGCTGTTTTCATATGTTTAAATAACACACTTTTAAAACAGTAAATGTCAGGCCGGGCAGATTGTCATGTTAAAATTAATTTTCTATATATTTGTATGTTATCTTTTATATTTGTACCGTTTCACCAATTGTTTTGTGTTTACTATGACATCCTATATTAAACTTAAAAACGTGTTAAAAAGTGTGTTAGTATTTTCATAGACAAATCTTTAAGGTTTCTGTGCAGAAATTGATTTTCAAACATTAATTTTTAGATCTACAACATTCGCTGGCGCAAAAGGTGTGACAACTATTCCGTCTCCCCTACTGATATGAAAACAGATTCCTGTTTCTCTCTATTTACTAACAGAGAAATTAAAGGCACAAATCAAAATGTTCCATCATGGTAGAATGGAAATGTTTATTGCAAAAAAAAACAAGAAACTCATTCTTTTACACTGATTGATCGATTGATATATATATATATATATATATATATATATATATATATATATAGCACTGAATGCTGAATTTTTCTCCCTTTTTTCTTGACAGATCAGCTTGGTGACTATAATCAGCTTCACCGGTCACATATATTGATGTCATTAAGATCTAGAGCCATGCTGTTTTTTCTGCTGATCACGGCAATGTTTGGCCAAGGTAAGCAACATGTCATGTTTTTCTCTATTGACCAAGGCATTCTGTATATACAGTGTGCTTCAAAACCTGGTATTTCATTTACCCTGTAAATATCCAGAATTTTTTTTTATTAATATTTTTTACACTTTTATTTATGAAAGGGAAATCAATCTGTTTTAATTTGAATTAAACTTTTGTAGGAAAATAGATTCTTTAAAAAAAGTGCTACAAAAGGTTCTTCAAAAAACCATTTTATTCTTACTTTTTTTTGTTTCAAAGAACCTTTTGTAAAAAACAAAGGTTCTGCGGATGTTAAAGGTTCTTAATGAAAC